>CM032664.1:30547180-30557222 GCA_019095985.1 Streblospio benedicti | reverse complement strand
GCACACTTCTCAATCAATTGATGGTTTCTCACATGCTTCCATCTGCAGTACAAGACTAGTACAATGTACATGAAGTGTGCAATACTAATCAATTAATCAATCACACCTTCTTCTATATTCAACCTAATCCTGTACCATCAATCCTTTACCTAATTAATGTGTAGGTACAACGGAGCAGAGTGCAATTATGTAGGGATGAATTTGTGCATTGCCAACCAGACCCCACTCTGAGTATGAGATGTCCTGAAGAGACCTCTGACACATAACTATTCTCTTTAAAAATTCTGACCGATCACAGGCTGTTAATCTATAATCATCATAGGCTGGTGATTAATGTAAATTAGGTCAAGTGACCAATCACAGCTAAGTATCAGATGGGTGTGGCGGGTTCAACCAATGAGGTTGCTGGGTGTGGCCGGTTCAACCAATCAGGTTGCAGTATTTAAACAGGTCACATAAATTATATTAATCCTCTCTCAGGCAAAACATTTCAGAGGTCAATTTGCTTGACATCTTGACATACTCAGAGTGACCAGACCTGACCAGGAATTGAACCCACAACTTTCTGGTCATAACTCCCTATCTACTCGGCCACAGAAGCATTTGTGGCATTTTGCTCATTTCAAGCATAGATACACGCGTTTCCAAACAGACAGGTGCTGGCAAGCCGCTGCCTCACTAAATTACATAGGTGTCAGTGTGAAAACATGTGTCGCTTTGCTAGTGCACGCATCTACCTCAAGCTAATTGGATATGAACTGGTGGTAGATGCGCTCGGCAGAGTATCGACATAAGTCAGAGTCTCGTCACGTCACTAATATGTACATGTGACGAGACTCTGACGTATGTCAAGACTGGCGACTGCATCTATACTCTTCAGGTTCACTGTGCCAAAAAATGCTCAAGCGATTGTGACCTGCATTTTTTATGGTGAAGCATTCATTGAAATTATTTGAATTTTTGGAACTAAGATTCATGGGTTCATAGGTATGTATCAACAATATATGCATGTATAATTAGATTGCACATATTGAACTCACGTAAAACTCTTCAATGAGTTTATAAACAGGTTTTAATTTTGTCATCATGTTGCAACTAACTCCCGACCTACTGTCACTAATCTTCACTCTATCACTAAGTCAGGAGTTACCCACAATCTGGTGACAAAATTAAAGCCTGCTTTATTAACTCATTGAAGAGTTGACCTGAGTTCTGTCATGATACTTGCTTAGTATCAATTCCACATGTGAATGTACTGCAGTTGGAACTTTTACTGAATTGTTGTACATAGTTTTGATTCATTCATGTAGTGGGAACTGAGAAATAAACATTGCATCCCAAGATCATAATAAGTTTAACATGAGAAACCTATCATTCAGAAGACATTTTATAGTTTCTGGATTCAACACTAACATTTGTTAGGAACACAGAAATTGTATATTTACGTTTGCTATGATTCAGGGGCACATGCCCCCATTGACTAGCTTCTTTTTGCGCAGGATCTTATTTGTATCATAGATGGCGCTGTGTCATGTGGTAGTGTAGTGTTAGTAATGAAGAGAGAGACTATAGTGAGATTATTGATCAAATCACGCGATTTTTGTCGATAAATATATAATACCAAAGTTATGTTAAATAGCTATTTGGTGACATCCAGTATATCAGATCATTACACCTAGTGATGTTCGGTGAATAGCAGTAGCATTTATTAAGCCATGTTTGTATATGTCTACACATTTCACAGTAAGTTACAGTAACATGATAAGCCTGACTGACACACTGCTTCCTAGTGATCTCTTAAAAGTTGACATATAGTTCTGAAAATTTCACTTGAAAGATAATTTAGATTATGCTTCAATCAGTACCAAATACTTTATACTTATGCAAATACATAAGGCCCATTACACAGAATTTCAGTGAATTTTACTACATGTGTACATTCCATATGCGAATGAAATAAATAGATGCCTATATATTCAATTAATCAAAAAGCCCAAATGATATTTGAACCATGTGAGAGGTCAAACAGGTGGTCCTCTTACATATTTAATCATTTGGGTGATTATTAATCACTTGATATTTTAAGAACTAGGTGTTCAGTCAAGACACATTGATGTATTTCACATTATGTGTTGGTATTTGGTATGGTAAAAGAATATTAGAGCTGTCATCTGTCAAGCATGTTTGATGAAAAATCATCTCGCAAATTCACGCCACCTAAACCAGTGGCGTAGCTACTGTAAGGCACACAATTCAGTGCGTACACATTGATTTATTGATTTTCTACCCTAAAATGATGCATGGGTCTTGTATTACTGCATTCACTATCACTGGCATGGAAAATTCTATTATGAAAAAAGTTATCTGTTGTCCATTTTGATACACCTTAACACAGTTTCAATAAACAGCCTTGAGTAAAAAGCTTTGAGTCACACGTGTGAACATTTGCCGTCACAAAGCATATGATGGAGGATGCAAGGGCCACGTGCTTTCTGATACAAGTAAACTAAAGTGTCCCATGTTAATGACGGGAAAATTGTCGTATTTTGACACGATTTCATGTGCTTAAAGTCTATCAATTGTCCTATTTATTAACAAGAACTATTTATATATACGCTTCTCTACAACATACTGGCTGGAGATATTTTAATAGATAGTAAAGAATTACAAGCACTTTAGTTTGACCATGTTGTTGCTTTATTTTCCAATGTGCACCACAGTCAAATTCAGCTTTTATAACCCGTAAAATTAATCAGTATATACAATGATATGTATGGATGAACACATTATTATACTAATTATACAAGTATAGGACAGATAGTAACTGACATAACTGCTAAAAGACTAGATTTATGGTGGATGTTTTCCTTATAGCAAACTATATAGATCTACCAATAGCAAACTATATAGATCTTTTTGTCACCAGATTGCTCAAAATGCAACCTTTTTTACTCCGAGTTTCAAAATTTTTCTGGGGGTAATCCCCAGACCCCCTGATGGGCTTCGTGCCTATGGCACTTGCTGCAGTGCCTTCGGCACTGTTCTTCAAAATGTAGTTGTGCATACACATCAGCAAAATCCTGCCTACCCCACTGTAAACTTTTACTAATTGCACCGTCCAGCTTTCCTGCATCTCTTTTATCTCGCTATACAGGTATAAATGTATAATGAGAATACAAGTCAAAAATTACTGCCAGTTGTGTTGTTCACACAAGTTGTGTGTGTGTTCACACAACGAGTATCCTGAAAAACATAACCCCCTAACTTACCTTAGACTACACTTACAAGTCCAAATAAACAAACTCCATGTAAATGCATTTGGAACATTTATTTGAGGTAACTGAGAATAATTTTCAAGTATCTCAAAATTTTTACCTGACCTGGTCCAGACAACACTCATATCGGACTACAAGATGGGTAGTTAGTTGTTCATGGCCCTGAAGTTTGTGATCTTATTTCTTTAACTTACAGATTCAGAGCACAAAATCTCCAAATTCTCCAGTGCTAGAAAGTTGTTGGGTCTTGTTGTTCAATGCCAACAAAGATGAGGGAGAAAATTTTGTCCTCAAGGATGAGTCACCTAAAAAGTATCCTACTACACACACAATACATAGGTACAGTTTTTCATATTTTCGTATGAATGTTTTTATCATGCTAGTGTCTTTTATGTCTGATGCACTCTGACAATCCCTATTTGCAGACAATCCCTTAATTAAACATGTAGATATAGTGTCAGTCATATTGTTTCAACATGTTTTTCAAACTGACATTAACGTAATTTTGTGACTTGTCAGTCTAAAAACGTATGTTAAAATGACGGTGCCTGCATCTAACATATTTCATAAGATAATCAAAGCCCAGTGTCTGCAATGGAGAAATCCTTGAAAAAAATTAGTTTTTTTTGTCAGTTGGTTATGACAAGGTATAAGTATGAAAATGATACATAAATATCACAATGTCAAATATTTGTTCATAATTCATATCACTGAATTTTCTATGTTGAATTGAGCTGATTTATGAAAACTTTAGTGTGTTATTCTTATCTTTGTAGCTGGTTAGAAGTAATTGAACATGAATATGCAATTCACACCAGAAAGGAAACACCAGAAATTACAATATGTCCATATCATGAAGAAGGAACAGAACAGTTGCAGAGCTTAGTACCAAACTGGAATCTGGAACATGATGAAGATTTGGCTCAATTTTTGTGTTCACACATAGAGCTTCACAATGATATGCTGGGCAGTATAAAGAATTATGTGGAATCCATCGATGTATCATCTTCATCAGTAAGTGGGTTAAGTTTTTAGATATAATGGCAAACTCCGTGAAACCGTAATTCCGCCTCTGCCACCGGGCGGCGCTGCAGTCGTCACGGGTAGACGTTGCGCAACTCACCTTATAATTATACAGGAACCGACCCAGAAAGTCTGGCTTTTGAGGTGTATTTTCTGTAAGAAATACTCATCCATGTTATTCCAAACCGTCGTGTATCAATAACAAAGCCCTTAAAGTATCTATGCATCTGAGCATTGCTTCTCAAATACGTGTCATAATTAGGATAATTTAGTTTAAGTACATACTTATCTGACCTGCCAGTGTGGCTTTTAGCTACATTTATAACGCCAACGCATTATTATTACGTTCGACTTTTGAAAAAATAGAGTACTTAGACTTGCACATATAATGTTGAATGGAGTGTTTTATACATTGAAATTGTAGCAAAATATGGACTTTATCAATGGAATATATACGTGAAAGACATGTATATATCAAGGATAACATAAGCATCGAATGCAGTTAGAAAGGACAAGCAACATTTACTGATAATCTTGTCAAACAGACTGACTGTCAAAATCGGCTCTGGTTTGAGCCTGAAGCAAAAACACACCTTGGAAATCTGGACAAAGCTCATTAAATACAATTCCAAATAAAATATGAGTATCATATATGAAAATTAGAGAAGTATGCAAACATTTCTGTGTGTGTCACAAAACATGATTATGAACATAGAGCATAATAACACCATCTTTAAAATGACTAATATACACGAGTGTTGAGGCGCTGTTTTGACATCATACCCCTGATGACTGCAGTGCCGCCCGGCGGCGGAAAGAAAAAACGTCGTTTTAACGGGTCACAGAGACTGCCATTAAGTTAAGTGTAGCTTTAAAGGACAGGAAGCAAAAGGTAATTGATGATAAATTGTGTTACTTAAGAATGTGTTGTACCAAAGTTCAAGTCAAAATTGATTTTTTTATAAAATAACGCACAGAGTAAAATATTTTTTTTATTTTTTAAAGTATCATTTTCACAAAACTACAGATTATATACCCATGGTACTGAGCTAGGTTTATTAAGATATAGAGCTCATGGCGCCAACTATTGGTTTGTCCATATCATATATTACAATTTGACTCATTTAATTGGAACTTAAAGGGAAGTAATAAAATTTCGTAAGTAAGGTTTAATAAGATATAGAGCTCATGGTGCCAACTATGGGAATAAAAAATTCAAGTTATCCACAAATTTTAGTTATCAGAGTGATTAATAATGCAAAATAACATGAAGTAAAAGTGTTATTTGGAGTTATTCATAATTATTTCCCACAGGTGAAACCTGGGGAAAATGATTGTTTTTGATTGATATGCCCTGTGTGAGGGTGCTCTTTCTGACACACCTCTAAATGTCCAATTCTTATTGGCTCAGCCCGTCCTTGAGACAAGGTCAAAAACCTAGTCTTTTTTCATGATTTTTTGTTAGCACCTCCCTCGGCTTGAAAGTACTCTGTAAACGGTCAAAGTCGCATGATCGAGAGTGCTAATGAAGCCGTCTATTAGTTAAATCATGTCACACCCACCAATTCTCCAGTCCAAGTGGCTGAGACGGACTTCTTGCATAACAATTTCGAGGTGACCTGAGCTGTCAATCACGT
Organism: Streblospio benedicti; assembly: GCA_019095985.1. Lineage (NCBI taxonomy): Eukaryota > Metazoa > Annelida > Polychaeta > Spionida > Spionidae > Streblospio > Streblospio benedicti. The sequence continues at coordinate 30,551,287 of CM032664.1, read as the reverse complement.
CGCATAGCCAATCAGAGCAGCATAGTAAAACTTTCATTTATGATTTGGTGTAAAATTCCTCCTAACCTGGGCGACCCAACATAAAATGTGTAACACCAGGTGGGATGTGTGGGTGGATTTGCCCCCCAGGAGTTGGGTTTATTTGAGGGTGCCCGGGGAGCGTCTGGGGGGTAGGCCCTCATCCTTATAAAATAAAAAACGGGGGGTTCGGGGGGTACCCTCCCCAAAATAACATTGAGAAATAATTTAAAAAAATGGTCATAACGTCCTCCTGCCTATAATACTGCTATTAACAATTAATTAAATAGAGAAGTGGTCTTCTTATATTTTGGGGTGTGTGGGAGGCTTTGCCCCCCCAGGAGTTGGGTTCAGTTGAGAGTGCCCGGGGAGCGTCTGGGGGGTAGGCCCTCGGCCTTATAAAATAAAAAAAATGGGGGTTCGGGGGGATACCCTCCCCATAATAACATTGAGAAATAATTAAAAAATTGGTCATAATGTCCTCCTGACTATGATACTGTTATCAACTATAGAGAGGTGGTCTTCTTATATTTTTAACACTGAATGTGCTTCCTGAACCTGTTTCATCATTCACCAGGGCACCTCTAACTTAGTTTTAAAGCCAAATTTTCACATGCAGGTGAGCGATATTAGAACTCTTATGGAGAGAAGACGGCAGGCGAGATTATACATGATGTATAAAATTCAAAACAACCTAGTAGCTGTTGATAAAGACCGTTATGTGTCCAGTGTCCCAAGGACATCCAGGAGGACTACCAATGTCCACGCCCTCTATGCACAGCAGTCAACCAAGGAGTATCACCTAAAGTCCTTTTTCCCCCGTACCATAAGGGACTGGAACAACCTTCCATCAGATACTCTGACAGCGCTGACCCTGGAGGAGTTCAAGTCACGGGTGGCAGGATTCTGAGTACCTGCTTTGTTTTTAGACTGCACTGTAAATTTTAACACTTTTGTTTTATCCTTTGTACATGTGTCACACCAAGCCATCTTGCATAATCTTCATGAGTGAAGGCGCAAGAATATCGGAAGAAGAAGAAGAAGATGGTCCTCTTGTTCATTTACCCCTATGCGCATAAAAATAGCCGCAGTGAGTGCAGATTGATATGCTCTCAAAATGAAACTTTTTATATTCTCTTAAAATAAAAACGTAACACTAAAATAAATTGTGCATGATGATTTCTTAAGCGGTTTTACATATAGTTATCTAGTTTTGAACATGATGGTACCGCTGTTATACCCCAAACAAATGACTTGTACGGCGAAGCTTTTGACAGCCAAAACGTGAAATGGTATAGGATGATGTGTCAATGGTGTTGGCGAAGTCAAGTATGCGGTGCCGATAGGTGCCGCGGTGGTGAGTGCGAGCGGGGGGACACCCCCCTCTCAAGTGGGTTTTTTTTGATTTCCCACCAAATTTTTTGAAAATGTGACGAATTTTTTCTGTCCTCTAGAGCTACTGGTTGCTCACATATATTTTGGTATATTATATTGCGTTTTTGCTTTACGTATCCAACATTCAGTACACGAGACCAGCTTGCATGTCTTCTATGTACGTCACGGCAACACGGTATGCAGTACCGGTACTCTTTATAAGGAAAATTCCTGTAGTAAAAATAAACATAAAAATAACAAAGGTATCATAATGGTCGAAGATTCATGTTGCACATCTATATACAGGTTGAAAAACATAGATTCTGGATAACTATACATTATTACTGTGGTAGGATTCAGAAATCAGTAAACTCCATTTTTCTTGTATGCCGAAATATATGTGAACTACCAATAGCTACACTTTGATAAAATTAAAAAGATATATGTATTTTTTAAAATGGAAAAATATGTATCATGGGAATCATTTTAGATTGGTTGACATTTATTAGACGTGTTATGCTCACGCTGTCTGTTCATGGCAAGTCATTCACACCCCTGTGGGAAATTCATACGTTCCTTGAACGTTTGCTGATCTAGTTCAAGTTATCAGAGTTCAAGATTAACAGATTCTGCTGCACATACATTGTTACATGTACTATTACATATTATATAATATATATATATATATATATATATATATATATATATATATATATATATATATATAAATATATATATATATATATATATATATATATATTAAACGCTATAGCCTTCACATCACTAAATTAAAATGTACTTGTGACAACCTGCTGACGTATGTCAAGGTGCTGGCATGCGCATCTACCACAGTACAGGCGCACATGATAAAATTTTATCATTTTCTATTATTATATTTTAAGTCAATATTTATGTGTTCTTTCTTTTCGAGGAGGAGGATGGTCCTGACAATCTCACTGATGGTGACCCTGAAACATTTTGGGAGAGCGATGGCAATCAGGGTATGCACTGGATACGGCTGAAAATGAAGAAGGGCACCATAATAAAGTATGACTTCCATGCTCAGTATAAAATTTATCTTTTTTAGCCTTGAAAAAATGATTACATAGGCAGGCCTCATAAAAATATTACTTGTCAATGACATTTTTTAAAATGAAATTATATATGTATTTCATGGATAAATGTAAACAAGAATGTGAAAAATGTGGTTAAAAAGGTCATGCATATACTTTGTGTCCACATAGAAAGTGTGTCTACCATTGTATTAGTTTCACAGCAAGAGAAAATAAGTGTGATAAATTCAAAATTGTGTACATCTGTACCGTATAATCGCGCATTAAGGCGCACGGGCCTAACATTGGGATTGCGCCCTGTGTTCGTATTAAGGCCCATGGGCCTATAACAGAGACTAAGAGCATGTTTCAAGACAGAATTTACATTTTTTTTAAATCTAAAATCGACCGAGGAAGATGCGTGATGAGCGAACAATTTATACAACAGTAGTCGATTTTGGTTTCGTTTTCAAGACACACGACATTAGCCTCGTTCAGCCAGACTCTTATTATACTTGGTGGGTGCATGCCAGCACGGATTCAAGTTCATCGATCGACTACGCTGGACATTTGAATTTCTGAGCATGCATCTAAGACAGAAGCGCCATGTGAATTTTTTTTCTTCAGAAACTCTAATATTTGAGAAACGACAAGACAAATGTCATGACAAGGTGCTTGACACAAAGAAACTCATCAAATGCATACAGCTTGAGCGATAAATGCCAATGCCGATGTGTACGATCCGAGTTTGTTGTGTTTGTCGATATACTGTATCTTGTGATATATACACTAAGGAAAAGTTACTTTTGGTAAATAATATGTATTGTGTGTGTTGGAGGGGTGCGCCCAAGTGATCATGTTAAGGCTCATGGGCCTTTATCAGAGATCAAACATGACCCCAGGAGACCCCAAAAAAATAAAGGACGATTTTCGTAATAGGCACATGTGCCTTTTATGCACGAGGATACGGTATCTGGGTATATGTGTATCGCTAAGCTTGAGGTCCTGAACAGGCACGCATTGCAGCATGGTACATTTTAATATTATCGCGCCATGCAGAATGAATTTTAAGTGTTTCTGCCCAGGGCTATATTCGAGCAATTTTTTTTAAAAATTTGTTATTAATTTTTTTTTTTTAATTTGACTTCATTAAATAGTCAAATTAAATGGAGGATCAATCAAAAACATTGCTGGCTATTGTTTTGAAAAAAGAGACTGAAAAATCACCTTTGTCTTTTAATTATTCAAATGTACAGTTAAATTTTTTTTTTTTTACAAAAGTTGTCTTTTTTGGATTGATGGAGGGGGATGAATAATTTTTTCCAACCAGTATCTATTTTTCTAGGGAGGAGACCAAAAATTTAAAGAAGTTTAAATTTCAATTGAAACGGGGAGTATGTTATTTCCAAAAATCTGCTTTGAAACTCGGGCACATTTTACATTTAGCCTATCATAATATACATGTTCATCTAGGAAATCTAGAAAGCAGTTGTCAACCATAGATATTTTAAATTAAAGCAAAAAAAGGTGATAGTCAAAGGGGAAGGGGCCCCCACCACTGTAAAGAATCAATGATAAACTTTTTGTTTCATGTTTCATAGATTCTTTTTGTGCTTTTTTTAATAGTTAAATTATGGGGGTTTAAAGGGGACAAAAAGTTCTA
>CM032664.1:30535039-30547080 GCA_019095985.1 Streblospio benedicti | reverse complement strand
TATGTCATATCATGAAGAAGGAACAGAACAGTTGCAGAGCTTAGTACCAAACTGGAATCTGGAACATGATGAAGATTTGGCTCAATTTTGTGTTCACACATAGAGCTTCACAATGATATGCTGGGCAGTATAAAGAATTATGTGGAATCCATCGATGTATCATCTTCATCAGTAAGTGGGTTAAGTTTTTAGATATAATGGCAAACTCCGTGAAACCGTAGTTCCGCCTCTGCCACCGGGCGGCGCTGCAGTTGTCACGGGTAGGCGTTCGCAACTCACCTTATAATTATACAGGAACCGACCCAGAAAGTCTGGCTTTTGAGTCATGCCCCATAGGAAACAAATGCCTAGATAAATCTATCATATACCAAGCAACGGTCCATAGAAATGAAAATAGTAATCAACAAACTTATATCGGACTGACTGAGGGAACCTTCAAACAAAGATTCACCACCCATAAACACAGTTTCAATAATAGTATGCCAAGACATGACACAGCACTCAGCAAGCACATATGGCAACTAAAAGACAATAACATTAACTACAATATTTCCTGGAAAATAATAACCCATGCTCGACCATATTCAACAGCTTCAAAGACCTGCAACTTGTGCCTCACTGAAAAATTCTTTATATTATGCAAACCAGAACTGTCCACGCTCAACAGTAGAAATGAACTGGCCTCCAGCTGCAGACATCGTAAAAAATACCTCCTCTGTAATTACAATCAGACTTAACATCAGTATCATTCTTGAACCGTAACTTGTTTTTGCACTTGCCTTATCCTTACGTATTACGTGTAGATCTAAATATAGTACTATGTTGATACTATACTCAGTCTGTCTAATGTACTCACTTTGTGACTGATGATTGCTTGTCAAAGCATGAAACAACGTTGTATCACAATGAACTAGTTTACTTGTATCTTTTAAATATATATATATATATATATATATATATATATATATATATATATATATATATATATATATATATATATATATATATATATATATATATATATATATAATATATATATATATACTAAAATGTACTTGTGACATACGTCAGCAAATCGTCACATCACTAAAATGTACTTGTGATCATCATTTTCTATTATTATATTTTAAGTCAATATTTATGTGTTCTTTCTTTTCGAGGAGGAGGATGGTCCTGACAATCTCACTGATGGTGACCCTGAAACATTTTGGGAGAGCGATGGCAATCAGGGTATGCACTGGATACGGCTGAAAATGAAGAAGGGCACCATAATAAAGTATGACTTCCATGCTCAGTATAAAATTTATCTTTTTTAGCCTTGAAAAAATGATTACATAGGCAGGCCTCATAAAAATATTACTTGTCAATGACATTGTAAAAAAAGAAATTATATATGTATTTCATGGATAAATGTAAACAAGAATGTGAAAAATGTGGTTAAAAAGGTCATGCATATACTTTGTGTCCACATAGAAAGTGTGTCTACCATTGTATTAGTTTCACAGCAAGAGAAAATAAGTGTGATAAATTCAAAATTGTGTACATCTGTACCGTATAATCGCAAGATTAAGGCGCACGGCCTAACATTGGGATTGGCGCCCCTGTGTTCGTATTAAGGCCCATGGGCCTATAACAGAGACTAAGAGCATGTTTCAAGACAGAATTTACATTTTTTTAAAATCTAAAATCGACCGAGGAAGATGCTTGATGAGCGAACAATTTATACGACAATAGTCGATTTTGATTTCGTCTTCACGACATAGGACATTAGCCTCGTTCAGCCAGACTCTTATTATACTTGGTGGGTGCATGCCAGCACGAGTCTTGTTCATCGAGACTACGCTGGACATTTGAATTTCTGAGCATGCGCACTTAAGACAGAAGCGTCATGTGAATTTTTTCTTCAGAAATAAGTAGGTTATTTTGATTTTCTGACAAGCATTCGTTATGATTAAGCATTTGATATTATATATTAATATTTGAGAATGTTATCATGACAAGGTACCACACAAAAGATATCTTATTATACTTGGTGGGTGCATGAGCACGACAATTTGAATTTCTGACAAATGTGAATTTTTTCTTCAGAAATAAGTAGGTTATTTTTGTTTCTGACAAGCATTTGTTATAGATTATTAGGAGTATGTTGCACAAAGAAACTCAATATTTGAGAACAAAACAAATGTCATGACAGCTTGACACAAAGAAACTCATCAAAATGCATACAGCTGAGCGATAATGAATGCCGATGTGTACGATCCGAGTTTGTTGTGTTTGTCGATATACTGTATCTTGTGATATATACACCAAGGAAAGTTACTTTTGGTAAATAATATGTATTGTGTGTTGGAGGTGGGGTGCGCTCCGTGATCATATTAAGGCTCATGGGCCTATATCAGAGATCAAACATGACCCCAGGGAGACCCCCAAAAATAGCGATTTTTCGGTAATAGGCACATGTGCCTTTATGCACGAGGATACGGTATCTGTATATGTGTATCGCTGCTTGAGGTCCTGAACAGGCACGATTGCAGCGGGTACATTTTAATATTATCGTGCCATGCAGAATGAATTTTAAGTGTCTTCTGCCCATGCTATATTCGAGCAATTTCTTGTTAAAATCAAATGTTATTAATTTTTTATTGGTTAATTGACTTCATTCACCAGTCAAATTACTAATGGAGTGATCAATCAAAACATTGCTGGCTACGTTGTTTTGTGAAAGAGACTGAATAGATCACCTTTGTCATTAATTATTCAAATGTACAGTGTAGACTTATTTTGTTTTTTTACATAAGTCATAAGTCATAAGTATTTTATTTCGGAAACCAGTCCATAGAATTTATAAAATAGATAAATACAATATATACAGATAAAAAACTTTATCAACCTTAATACAACAGTTCAAACCATTTACCAGCAATTTTACTGGTGTAAATAAAGAATTGAGATGATAAGCAAGCTTGGACTAGACTATTATTACTACGATATAGACGACTTCTAAAACTATATATTGCTTTTCTCATAAGTATATTAAAACAATCAATATTCTTATCTAAAAAATTCTGAGAGACACCACATCTTCTATCCAGTTTAAAAAGAGCTCTAAATACATTGTTGTATGCAACACACATTTTGTTATAAATACTCTTACTATATGATGCCCATAACTGACAACAATAAAAGTTACAGCAATATGTTTTAAAAAGTTGGACTTTAACACTATTATCACAGTTTCGAAATTTGTTGATCAAAACATTACCCCTGCAATAAGTAGACTGAATTTGCCTTGCGTATATCCTTGTCATCACGATTGCTACTAGAAATAAAAACACCTAAATATTTATGTTCATCAATCCATTTCAGTGCTTTTCCATCCAAGAGCATGAGAGGGGGAGACATATTTTTTATAACTTTAGGATAAACCACCATACAAGCAGTCTTTTTTGCATTATACACCATTTCATATTTATTAGCATACATTTCACATACTTTCAGCAGCAGCTGTAAAGCAGCTGGTGAAGAAGCCAGAAGGACTGAGTCATCAGCATAAAAAGAGATGATTGATACACACATTGTTATGATAGCAACCAACATTAGTATTAGATAATTCTTGACTCAGGTCATCCATAAACACATTAAAAAGAATTGGGGAAAGAATACCACCTTGTCTAAGACCATTGGTTCCATTAAAAAGGTGTAGATAATTTATCACACCATTTGATAATAAAATTCTGCTTCATATACCAATACATCAATAAGTTTAACAATAACAGGGGGTAAACCACGAGACAATAACTTTTCAAACATATGCCAATAATTAATACGATCAAACGCTTTTGATGCGTCCACAAAGCACAAATAAATCGGACTAGAACATGATACATAATAATCTATGGTTTCTTTTAAAACAAATGTACACATATCAGTAGAATGTTTAGCTTTAAAACTAAATTGGTTGCAGGATGTATAAAAGACATTTCTGTATCTATGTAATAACATTATTTCAACAATCTTTGAAGAAATACAGGTTATCGCAATAGGACGGTAATTATTTTTATCACAGATATTGCCCTTGTTGTCCTTTAAAAGTGGGATAATTAAAGAGTCCATGACAGGTTCAGGAATATGACCATGAACTATAAAACTGTTTACAAGAACACTGAGTAAAACATATACCCTATCATTTACAGAAAGTTGTCTGTTTTGATTGATGGAGGAGATGATAATTACATGCCAACCAGTATCTATATCTATGGAGGAGACCTAGACAATTTAAAGAAGCTGAATTATGTGTCAATTGAAACGTGAGTATGTTAGTCCAAATAATCATGCGTTGAAACTGCTAGGTTTACACATTTTACATTTAGCCTATCATAATATACATGTTCATCTAGGAATGTATCTAGAAAGCAGTTGTCAACCATAGATATTTTAAATTAAAGCAAAAGTGATAGTCAAGACAAGATAGATGCATCCAATTGTAGATCAATGATGAACATTTTCGTGTTCATGTTTCATAGATTCATTTGCGTTTATTTTAATAGTTCACTATGTGGATTAAGTGACACAGTTCTATTAGAAGACCAAATTGATCATCACCCAGTGCTTGAAATAAGACTAAAGGAATGCAAAGGTAAAATCAAAACTTCTTTTTTTTCTTCCTGGGCCCTTAGATGGTAGTATCACCGTATATTGTGACTGAAATGATGAACCCCTATATAAACTATTCTCAAGAAAACCCTCACTTCCGTTTCCTGTCTGTGCGGGTCTAGTAGTGACAACAAATGCACGTGTGCTGTATTGAACATAATCAAGAAAACACACGTGTGCCCTATTGGCGTAAACAAGATAACGTCTAGAACGTTTAGCGTATAACAAAGAAAAAGAAGCGTTTGGGGTACAGTCCCGGGCGTACAGTGATTCACGTGATTGTTTGGCAAGGTACGGTATTTGCTGTATTAATGTTGACTATTTCAAAGCCCCAGGAAACTTTCATTAGCAGCCTCTGCTCTAAAACCTGTCCAGTGTGTTATACAATGATACATATACAATGTATTTTAATTCACAACTAACAAAATCTAACAAATTTATGTACAGAAATATCACGTCAAAAACGGCCACTTTTGCGTGCATTTATATGGTCACGTGTCAATGTTATCACCTCACGGTGGGGTGATCATGTGACGTACATGTATGACGTGGGGGTTTACTTGAGAATATAATTGTTTTACATCCTTATAGTATAGGCCTGAGGTTACAGGTAGTTTAAAGATGTTTCATTTAAAAAAAGGACGATGATTATGCTTGGCATACTGTGACCTCATAACCTCAGTAGAAGGAAATTCATTACTTTTTAGTTTGTTTGATTATAAACACATCCTTTTTATAGATGATGGAATTGACACAAGAATTCATGGTATTAAAATCACATCAACAAAGGAGAGAGATCTGGGCCTTAACAGAGATTTGTTTTCTTCGGAAAACTTGGTTCGATACCCAAAGTTAGAAAATGTTGATAGAGACGCTTTATATAGAAGAGCTCTTGTATTACAAAGGTATTTGAAATACTCTCTCATTATTTCTTAGAAAATGTTCTTGGTATAGGGCGAGTTGACAAAAATAATGTGTGTATTTCGAGTATTTATTTTGTTTTCAGATTTATTACCCTTTTGGACAGCGTTCTTCCTTTCATAGTGCCTGCCTGGGAATTTTCCATAGGGTCGTACAGAACTCTTGAGGTATTTTGTTTTGCATTATTTATTCGTAAAGATATAAAATGTACCATGATATGCATGTTACACTGAGAATAAGTATTTCACTTGTGTTATATAAAAAAAATTCTATTTTAAGGTTGTTCGACAACTTTTACCGATGTCTCAGAAGCGTATATCTATGATAGATACTTTCTTACGGGAATCAGAAAGCAGGCTAGTATAGATATTTAATGATCTAGCACTTATTGCATAATTCAAATGCAGTAGAACCTTGATGTTAAGATCACCCAGTGTTTAGTCTAAAATGACCTTGATAGAGAGGTGGTCACTTTATGGAGGATCTTGGTAGTCTTAGAGGTGATCTCAATATAGAAGTATATGTTGCCTTAAAGATGTTGCTCAGCCAAAATCATATTTGTTTTGTAAAATTCAGTATCAATAGACGATGCCTTATCCATTGCAAGTGTGATGAAAATAATATTCATATTCTCCGCGTTTAATACTATTTTCACCTTTAAAAATACCATGCCCTCTCGTCAAATAAAACACAAAGTCACGTGATATTGCATAATCGAATGATTTTCGCCAGACGTGCAGTGCATTTCTAATGACAGACGTCTCATTTAACATGGGAGAGGTAGGATGCTTCTTACGTGCACCGTGCGAGTTACGTTTGACGAAAATCATTCGGTTGACAATTATCGCATTCACGTGTTTTGTTGAGTATATACGGGCCTCTTATTGCCTGGTATTTAAATTGTTTTACATACTTTGATATGATGTTTATATGAAAAACACTTTCAGAATGCACAGAACACATCATAATGCTTCTTTACAAGCATACTTGTTTGACCACTGACCATAACCTTTAACTGGGGATTACACTGTATCATTGCTTATTTTGCAGTTTTACGAAAACAATTTCCTGCATGTTAAGAATAAGTGAATTAAATAATTTTGTTTATTACCGGCAATGGCAATGTCACACAAGGAAAAACAACTACATTGTTCAATAGATATATGTATTTGATGCTTACAAACTCAGAAATTTCATTTAACTTCAACTATATTTCTTTGGTGTTTTGTGATGAAGATGATGAGACACTAGAAAGGATTTCGTCTCAAGTATTCTGTCATCTTGATTAAATCGTACATGAAATTTCTAAATTTGTAAGATTAAAAATTCACTAGTGCTAGTATGTTTAATTCTGATTATAAAACCTGGGTGCATAATCTTCGTGAATACAAGTTGATACATACATTCTGTCTTCCAGTCGTCCATCTAGAATGCCAAAGCTCTACATAAATCGCAGAGCTGCAGCAGAGCACAAACTTGATCCGAATCATGATCCAGAATGCAAAAACACTGTGTTTCATCAGATTTACGATGGTTTGAAGCCGAGGGACAGATGCGGTGAAAAGGCTGTTGATTACAGGTATTTAGTTTTATTCTAATCATATTTATTCTAATTAAAATGTTCTATAATTTGCAAAAAAGAAAAGAACAGTGTAATGGACACAGTTAAATTTACCTATAGAGTCACTTTTTCTCCTTACATTCAGCTTACCATAGTCATTTATCACCTGTAAGAAATATACACTCATATTGTATCTTGATGTACTTAAAGGTAGTCAAGCGTAAATATGTCAGAACAGGTATGAAATATTGGTATTTTTAACTGTTTTACCTTAGCCCTTAGGATTTAGTAAGAGACCAATGAAAATTTAAGAGATACTATTTTATATGTGAAATATGTTTAGCATCCATTGGAAATGAATTATTATGTATCTAATTGAATAAATATTAACATTTTATTGCGTAAACATTTATTTAGATGGATTATTATTCTTTTAAATATTTAGTCACTGCACTCACCATCTGGACAGTCATTGACCGATAATATCTTTTATTATACTTAGTGAGTACTAAGAATATAAATATCATTTATACTCTATTATGAACATCTTACATTGTTTTTCATTACATAAATTTATTCATAACTCTTTGAGTTGTAAATGTTGAAGTCAACTGAAGATATGTATAGATATTATTTGAAAAGACTCCCCGCTAAAAAATAAAATATCACACTGTATTAGTAATATGTAAATTCAAACCAATGAATGATCAGCTAATTAATGAAATTTGTTCTATTGTTTCTTTGGGGATTAATCAACGGCCTTTGCATACTAAATTATGATATTTGATAAGTTTTGTTAAGATAAATGGTCAGTTTGAAGGATTTACAAACTTAACTAGAATTACGAAAAAAGGGATGTTTAGTAATTTTGATTAGTTCATTAGGGTCGGTGACCTGAGCATTTTATTGAATAATTTCAAAGTAGAAGGATTAATGCTCATCTAAAATAATTTTTAAATATTTCCAAACGTTCGAAACATTTGCGCTTGAGCCCCTTTAATAGAAAATGAACTCAATACAGATGAACACAAGTTACATATTATCATGGTATTAAATTGATGTGCATGATGTGTGAGATAATAACACAAGGAGAAAGCAGTTTGGGGGGAAAAAGGTCAATATTATTTATTGACATCAATTTATAACAATTCTTTTCTCCACAACACAATAGAGAACATTTTCAATGTTACAATATATAGAATACAATAATATAAAGAAGGATATAATACATTTTCAATGTTACGATACACATATTTCTAAAAGTGTTGTAACAATTTTTTCCAATGTACATCTACTATGATTAATTTTTTGATATAGCATAAGTGAAACTAAGAAGTGGGTGGGTGGGTAGCGTTATCGCACCATGTGCGAGCTTGTTGGCGGCTACAATCCGGAAACGGGTTGTGTAGGTGCGAGAACTTATCGTTCTCTTCCGAGTTTGCCAAGGGCTCGGGCCACAATTTAAGTCGCAATAAATACCAGTAGTTATTGCATATTTAAATTGATGTGCATGATGTGTGAGATAATAACACAAGGAGAAAGCAGTTTTGGGGGGAAAAGGTCAATATTATTTATTGACATCAATTTATAATTTTTTTTTCTCCAAATATCCCCCAAACTGCTTGAACATTAATATACATAATACAATTTATAATTAAATAATAGTACAATTTTTACATCCTTTACGCGCTCTCAGAGCACCTGGCTGCTGATAAGGCTAGTGTCTTGGCCATTGTTTCATGGCATGATGAGGTTATGGAGATGTAACGTTCATAGGCGTTGGATCGCCAATCTCCGTGCAATTTCACCAGTGTTGTGGGCATGCCAAGTGTAAAGGCATGGGAGCACCCGCCCCTCCTGAAGGAGTGCCCACTGTACTCTGCCGGGTTGATTCCACTGGATGATAATGCCAATCTCAGCCTTTCCGTGAATGATGAATGTGTCAGGTGGTGCACTATGTTCTCTTCAGACACGTACGAGAACAGAGGTTGGTCACTGGGCAGGGGTTGTGAATCAACCAGGTTGGCTAGCATAGTCACCACTGCCGCCACTGGGCAAAGGTGGGACTGGGGAACCGCTGCGAAAGGCAGCGTGAGCTGACAATGGCCGAACTGTATGCTCTTTGAGTGTGTAATAGTGGCATATACGCAGCTATTATCCTCTTTCACTCTGATGTCTGCCAGTGTTAAGGCCTTCTTTCTATCACAGTTCTTGGACGACGTAGGCAGCAGTGTCGACTTCCTGAGGAAGCCAAAGAAAGCAATCAAACAGGCCGCCCAGAAGGATAAGGCGGCTTTAGACGAGAGGTCTAGGGTGTTGTGAATTTTATTCAAAATCTCTATGGTGATTGGCAGTTTTTGGCACGGTGGACGCCCTAGGCAACGATTGATACCTCTCCTCACCATGCCCAGCTCCCAGGATGCCAATGGATTTGGGAGGCCAGCCTCATCGTGGAGTACTTTGATTATGTTGAGGTAGGATGGTATACTCGCGGGGTTCAGGGTTCTGGCCAGGAGCACCGTCTCTTTTGTGGCAGGCACTGGGCACCTGCCAAAGTAGAGGCAGAATCAGAGAAATTGTGTTCACGTGCATCTGTATGTCGCCTTGGTAGATTGTGCGAGTGCTGCCCGTTTGTACTGTGTGCACTCGTTCCCAATTGCTGTCCATTCTGCTGCAGTTCCTGTAAGTATAAGTAAGTTCCTAAAGACATATTATAATGAAGTTTGTCGGTTCTTAAACTCCATGAGTTAATAACGTGAAACCAGTCTGGGTTCTGGTCTAGCCTAGATACATAGTCACTTTTGTTGTTTTCACTTCCTGGGATATATTGCGCCGTGATATGAAAATTAAATATTGCCGATATCCAGAACAGCTCCCTTAGTAAGCACATTGAGAGCTCATTCTTTGAAGTGCCTTTGTTTATCGCGTACATTGAACACATGTTGTCTGTCATTACCACTATATGTTTATTGGCCCATGCCGTTGCCCATCTGCTGCCTGCTAAGATAACTACACACAGTTCTTTGCAGTTTATATGTTGAGATGCCATGTTGGGGAAATCAGACTCCCAACGAGTGTAAAACCAGTCATTACAATAGATAGCTGCTCCCCTGAGGTGCATGCATCGCCTATGCTTACAGCTGCGGGCTCCGGTGTGTTATGCATGAACTGCGCGGAACCATTGAATACTGCGATGAAGTCAGTCCACCATTTTATGTCGGCTCTAGCCGTGGTTGTGAGGCGTGTGTGGTGGTGTTTCCGTTTGAGAGAACACATTATGTCTATGAGACGTCTGAGGAAGGTTCGCCCCCCGCGCACTACCCTAGCTGCCCAATTTAATTTACCAATGAGGCATTGCAGCTCAATTTTGGTCGCTTTCATCTTGGTGGACCACTGGTGCAGCAGCACGCGCAGTTCTTGGAGCTTTTTGTCGGGCAGCAAGAGCTACCTACTTACACTATCTATTTGTATACCTAAGAATGTTATGGTTTGGCTAGGTGAAGCAGCTTTGTTCCAGTTTATAGTGAAGCCCAATGCTTCCAGTAGGTTGCTAAGAGTTTTATAAGCCAATTCGCACTTAGCTTTACTTGCCTCTATACACAGGAAATCGTCGAGGTAAGAGATTACAGTGAAGCCGCGGTGGGCCATCATCCTCGTTATGCTAGATGATAAGCGTTGAAAGATGCCGGGGCTCATGGAGGCTCAAAACGGCAGGCGAGAGCCATAGATAAAAGTAGGCTGATGGTCGCCTTTGAAGGTCCAGTGTAGGCCTGTTGCTGCATTGCATGTGGGATGAATTGGGACGGAACGATAGGCTGATTTTAAGTCCAGCTTGGCCAAATATCCGCTTGGTGGCAATAGTTCCACAGCATGATCAATTGTTTCATAATTGAAAGGGGTACTCTTGGCATAGGAATTGACACTCGCGCCGTACGGTTTGCTGCAATCATGAATCAGCCTAACGTTCCCATCCTCTTTAGTAATCGCCCCTAAGCTGCTTACGATGTGGGGTCTACTGTTACACACTATGTACCTATTATTGTTTATCTCCTCAATTATCTGGGCTTCTATCTTGTCCTTAGCACTGACATCTGCAGATTGATAGTTTTTACGATATATGGGTTCACTTGTAATCTCTTCCTGTAAAGTTTTAAATCCATACTCAATTCCACTGATCAAATAGTCTCTATCTATATCTTGCACCAATTCCTGTTGCCAAATTTTGATATTGTTGGTGAGGGGGTTAGATAGTCAAACTTGAGGTTGGGGACGGAAGCGTGGTGGGACTTCCTGGTGCCTGAACTTTGGGTATGCTTGCACACTGCACATGTGCGTGAACCGGCAGTTCCTTGTTGTAAAGGAGACAAATCTGCCGGCCATAGTTGTCTGTCGGCACTCTGTTGTCGCGAGAAGTGCCCCATGCGCGTTTGTTGGCCAGTTTGGGGTCTGCGTCTTTCTTATTGAGCAGTACATACGCTTTCATTTAGTCTATTTGATCCCACCGAGCACCTGTTTGATGCACGCTTGTGCGGTGAGATGAGAGTTTGTCAGCTACCTGGGCTGTGTAGCGCAGATATTCTATCACTTCATCCTGCGACATAGTATCCATCAGTTCGATCAGGATTCGAGCATTGGCCCCAGCCCACTGCTCGACCGTTACATCCTCGGTTTTGGTCCTATTTCTGAAGTCCCGCAGAATCAGCCCCCTCCCGAGATTATGTTCGGACATTCTTGTACTTGCTGCGGGGTTCATAATGTAGTCCGGGATGTAGAGAGGGTGTGATTTACCTGCGGGGACCTGATTACGAATGTCCTCGGTAGTCTGGGTCGATCCCTTCAGCAAATCATCTAGGAAGTTTCCGGACGTGTTGTTTAGTACGTCCATACACGCTGCTAAGTCTTTGTT
>CM032664.1:30515267-30534939 GCA_019095985.1 Streblospio benedicti | reverse complement strand
AAAATAAAAAAAAAAAAAAAATTTTTTTTTTTCCCGTTAAAAAGGTTCCCCCTTTTAATTGCTAATGAGGGTTCTTTTTTGAAAATTGTTTGTGGGGGTTAACATAAGGAGAAAGCATTTTGGGGGAAAAAGGTCAATATTTTTTTGTCAATTTATAACAATTTTTTCTCCACAACACAATAGAGAACATTTTCAATGTTACAATATATAGAGTACAATAATATAAAGAGGGATAATCACCAGAGTTGTGCCTAAGTACAGTGTTGACGGACTCAAAGTCCAGTCCAAGTACTTTGCAGCTGGACTTGAGTCCAAACTACAAGTACATTGATGATTTTTCCAATGTACTTGAGTCAAGTACAAGTACTTTGATTGTACTTGAGTCCAAGTACCAAGTAAGGGTTGAATGTTCAATGAAATACAAGACAAAGACTGACATTTTACTGTATATCAGCTGGATATACATACGTTTTTTGTTAAACTACAACCATGTATTATATAGCAAGTAGAATGTGTTGAAAAATGATTGAATATTCATAAGGAATCTGTTGAACTTTTTGACCCTTTGCCAACTAATAAGTACTCAGAGAGCACAGCATTGCTAAAACAACATTGACGGGGAGCGAATTACTAAGTGAAACTGAATATGTGTGTCTCACTATTGGCCAAGTCGTCAGTTTAAATTATTCATGGGTATTACAGCCTATTTATCAAAGATTGAAAACTGCAGAGGGTATATGTGAAAGGATTGACGTAGGGGTGACATGCCCTGTAATAGAAAACAAATGGTAAATTGTATTTCTTTTATAATAGACAGTTTGGTTACTATTTCTTTATCATTCGAAGATGTTTTTATTATTTCTTTCAAATAAATTGTATACAGGTATACAGCGGAGAAACATCACTCACAGTTGTCTCTTTTAGAGTTCAAAACAATGGTTTTGCGAGGGGCGGAATATTTACTTAGCGTTTAGTTAGATTACAAATGTATCATATACCCATTGATCTGAATAACAATTCATCTTACTATCTATCTGCAATAAGCATGTTAAGAAAAGATGAAGGACTTCAAAGCATTTCGCAGGCTTGAATTTCCCCTAATTATCAAAATGACTTGCTATCAGAAGTATGCTTGCATTAACTCTCTTAAGGAGGTTACACAATAGCCTTTTGTCTGCCGTTAACCTTTAAACAAACATTCTATTGTGCTGAGAACATAAGGATTCTGTAATTAAACTGGTCAGTTTTCAATTGAATTGTCTGAGGGTAGTATAGGTTTATGGCCATACATTTAGAAATTATGGTGTGTATTGTATAATTGTATAATTTGGTGTATAAATAATAATAACTTTTAAAGTTTATAATTTTAAATATCTATATTACAAGTTTCAAATGTCATTTAAAATTAAATAATAATAAAAAGATCATCCATAAAAAAGCGTGTATATAATATTAGGTCAAAGACATGTGGATGGTATCTATGTAACCAGCCATTTTCGCAGAATTTTGTGAATTGAAACTTGTTTTTTTTATGAAGTATTGTCATTTGCCAGTGGCAAATTGTTTGAACAGATTTGCTTTTTACATATAATAGGGCCTTTACTATTTATAAAATGCATTGAAAATACAATACACTTTTGGTCATAATTCATAAATATCATGTGTTCCAAATGTAGCTTATATGCATCAAGTAGCATAACACAACACACTTTTAAGTAGAAGGATAAAAAAACATGGACATTTAATGCATGATGATGGTGATATCATTAACGTTTTTACCATGGAGAAAGTTAGACATGATTTAGGTTAAACACAAAAAACTACAAAAGTTTTTACAACTTTTTTCAATCAATTAGGAAAAAAATGTCTTAGAGAAAAGTAAGTAGAGTACGTATCATTTTGCAAAAATATATAAATGAAACAGTGTACTTGAAGTTGTACTTGCAAGTACCAAGTACTTTTAGGTTGTACTTGAGTCCAAGTCCAAGTACAGCAAATCCTTGTACTTGCAAGTACTGTACTTGCAAGTACTGTACTTAGGCACAACTCTGGATATAATACATTTTCAATGTTACGGTACACATATTTCTAAAAGTGTTGTAACAATTTTTTCAATGTACATCTACTATGATTACTTTTTTTTTATATAACATAAGTGAAACTAAGGAGTGGGTGGGTGGGTAGCATTATCGCACCATGTGCGAGCTTGTTGGCGGCTTCTAATCCGAAACGGTTATGTAGGTGGGAGAACTTATCGTTCTCTTCCGAGTTTGCCATGGGCTCGGGCCACAATTTAAGTCGCAATAAATACCAGTAGTTATTGCATATTTAAATTGATGTGCATGATGTGAGATAATAACACAAGGAGAAAGCAGTTTGGGGAAAAGGTCAATATTATTTATTGACATCAATTTATAATTTTTTCTCCAAATATCCCCCTTAACTGCTTGAACATTAATATACATAATACAATTTATAATTAAATAATAGTACAATTTTTACATCCCTTCACAGCTCTCAGAGCACCTGCTGATAAGGCTAGTGCCTTGGCCATTGTTTCATGGCATGATGAGGTTATGGAGATGTAATCGTTCATAGGCGTTGGATCGCCAATCTCCGTCTAATTTCACCAGTGTTGTGGGCATGCCAAGTGTAAAGGCATGGGAGCACCCGCCCCCTGAAGGTGCCGCTGTACTCTGCCGGGTTGATTCCGCTGGATGATAATGCCAATCTCAGCCTTTCCGTGAATGATGAATGTGTCAGGGTGGTGCACTATGTTCTCTCAACCAGAACAGAGGTTGGTCACTGGGCAGGGGTTGTGAATCAACCAGGTTGGCTAGCATAGTCACCACTGCCGCCACTGGGCAAAGGTGGGACTGGGGAACCGCTGCGAAAGGCAGCGTGAGCTGACAATGGCCGAACTGTATGCTCTTTGAGTGTGTAATAGTGGCATATACGCAGCTATTATCCTCTTTCACTCTGATGTCTGCCAGTGTTAAGGCCTTCTTTCTATCACAGTTCTTGGACGGCGTAGGCAGCAGTGTCGACTTCCTGAGGAAGCCAAAGAAAGCAATCAAACAGGCCGCCCAGAAGGATAAGGCGGCTTTAGACGAGAGGTCTAGGGTGTTGTGAATTTTATTCAAAATCTCTATGGTGATTGGCAGTTTTTGGCACGGTGGACGCCCTAGGCAACGATTGATACCTCTCCTCACCATGCCCAGCTCCCAGGATGCCAATGGATTTGGGAGGCCAGCCTCATCGTGGAGTAGTTTGATTATGTTGAGGTAGGATGGTATACTCGCGGGGTTCAGGGTTCTGGCCAGGAACACCGTATAGCCTAGCACAGTCTCTTTTGTGGCAGGCACTGGACACCTGCCAAAGTAGAGGCAGAATCGGAGAAATTGTGTTCACATGCATTTGTATGTCGCCTTGGTAGATTCTGTGAGTGCTGCCCGTTTGTACTGTGTGCACTCGTTCCCAATTGCTGTCCATTCTGCTGCAGTTCCTGTAAGTATAAGTAAGTTCCTAAAGACATATTATTATGAAGTTTGTCGGTTCTTAAACTCCATGAGTTAATAACGTGAAACCAGCCTGGGTTCTGGTCTAGCCTAGATACATAGTCACTTTTGTTGTTTTCACTTCCTGGGATATATTGCGCCGTGATATGAAAATTAAATATTGCCGATATCCAGAACAGCTCCCTTAGTAAGCACATTGAGAGCTCATTCTTTGAAGTGCCTTTGTTTATCGCGTACATTGAACACATGTTGTCTGTCATTACCACAATATGTTTATTGGCCCATGCCTTTGCCCATCTGCGGGCTGCTAAGATAACTACGCACAGTTCTTTGCAGTTTATATGTTGAGAAGCCATGTTGGGGAAATCAGACTCCCAACGAGTGTAAAACCAGTCATTACAATAGATAGCTGCTCCCCCTGAGGTGCATGCATATCGCCTATGCTTACAGTTGCGGGCTCCGTGTGTTATGCATGAACTGCGCGGAACCATTGAATGCTCTTCGAAGTCAGTCCACCATTTTATGTCGGCTCTAGCCGTGGTTGTGAGGCGTGTGTGGTGGTGTTTCCGTTTGAGAGAACACATTATGTCTATGAGGCGTCTGAGGAAGGTTCGCCCCAAGCACTACCCTAGCTGCCCAATTTAATTTACCAATGAGGCATTGCAGCTCTTTTTTGGTCGCTTTCTTCTTGGTGGACCACTGGTGCAGCAGAGCGCGCAGTTCTTGGAGCTTTTTGTCAGGCAGCAAGAGCTTCCTACTTACACTATCTATTTGTATACCTAAGAATGTTATTGTTTGGCTAGGTGGAGCAGCTTTGTTCCAGTTTATAGTGAAGCACAATTTTAAGAGTTTTATAAGCCAATTCGCACTTAGCTTTACTTGCCTCTATACATAGGAAATCGTCGAGGTAAGAGATTACAGTGAAGCCGCGGTGGGCCATCATCCTCGTTATGCTAGATGATAAGAGTTGAAAGATGCCGGGGCTCATGGAGGCTCCAAACGGCAGACGAGTCATAGAAAAAAGTAGGCTGATGGTCGCCTTTGAAGGTCCAGTGTAGGCCTGTTGCTGCATAGCATGTGGGATGAATTGGGACGGAACGATAGGCTGATTTTAAGTCCAACTTGGCCATATATCCGCTTGGTGGCAATAGTTCCACAGCATGATCAATTGTTTCATAATTGAAAGGGTACTCTTGGCATAGGAATTGACACTATCACCCGGTTTTGCTGCAATCATGAATCAGCCTAACGTTCCCATCCTCTTTAGTAATCGCCCCTAAGCTGCTTACGATGTGGGGTCTACTGTTGCACACTATGTACCTATTATTGTTTATCTCCTCAATTATCTGGGCTTCTATCTTGTCCTTAGCACTGCCATCTGCAGATTGATAGTTTTTACGATATACGGGTTCACCTGTAATCTCTTCTTGTAAAATTTTAAATCCATACTCAATTCCACTGATCAAATAGTCTCTATCTATATCTTGCACCAATTTGTGTTGCCAAATTTTGATATTGTTGGTGAGGGGGTTAGATAGTCAGAGTTGAGGTTAGGGACGAAAGCGTGGTGGGACTTCCTGGTGCCTGAACTTTGGGTGTGCTTGCCGGCAACCCTGCACACTACACATGTGCGTGAACCGGCAGTTCTCACGATAACACCCCTCCTCCTTGTTGTAAAGGAGGCAAATCTGCCGGCCATAGCTGTCTGTCGGCACTCTGCTGTCGCGAGAAGTGCCCCATGCGCGTTTGTTGGACGGTTTGGGGTCTGCGTCTTTCTTATTGAGCAGTACATACGCTTTCATTTGGTCTATTTGATCCCACCGAGTCCATGTTTGATGCACGCTTGTGCGGTGAGATTCGTCTAGCAGCATGACTGACGAGTGTTTGCACACCTGCATTAAATCAGCTACCTCGGCTGTGTAGCGCAGATATTCTATCACTTCATCCTGTGACATAGTATCAATCAGTTCGATCAGGATTCGAGCATTGGCCCCAGCCCACTGCTCGACCGTTACATCCTCGGTTTAGGTCCTATTTCGGGAGTCCCGCAGAATCAGCCCTCTCCCGAGATTATGTTCGGACATTCTTGTACTTGCTGCGGGGTTCATAATAATATAATATAATAATATAAAATTTGTAGAGCGCATTATTCACTAACAGTGTTCTAGTGCGCTTAAACAATTACTAGATAAGACAATTAAAAAAAAAAAGTACTAGTTAAAAGACAATAAAGTTAAAGAATACATATACCATTCATAAATAAAACTAAACCTACTGAAAGACTAGAACATATATATTTTAAAAACTAAAAACACACATTTACCACATGAATAAGAAAACCTTATAAAATGTGAACGTCATTATTTTAGAACAGTTTATTAAAAATATGCTAATTTGAAAAGATGGGTTTTAAGACATTTTTTAAAAGTGGTCACTGTAGCACAATTTTTTATTTCTAGTGGTAGTTTGTTCCACTCATAAGGCCCTCTAATACTAAAAGCCCTATTCCTTGTGTCAGCATAATGGCACTCTGGTACATTCAGTTTCTGTTCGTAGGCAGATCTGAGATTGCGAGGTGGGACATAGGGCACCAGCATGTCACTCAAATATTCAGGACCTTTTCCATGAAGACACTTGAAAATCACAAGGAGTACTTTGAATAATATGCGGCTCTCTACTGGTAACCAATGTAACTCCATCATGACAGGTGTTATATGTTCCCTCTTTTTTATGCCAGTAATTAGCCTTGCAGAGGCATTCTGAACCATTTGAAGTTTACGAAGAGCCTTCTTAGGCTGCCCCAGAAGGAGACTATTGTTTTGATCCAGGCGAGATGTAACATATGCATGCACTATTGTCTTAGTTTGGTCAGTGGTGAGAAATTTCCTAATCTTGCTTATCTTATGAAGACTATACCATGCAGATTTGCACATAGCTGTAATTTGCAACTCCATGGTAAGACTTCTGTCAAGTGTTGCCCCAATACTTTTCAAAGAGTCTGACACTGGAATGCTAGCCTCTCCTAGGGTAAGTGACTGGGTTGACAATTGTTTGAATTTCCTCTGGCATCCAAAAATAACAAATTCAGTTTTGTTGTCATTCAACTTCAACCAGTTGGAAGCCATCCACTGCCTTACTTCGTGTAAGCAGATACATAAGCGTCTTCTTGATTGATAGGGAAGGGAAGATAAGCCTGGGTATCGTCTGCATACATATGATACTTTATCCCATGTTTTCTGAAGATGGCACCCAGGGGACATGCTGTGTAGTCCATATATAGGTTCGGACCTAGGATTGATCCCTGTGGCACGTCACATGTCTTATCTTGCTCCTCAGACCTGGCCCCATTTATGGTAACAAACTGTTTCCTATCTGTGAGGTAGGACTTGATCCATGTATGTGCATTTCCACGAATTCCAAAGGTGGTATGAAGTCTTTTGAGCAGCTTGTCATGGTTGACAGTATCAAATGCTGCTGATAAGTCCAATGCTATCATGAAAACACATTCTTTCTTGTCAAGGGAGAGTATCAAGTCATTGTGGATCTGAGTAGAGCTGTTTCTGTAGAATGAAACTCACGATAGGCACTTTGCATTTTTCTCTGACTTTGTTTTCATCTTTATGTTTCAGGAACTGCCTTGATGCTGCCTTTTCTAGGATTTTCAGGTATGGCAAGTTAGATATTGGCGAAAAGTTCTTGAGTATTTCTGCTATAAGGTTTGCCTTCTTCAGAATAGGGGTTACAGCAGCTATCTTTAGGGCCTTTGGAAAATATGCAGATGCAAGCGATTGATTAATGATGTTTGTCATAGTTGGCCTTAGAACATCTAAGCATTCCTTGACCAGACTTGTTGGTACAGGATCAAGGCAGCATGTTTTGCTTGCAGACTTCATCACTATCTTCACGCACTTCGTCCTCACTTAGCGAGATCATTCATACTGAGTTCAGGTTTTGGGAACTCCTCGTCTGGGTCTAAACAAAAAGTATCATTTTGGAGTTCAGCGAGACCTTCATGGATAAGACGGATTTTCTCTTGAAAAAAGGTTGCCATCCTGTTACTCAACTCTTCAGCTGAGTCATGCATGGGCAATACTGTTCATAATGTAGTCCGGGATGTAGAGAGGGTGTGATTTACCTGCGGGGACCTGATTACGAATGTTCTCGGTGGTCTGGGTGGATCCCTTCAGCAAATCATATAGGAAGTTTCCGGACGTGTTGTTTAGTACGTCCATACACGCTGATAAGTCTTTGTCCCGTGCCAGTGTGCGTGTGGTGACGGGGGTTTGTTCCCGGACCTGATCCGGCAGGGTCTGCTGCTGTTGCGCGCTAGTGGAGGCCGTCGGAGCGGTGTCACCTTGTTGCTGCCTCAGGGCTTCCATGGCTGCTTTTCTTTCTGCTAGCGCACGTTTTCTGGCTGCCAGCTTCTCTTGGGCGGCTAACAGCTTTTCTTCCATCTCGAGTTCCTTGCTCTCGAGCTCGATAAGATCGAGTTCTTGTTGCTTTGCCGCCAACATCTGTTGCCGGGTCTCTGCCTCATTCCGTTGGTCACCTGGCGCCACCTTATTACCTTGCACGTGTTCTCTACTATTATCACTTGCGGCCGCGGATTCCTTATCCTTAGTCATTGTTACTATTACTCCTTTTTTATCCAGGTCCTTATAGCTCACTCTAGTACATCCACGAAGGTTATATGCCATAAATAAAATCAACAGTCCGTGGCGTTATATCGCAGCATGTGCGAGCTTGTTGGTGGCTACAATCCGGAAACGGGTTGTGTAGGTGCGAGAACTTATCGTTCTCTTCCGAGTTTGCCAAGGGCTCGGGCCACAATTTAAGTCGCAATAAATACCAGTAGTTATTGCATATAAAAATACAATTCATCTTTTTCTTTATGTTAAAATTGAAAACAATTTCAATGTGCAGTAACAATATTTTTAAATAGAATGTACATATGTTTTTAGATACATCATTTATGATACATTTTTTCTGTCATCCTTTGCTAATATAACCTCTAAAAAGTATCTCAAACATTGATGAAATATAAATTTTTATGGTCAAATTTTTTCTACATGATTTTTGTTAAAAAGAAACGTTCAGCTAATTTCAAACCAATATTTATGAATATAATCTTAAACAGCAACACTGTCAACTGCATTAATTCCATTGGAATAATTCACAAGAATAAAAGAATGTGTGTACAAATGACTGGTACAAAAAATATCATTTTTAATTTTTCAGGTGGCCTTCACGATATGACCAATGGTGGGAGTGCAAGTTCCTAGCAGAAGGTATCATTGATCAAGGCGGAGGATTCCGAGACAGCCTGTCCGACCTTGCTGATGAACTTTGTCCTAATGCCCAAGATGTGCCCGTGCCTCTTCCACATTTTGTGCGGGCTCCTAATCAGGTATTGTGTGGTTATTTTGATGTATTGTATTGTATATCAGGCTTCATTCTCACAAGTTCTCATCCCTACCTGTAGAAGGAAAAGGGGGAGGGTGTCAGTGAAATTTCACTTTTATTTTTCCTTCATTATATATTGAATTTATCCTGAAAATTGTTCTAACTTATTTGATTCATTGCATTACTTTTTGATTGAATAAATGAACAAAAATAGTAAAGACAGTTTTCAGTATAAATTCAATAAATCAATCAGAAAATTGAAAAGAAAGTGTTTAATACTCATAGCGCTTTCACATTTTCTGTTTACTCCTTTTCATATCTATATGGCTAGGACTTTTAAGAGTTTAAATCTTTAGCCCCCTGGGTGCCAGCAGATGATTAACATGCAAACCCCCCTCCGTGCCAAGACTGGCAAATTCTTCCAAGCAATAAATACGTCTTCGATGTTTACGGGATGAATCAATGTATTTCGTGCTGTATAAGAATTATTGCTGAGCCTAAAATAATAGAAATTTTAACATGCCAATTTATGAACATGAATAAAATTGCATGTAGTTTCAGATTTTCACCATTAGGTGGTCATTTTACCTTATCATTATTTTAAAAAAAATATCTAAGCTAGCATCAGAAGCAATCGCCGATTCGAATTTGACAGGTCGGTATCAGATTTTATCAGATTTTAAACTGCGTAGTATCACAACTTACACTTATAGTATATAGCTACATTTGGTTTCGGCTGTAGACCAAACACAACATAAGTCATCATATTTTTATAATGACACACATTTATTCACAATATGTTGCTCCGTAAATGCCTGCAAACATCACAATACTAAATGTCAGCCACTCATTTTTCATCTTCGCTGAGTGCAATTGGAAATGTGATTCGGTTCGTAAGAAATAAGAAAAATACCCCAAAACAGTCTTGATATTTTTTTATTATTGGCAACTATTAAAGAAATAAGAGATGAAAACAATTGTTTTTCCAGAGTAACGCTGACTTGAATGTCAACAGAGATGTGTACGTTCCAAATCCAAGTTGTGAGCTGTTTCACCAGTATGAGTGGATTGGTAAGCTGATGGGAGCTTGTCTTCGTGGCAAAGAGAGTCTCGTTCTGTGTCTGCCGGCGTTCATTTGGAAGAAGCTCAGTGGAGAAAGAGTCTCGTGGAACCGGGATTTCATCACTGTTGATGAATCGATCGTAAGTGTGGAATGTCAAGTCTCATCAGTATCTAAGAAAAAGAATACCAATTCGAGATACATATGATCGTTGATGGCAAATGGTGCTTCACGTTAAGAAAAATTGTTTTAGCATCAAATAGAATGCAAGCATATTTCCAGAATTAGAATTAAGAGTGGTAAATAAGTTAAATGGAATTACTACCATTAGAATTTTATTTTATTTATTTATTCCAGTAGAGTTTATTTCATGGCCTGATTTGTTAATGTCAAGGTTAAATTAATTTCAAAGCATATATATATATATATATATATATATATATATATATATATATATATATATATATATATATATATATATATATATATTATATATATATATTTGATATATATATAATATATATATATGTATATACATATGATGCAGAAGCATTCTTTATTACCATTTAGTTATTTAATTTGATTATCTAAGATAATTGTCAATAAACGTCAATCTTTACACATTATGGTTATACTTGTTTGAACCAGGTTTATATTGCAGATATCGATGTAATGAAAAGCATGTCTTCTTAGGTAAAGCTAATGGAGAATATGGACAACATGGATGAAGAAACGTTCCTTGCTTACTTTGGGGAAGAGCGTTCCTGGACGACAGTTCTCAGTGACGGCTCGACTGTAGACCTTCAGCTGGATGGACTGGAGAAAACCGTCATGTACAGCGAGCGTCATCAGTACGCACAACTCGTAGCAGAAGTTCGCATGGCAGAGGCAGACAAACAGGTACTTTTGTTGGTTTTAATGCTTATTTAGCTTTTCTCTTAAATGGTATGTAAGACAAAGATCGAATGTAGAAGTATGCACATATATGGAGGGGAAGAAATCTCATGTATGGTGAATGCACAATTTTTAGAAAACTTGTGTATGGCAGAAGCAGACAAACAGGTAGTATGCTGGTTTTTAAATGGTTGGTATTAAATGGTTGGTATTTGGCAATTCATGATTTACAGATTGCTATTGTTACGAGGTCAATTAAAGATATTCAGAAGTTTGCAACTAATTGTGCTATCTGAAATGAGAAGTTTGTTGTTGTTGGAATAGATTAATTTTATTCAATCATTCTATTACATCCTATTTAATGTCCACGTTTCCCAAAGTAGATGTCAGCGTGGGGATGGTTTGGCTCACATGTTTTCTTTCGGATTAGGGATCCTCATTTCATTTTCATTGGAAAATTCATTTAAAGCTTGTTATAAACATGTAGAGTAATGCTATATTGTGTGAGTTTACTTGAGAAATTGAAGCTTTACATTCATAGTTTTATATTTTATAATATTTATTGTGTTCATATCATTTATCTAGAATATGAAGTACATAAGCATATTCAAGAAAGATGAAAAGATTTAAGGTTAGTTTTTCAATAGAAATTTAAAGATATCAATAATTTCTTTTGCGAAGAAGAAACCAATATTTGATGTTTGTGTAGACCCAAATATGCTTCTTTTTGCAAATAACTAAAATGATGAGGATTATAACAAAGACTTCTGCACACAGTGCTATATATGTAAAACTGAAAATAGAATCTGGCTGTTCTAATCCAGTTTTCCAGCTCAAAGTAACGTCCATAACTGGTAGTGGTTTACCACGATGTTGTAAGGAAATTGATTGCCACAGTTTTTCAATTTCACCTGACACATTTTTCTTTGTGTCTATAATTCCAATTATCACAGAACTATGATAATAATGTGAATGGTTGAAGTAATAAAATAATGGTACGGAGTCCTTTATTTGGAAACTATTCAACTGTAGTCCAGAATATATTTGATGGATATCTGTGTATGACAAGCCAATTTTCTCAACTAAAATAGCCTGCCAAATCTCTTCCGGCAGCAGAAAAGGAGTGTGACTTGACATTTTATAAAGTTGACGCATAGAAGAATATGACAGAATGTATGCCGAGTTTGCAATGTGCTCTGGAAACAGTTCGCCAGCATATGTACCAGGACGCTTCTGAAGTGATGATGCACGACAACATGGGTGGACAAACCCCATGATGAAGCTCGCTTCAAGCTCAGGAATTTGGGATTTCAAAAATGGAATGAGTTTATAGGTATCCACAATGACATTATCATCAGCAACAAGCACAAATTTGGCATTATTGCAGTGTTTATACACCCATTTAAATGCCATTTGCGTTTTAATGCAGTGATTCCATGGAGTATCGAGGAAGTTTTCCTGTATTATATCATTGTATATTTTCGATTCTGTCCGCACTTTATCCATGTCACTTTTATTATCAGTTTTGCCGAGAAGGAAAATGTGTCTTGTTTTAATATAGGGTAAGTGAAAATGTCCTGCCCAAGTTTCCCGTATGACTTGACGTTCTGCAGTGTTATTAGTGGCACTGTGTATCACCATCATAAGGAAAATATCTTCGTTGATTGAAGAGCAGATTTCAGGAGAATTGAGAATGTATCTGAAATGGAATAAAGTATTTGAAAATACATTGATTGCTGTAATCCTTTGCAAGGATACCATAATTATATTATTGTTATTCTTAAAATTAAAATCAACAGAGAGCTCTATTCAAAAACAGACCTTACCAGTTATTAATATTAATGAGATGTAAGTGTAAATATCTAAACCTAAAAGGCCATGGGATTTTACACGAATGTTTATATTTTTACTTGTTTGTTTATAGTATTACTAGCTGTATACCCGTCGCTGCTCGGGTTGAAGCAGAAGAGATCCGGAACACAATAAATCATCCTCCCTCCCAATCCTTCCTTCTGTACCCCTTCCCTCACACCAGCTACCGTCAGAATACAGGTCTGTGATGGATAGAATAAACCTCAATCACCTTCCTCCCATCGGCATAAGTCATAGCCATATACACACTACATGTATATGGCAATGATTGATTCCTCTAATATCCCTCCCACCAGCTTCTGCTACCCCTGGTAAACATGTGTGGATTCGGCCGCCAACCCCTTCTTCTCTCCCCAATCCTTTCTATGCTATCACCATATAAACAGGTCCAGATCAGTCTAAATGCATCTCCACACCCCCTTCCTATTGCTCGGATTGAAACATGAAATCTGGAACAGATTAAATGCTCCTCCTTTCCTCTCCCTTCCTCACCAACATATCATCTGCCACCACCCTTCAACAAATCTGGGCTGGCACAGACATCTCTCTGTCCCCCATCCCTCACAACAGCTCCAGTCAGTATACAGGTCTGGGACAGATTAAATACACCTCCATCACCTTCCTTCCATCGTTATATGTGACAGCCATACACACTACATGTATGGCAATGATTGATTCGTCCAATACCCCCTCCCCCCAGCTACTGCTCGGGTTGCAACCGATTAGATCTGGCGCAGATTAAAAAACATGGCGCTGTAAGCAGTATGATGAATATTTCTAAAAATCCTTTTGTCTTTCTTGTTTTGATCATTAAAATCAATTTATTTGGTTTGAAATGTAGACATTATAACGACCACCAAGTTATACTGAAATTATATAGATACCTATAGGAACCAGTCATATTTTTGTCTTTGGCAAGACTTTCGCTCTTATCGCAATATATATCAAATCAATCAATCAAATCCTAAATTTATTTTAAACAGGCCCTAATTATTCCTCATTGAGAGGGTGTGGCCTGGCTGCCCAGTCTGGATCTCAACCGTCCCCTCCAAGCCTTTCGGTCATTTGGATCTACCAAACTCATGCCCAAACTTGCACGATCTTTCTGCAAGACTGCATCCCAAGTCTGTTTCGGTCTTCCCTTTCCTTTTCTTCCTTCTATCTCAAGCTTTCTTACTTGGCTAATCCAGCCAGAACTGCGCTCAACATGGCCTAGCCATCTCAGTCTCCCTTTACGAAGCACACTATCAATGTCTGTAATACTCAGTTTCTCTGAAAGGCTCTCTGAACTGGTATCATCATTAGGCTTCACACCACACATCCAGCGGATCATAGCTCTGTCATTTCTTCTCAGGCGGTTTATAGTACTAGAGGATGCTGCCCATGTCTCAGACCCATGAAGCATAGCACTTCGTACACTCTACCTCTCGAAGATAAAGGAATGTGCCTGTTGGTGAGGACTGGCAGTAGCTCGCGTAATTTGCCCCATGCAGTTTTGCATCTGACAGTTGCAGCTAAATCACAGCCTCCACCACTGGACAACATGTCACCTAAGTAACAAAACTCTGTCAACCTCTAAAATGTGTTCGCCAATTGGGATCTCCTTGATTGGATATACATGTATATATAATTATAGATATAATTATAGATTAAATGAAAAACTACAATGGCATTGCCCTACAACATTGTTTCATGCTTGGAGCAATCATCAGGGGCTCTGGTCTAACATATGTACAAATTACATTTTTCATACATTGATACAGTACACTAGTACATGGGTTCAATACATAAAAACATAAAAGCTATTTCACCAATGCCTAAGACAAAGTATCATGAAAGTAGAAGATTTGAAGCCAAATTATACTCATAGAAAAAAATTGTGCGAAAGACTACAGAATAAAGAATAAAACATATGCATGACACAAACCAAAACAGTGCATATTACGCATTATATTAGAACTACATCAGCAGGAATTTCCTCTTGTGTCTACAGGTACTCACAAGCTCTGACTTTTTATTCAGGGTGGCCATTTCACTGTGATAAATAATGAAACATTTCTCCAAATTGCACAAATTACATTTCTTTGTCCTATTGTTATATGCTCTTGCTTTACCTACTATTGTCCATTTTATTCTGTGCTCTATTTTGTCTTGTTTTAATTTCCATATGTATTTGCTAAATTCAGTTACATTTTTTAAATTTTCATTATTGAAAGATTGTTTGTGCTTATTGTAGCGCGTTTTAAACGAAGTTTCGGCAAGTCCTATGTAGGTTGCTGTAGCTTGGTTGGAAGCTATTACAGAGGCTTGATATACTATAGAGGCCTGGAGGCATTTTCCATCTACAGGGCAGTTGTCTTTTCTCCTGCAATATATATATATAAAAATAAACAACAAACCTATATGGTGCTCCAAATATATATATATATATATATATAAAAATAAACAATAATATAGTAAATATATATGTATATATATATATATATATATATATATATATATAATTGATTGAACAAGATCTAGTCCATTTTGGATTTGTTTATTTGGTACATTAATGTTTCATGCTTATTGCACTCATCAGCCAAATGGTAATTATATAAATTATAACCTAAATACATCTTATGGGTTGGGTTATATTGTTGCCTTTGCATTAGACACTTTTAATACTATGGGGGTTTTAATAGTACAAAATGGATTGTCATCAGTCCAATCAATTTGTGTATGTTAAAACCCCCATAGTATAAACCAACAATTCAAAGGCAACAATTAACGAAACATAAGATGTATTTAGGTTAGAGTTTATATAATTACCATTTGGCCTCAATAAGCATCTTAAGACCAAATAACGGACTAGTTGTTCAAATTAGTTATATATATATTTATATATACAAGAATCACTTGCACCTTCCTCTTCTCAAATTATCCTGGTAAATGGGTTGGGGGGGTGTTTCATTAAGACACTATTAAACAATACAATAAGAAAATCGTGTCATCATGCCTGAATTATGAGGTGTTTTAACTCAACATTTCATTGTTGGTATCTGTTGTAACGTATACCATGGGCCTCAGCATCTTAAGATCGGGTGTTGAGATAGAGAGAGAATATATTTACCATACAAACACCATTCATATAATAAGTCTTATATTATATGAGTAAGAATGGGGTTTGTGTAGTAAATACAGGATATACTTCCACATGCCATCTAATGATGCTGGGGCCCATGGCGTATACAACCATCCAAACCTCCATAGTTTAGGTATTATTACACGGGTCGGCATTTTTATTGGAATTTTGATAGTCTAAATTTTTATATGTTCCCAAATTTTGGATATGTATATACAGTAGTATTTTTACCTGTTTTTATGCACATTAGAATTTGCTTTTGATGCAAAATAGCTCTTTGGAATGACGGAATAATCATGGCGAGGTATCGTTGCTATGCTTAGGTTCATCTTCATCTGAAGTCCATCAGCTAGTATCAGAGGAGAATCTTCAAAGTGGAATTGATTCATCTCCAAATGACTTCTCAATTTATGGCCATAGCATGCTGAAAATATATGCCTAAATCACTCCTTGTGTTGGAATATCATGTATATTTTTCTTTACTCCTGATACAAAATAAACTCACTTATTACCGTATCATTTTCAGCCACTAGCTTTGGCCATCTGGCTGAAACAGGCATTTTAGCTTATTTTGTGTGCTAGATAATAGAGAAATGTGCCCGGCACATAGAAAATTTTTTCATTTTTCAGAAGAATAATATTGTGTCATTGCTTCAAAGATGTAGCAAAATTGTTAAAAAAAACAATTACAAAATGTAATGTTTTTAAAGCTTACATAAAATATATTAACCATCAAGGCTTATCGTATGGAAATGAATGGCCCAAGCATGAAAGCCAGTGAGATGATATCTGAAGTGGAAAAGTTCTCACTTTCTGAGGCATATTTATGGACATTACATCCTGCATTGTTTGACTGCCACTGGTCAAACAATGGAGTTCTCAACTATAAAAGATAATGATGTTTATGTATAATTTTGTAGCCGGTAATATCAAGTCTAATAAGACAGTGGCATAAAAGACCTTCCTTCTCTCTTTTTCTAGTTTAGTTTATAGTGTATATATTAGTGCCGGTTAATGTGTGCCTGAAGAAAGATGCATAAAGTAATATTCATTGTGAATAAAGTGATCATTATACTTATCAACTACATTTTGTGTGAAGAAAAAAAACAAAAACATGGGTACTTTTTTTTCAAGTGATTGACATCTAGTGACAGCTAAAATTAGCAGAAAACATGTCAGACTTGTTTGTTTCAAGTTATAAACAGAAATTGAACTGAGCATTTCTTAGATCCATGCATTTGTTCTCAGAAAAGCCAGCTGGTGTATGTAACTTCACAGAATTCTCTATTTTCCTCCTTTTTTGTTTGTTTTTGTTTAACATTTTACTTCATATTTAATTTTCATGAAATGATACCAACTGATAACTATATTGGAAAAATATAAAATGTCAGTTACTTCGGAATTTTGCTTTTTGATTCTATATTATTTCTAATATCTTTTTAAAGAAGCATTAAGAAGGAACATTTACAGCATCCAACCATCTAAGGGCCTGCTCCAACTTTGTGCTATATCTAAATTTTTACCATTGAAATTCCAATGTAAATACAAATTCATAAAAGTCTGCCCCTAAATTGACATTTTTCTCAACCTGAAAAAAACCCATGGGCATTTTGATGGTCATATGTGGTACATCTTTTTAATAAAACTATTAAATGGCAAGTATTTATGAAAGATATACGATGGTTTACTTGTTGATAGTCAAATTAGCAGGTGGGCGCCATCTCAATATACAAGTGTACCGGTAAATGTATTGTATATTTGACCTACCATATTGAGGGGTGATTTTCAAGTGTGTGGACCTGTGCACGTGTGGGTGTTTATATTCGTTGTCAAAGCCGTGACAACTGATGCCCACGGTGTGAAAATTCACCTCTGATCAGAAAGTCAACTTTTCATACACACTTATTGAATAGTTCATGTTAGGTCTCTATAGTATATGTGTTTGTTGCATAACAAACAAAATGATCTTTTTTTGAAGCTTCTACGCCTATTAATAAAGAAATTATAACTTAAACTTTTAATTCAATTCTATCTGCTGAAGATTCAGTCTTGCTAATGATTTTTTGATTGAAACCAGATGTCCGGTTGATTTTTAAAAGTTGCATTAGAACTATGAAATACAATCTTCTGTTTGATGCATATTGTTTATGGTCATTCCACGATAAAAATGACCTTTTAATGGAGATTGTGCTATATATATTAAGAAAGTTAGAACAAAATTCATACTATCAAGTTGCAAAATTTCATGATCATATGCATGTATCACAACATTCAACCTAGACTAGATACTACAAGCTACAGGGTATTCGGTATTTTAGTTTATGAATGAACACTAGTTTAATTTTTGTAAGATATTTGATGGCATTTGTTATAGGAACCAATCATGTAACCTGTTTAATAGAACCTCTCTATTACTCTATTATGACCACTTGTAAGACCGACTGAAAATGGTTTCAATTGATAAGTGGTCTTTATATGGAGGTTCCCATAGGAATCATTTTGAAGGATTGGGACCGAGAAAGGTGGTCTTATTATAGAGGTGGTCTTAATTGTACACTGTAGGTTCTACTAAATTTATTACCGTTTACAACCATCCAAACAGCCATTTGATTTTAGGTGAAACATTGTCAGCGTATGCATCTACATTTTCTGTAGAAGTATACAAACATCTGATTTTAAAATGTGAGCTCCAAATCAGTAATAGATTTTCAGAAACTATATCACTTTACAAATGTTCATAACATATAACTTGTTACTGTAGGACAGATAACATTGATATATATATATCAATGTATACAACTTTTACCATGCAAACTCATCAAAGTATTGTTAATGGATGGATAATAATGTTGGAATAATATCTTCACGTATGGTAGTTACTGGCAAATATTTGATTACAGGGTTTTCATTATCATTGGTTATTTTAGGATATATTGTTATTCGTAACTTTTTTCATACTAGTCACCCGGAACATGATTTGCTTTTAGTTAAGATGTTAAGTCATCAAAAAGAATATATTCTTTATCGTTGACTACAGCACAGTTTATTAAAAGAATGATAAAACAGTTTTTAAGTTCTTACTGAGTATATTCTTCAAAATAGTCTGAGAATCACGAGAACACAAAGTTAAGTTAGTTGAAAAAAGCTTTGTATAAACATGTACAAGGCCCTGATGACCACAAGGCCCATAAACCATGACAGGATGAATCCTGCTGTCAACACACACACACGTGCACACTGTGGGTAAAATGCTGTCAGCACACTGGGCACAAATACATGGTCCGGTTATGTGATAGAGTGTTTGTAGTTCTGTTGGTGGCCCCAAATCAATAGGGTCATGTTTGGTGGTTCCCAAAGGGATTAGAGCAATGATACATGGGTCATTAAGTGCTAATGCACCAGCTGCTGAAGAAGCTGAGCAGTGATTTTCAATGAAAAAAGACATCTTGGGCTCAAATCAAATCAGTTGTTCATTAGAGTTAAAACTTTCATCTTGATGTGTAGAAAGTACAATTCATGTTCATAAAAGCTACAGAAGATTAGAATATATTGGTAGATCTGATAATATTAGAAAAAAATGCAAGGCCACTCTCCCCCTAGATGTCCCTGCCATTTTTTCAGTAGAGATGGTAATAGAAATACCATATACAATCATCCAAGGGCCTCACTCACCCTCAAATTTAGACCATATAAAAATCTGTACAGTCAAAAATTTTATATAATAATAGACACACATTCATATTTAATGCACTACCCCAAATTCAAAATATTCAACCCCAAACCCCCCCCCAAAACTTTTGT
>CM032664.1:30389123-30515167 GCA_019095985.1 Streblospio benedicti | reverse complement strand
ATACAGTAGTATTTTTACCTGTTTTTATGCACATTAGAATTTGCTTTTGATGCAAAATAGCTCTTTGGAATGACGGAATAATCATGGCGAGGTATCGTTGCTATGCTTAGGTCATCTTCATCTTGAAGTCCATCAGCTAGTATCAGAGGAGAATCTTCAAAGTGGAATTGATTCATCTCCAAATGACTTCTCAATTTATGGCCATAGCATGCTGAAAATATATGCCTAAATCACTCCTTGTGTTGGAATATCATGTATATTTTTCTTTACTCCTGATACAAAATAAACTCACTTATTACCGTATCATTTTCAGCCACTAGCTGTGGCCATCTGGCTGAAACAGGCAATTTAGCTTATTTTGTGTGCTAGATAATAGAGAAATGTACGCGGCACATAGAAAATTTTTTCATTTTTCAGAAGAATAATATTGTGTCATTGCTTCAAAGATGTAGCTAAAATTGTTAAAAAAAAAACAATTACAAAATGTAATGTTTTTAAAGCTTACATAAAATATATTAACCATCAAGGCTTATCGTATGGAAATGAATGGCCCAAGCATGAAAGCCAGTGAGATGATATCTGAAGTGGAAAAGTTCTCACTTTCTGAGGCATATTTATGGACATTACATCCTGCATTGTTTGACTGCCACTGGTCAAACAATGGAGTTCTCAACTATAAAAGATAATGATGTTTATGTATAATTTTGTAGCCGGTAATATCAAGTCTAATAAGACAGTGGCATAAAAGACCTTCCTTCTCTCTTTTTCTAGTTTAGTTTATAGTGTATATATTAGTGCCGGTTAATGTGTGCCTGAAGAAAGATGCATAAAGTAATATTCATTGTGAATAAAGTGATCATTATACTTATCAACTACATTTTGTGTGAAGAAAAAAAACAAAAACATGGGTACTTTTTTTTCAAGTGATTGACATCTAGTGACAGCTAAAATTAGCAGAAAACATGTCAGACTTGTTTGTTTCAAGTTATAAACAGAAATTGAACTGAGCATTTCTTAGATCCATGCATTTGTTCTCAGAGGCCAGCTGGTGTATGTAACTTCTGGGAATTCTCTATTTTCCTCCTTTTTTGTTTGTTTTTGTTTAACATTTTACTTCATATTTAATTTTCATGAAATGATACCAACTGATAACTATATTGGAAAAATATAAAATGTCAGTTACTTCGGAATTTTGCTTTTTGATTCTATATTATTTCTAATATCTTTTTAAAGAAGCATTAAGAAGGAACATTTACAGCATCCAACCATCTAAGGGCCTGCTCCAACTTTGTGCTATATCTAAATTTTTACCATTGAAATTCCAATGTAAATACAAATTCATAAAAAAGTCTGCCCCTAAATTGACATTTTTTCTCAACCTGAAAACCCATGGGCATTTTGATGGTCATATGTGGTACATCTTTTTAATAAAACTATTAAATGGCAAGTATTTATGAAAGATACACGATGGCTTTACTTGTTGATGGCCAAATTAGCAGGTGGGCGCCATCTCAATATACAAGTGTACCGGTAAATGTATTGTATATTTGACCTACCATATTGAGAGGGTGGTACTATATGGGCATTTAAGAAAACACCTATATACGTATACAGCATCATCTGTGTTTGGGAATCCCTTTCACAAAGTCCATGAGCAATGTTTCAATATCTACTATGACAATCTAAATGCCTATGGACTTCTATTTAAAGTTTAAAAATTGTCAAATTTGGTATGAGCCCTTAGATGAATGTGTATTCACATTGGAATTTTAATAGCCCAGCTTTTGGTATGGTCCCAAGTCTAGGATGGCCCCTAATATATGTATTTGCATTGGAATTTTAATGGCTCAGATTTTGGTATCCTCCCTAAATTGGGCTGGGTGAGTGAGTGTATGGCTGCACACGGTTTACAATATCTACTATATCAATAACTTGTGAATTGAATAGAACAGCCGAAATAGATGAGGATGAGCATATGCATGTATTTTGTAGTTCTGTTGGTGGCCCCAAATCAATAGGGTCATGTTTGGTGGTTCCCAAAGGGATTAGAGCAATGATACATGGGTCATTAAGTGCTAATGCACCAGCTGCTGAAGAAGCTGAGCAGTGATTTTCAATGAAAAAACACATCTTGGGCTCAAATCAAATCAGTTGTTCATTAGAGAGTTAAAACTTTCATCTTGATGTGTAGAAAGTACAATTCATGTTCATAAAAGCTACAGAAGATTAGAATATATTGGTAGATCTGATAATATTAGAAAAAAATGCAAGGCCACTCTCCCCCTAGATGTCCCTGCCATTTTTTCAGTAGAGATGGTAATAGAAATACCATATACAATCATCCAAGGGCCTCACTCACCCTCAAATTTAGACCATATAAAAATCTGTACAGTCAAAAATTTTATATAATAATAGACACACATTCATATTTAATGCACTACCCCTAAATTCAAAAATATTCAACCTAAACCCCCAAAACTTTTGTATGGTTGTATATTGTACCGGTATGTAGGTCTACATTTTCAGTAAAGATGATCATAGAAATAACTTACATAATGTGAGCAGTAACAGCATCAGTGGTAGCTTCTCGTTAACGAGCATATTCATCACCATACCAAGCTGTCTAATGAGTGGACCCATTCTGTAATCGCTCCTCTGATGGAAGCTGTAATCCTTCCACTGGATGACCAAGATAGAATGTTGTCGTAATTACGGTAGAACCTCTATCCAACACCATGGGAGGATGGCCTCGAGTGTTCCAATACAGAGGAAGTCTCTTTAATAGAGGTTAGCAGTGATTCCTTTATGACTGTTTAAAACCATGAAAAATGTCTTATTGTAAAAATCGTCTCTTTATACAAGTAATATTATTTGTAGGTTATGCTCAAGATGTTCCTATAAACCTGCCGGATGTATTGTACCTATCAGATATCCATTCACTTTGGGGACACTTTCAGCTCCTTAGATTTTCCCATAGCTATAAACAATTTTATACAAGGATATTAAATTTTTTTCCAATTCTTGCAGAGTTATTAACCTCCCATATTAAAAAAGATAGGCTGCAAATGTTTTGCATCAGGCGCAACATAGTTTATTTTCAAACATTTCATATCCAACCATCAAAGATTTATTGAATGAACAGGTTGCTATTTACGAGAAAGGGATTATGTCATGTAAAATTTTCTATGATGTTTGATAGTGAAATATTTGAAATCACATATACACAAAAATTGCGTTCATTTAAGACTGTGTTTACGAGTCTAAGAGTTCCAATGCTTGTAGATTAATTGTCTCCCACAGGACACACAATTTCCTTTTTGTCAAAGTGATTTGTGCATACATGTATGCAGCGATTTCATGATATTATTGTACAACAAAGTGTGTCATGAAAGTCTCTTTTAGCAATTGTGTACTCCTGTACATGTAGATCTGAGAGATGAAAATACTTCAAGTGCGGTCGTAGGTTTCTTGTGTAGTAGCTA
Source organism: Streblospio benedicti (assembly GCA_019095985.1). Classification (NCBI taxonomy): domain Eukaryota; kingdom Metazoa; phylum Annelida; class Polychaeta; order Spionida; family Spionidae; genus Streblospio; species Streblospio benedicti. Next base: position 30,511,685 of record CM032664.1, on the reverse strand, counting down.
CCAGCCAGTCATTCAGATAGCTTAATGAGTTGTGACATTGTTCTGTCACATCTGTATTTTTAAAGGTAGAATCAAATTATATCCTATGAATTTCTCATCTACCACACATTAAATTCTCAGTGATGAGCATTCGTGATTGTCAGACTTGGGCTTAGTGAACTGCCTCGACAAATCCCATAACCAATCATATGTCCTATTTTTTTTTGGTAACATTTGGGATGTTATTAAGGGATTCAGTTTGATGGTTTACAAAGACTTACTATTACCCATGATGTTCAAAACAGTCTTGTTACTGTCGTTTCTGTACATTTTGTATGCAGATGTTGTAATGATCAATGAATCTCTCTGATTGGAGCCATTTTGAGACATGTTCTTTGGCAGAATCACACTCAATTGTCTCTTGATGATGAATTAATCCCTTGCCAAAGATTCTTTGCTGCTCGTGTCCTGATGGAGGTTTATCTGAGATGCAAGGAAAAAAATTACTGGCTTTAATAGTGTCTATTCTAGAATCGCAAAAGTGTGGTATAATTTCCCCCATGTCAAAAAAGTATCGTAGAATTTTGTGAAATAAATGTACAGGGTAATCGGGGAATGTTTTGTATTAAGCATAACAAGTGGCTGACATTTTTACTATCTATTGGTACCACAGACTGATTTATGAAAATGATGGGTGATTTACAGATATTTAAAATGTATGTTATTTCATCTCGATATAGGCTAAAGAAGTTATGAGTTCTGCTCGATCAATATCTAATTAGCCATTTTATCATGTAAATGGTTTCAAAAGGTTCGCACTTTCCTCTTCAGCATTCATGTGAGAAAATTGATAATTACATATCAGTTTTTACAAATTGGTAATAGGTATACTAGTAAGATTTTTAAAAGTGAAAAGTAAAAATTACATCTTTAATGCCTCAGAATCATTTTAAGTAATGCATGAATAATAAGTAAAAAAAAAAATCCTTAATCATGTGACAAATGATATAAGAAGCTTTTGTACAAAATGATTGTTTGGCAATTGGCATTATGGAACACTAAAATGAAATCAACTAAAAATGGATTTATCTTAATATATGAACTCAATTAACTATTAAATAATCAAAATTGCATAAAAATATCTAATCTTGATACATTGGCTTGGAACATGCCTATATTTCCAATGACAAATGTTATGCACCAAATTCTAAAAAGAAGAAAAATAAATAGTTGTCATGAAAATGATCACGAACATTTGCTCTATTTTTTTCCAATGTTAACTTTATGAATGACTACAGCAGAAATATTAATATATTATTATATTAAAAATACATATACATACGTATAGATTGGTAAATAGACATCTGTACCATAAATGTATCCTACTTTCTTACTTTTGCAGATGCTCATAAGAGCGTTATACTCACTTGCACTTCCATTTAGTGTTTATGCCTGTTTAGTGCGGAGGCAGTGGAGCAGGCAGAGCTTCTAAAGTCTACACTAACTAGCCTCATACGGATACCGATACAAATCTTCTTCCTTAGGATTGGATATCTACATAAAATCCATTGGCTTTTAGGTTGAATCTTTTTAGTGGGCTTTTAAGTGAGCAGGTATTTACATTGACATTTCAATAATTCTGATAGTTAATTCAAGGGTGTCAGACTGGTTAATGGCTGCCTACAGCTTTGCCATCCACAAATCTCTATCTTCTTCCATCTTGAAGTAAATTGCCGTGCAATCAAGTATTCCAGTGTTTTATACACTGGCTATAAAAATGAACCCAAAAACCTATATGGCCTTCTGAACCCAATCTAATGACGTTTCTGAGGGACTTCGTTTGAGCTAGGAGCCTTTGGCATAAAATGACCACAAGAAAAACATGGGCCCAAATGGTCCATATTTGGGGCCCATTTGGGATTAGTCCATTTTTACTTTCTCTTCATGATGGAAAAATCAATATCAGTTGCAAGAAATAGTCTAGCCTAGGTGCTGTAGCTGCTGAAATATAATATTGATGATTTTTGACAAAAATAGATTGGGATACTTTTGGTATAAAACACTGGTTTGACCAAATGTATGATTGTTAAAAGTCTATTATTCTCTGTGTGTCATGTCTAATGTTCTGAGGACTTCTCCACAGGCATTGTAAAAGTATGATTTTTCTTTTTTTGATGAATCAGTTTTACTAGGTACATGTACATGTAAATGATAGATATTGATGATGTTTGCAAAATGATTGGGATTTATCTTGATGTTTCTATTATTTCAATAAATTTACTTCTGGTATATGTTTTATACCAATACATTGGGAAATGTTTATCTTGATCTTTCATAATTCAAATTTATGGCGAACTCAAGCAAATTTCCCTTTACAATACGTGTACTTTACGTTGTAAATTACTTGTATTTCAAACTCAAAATTTCAGAATAGTGATGTTAACTTAGGATTAAGTGAGTGCAAGTGTATCAAAGTTCAGGCACGTAGCACCCCGCTCCGACACTCCCAACATTTGTCGGTCCACAATTTTTCCAATAATTTATTACGTAATAACCTACTTTAGGCCTATTACGAAATATTGTTAACACAAAGGTCAGTCAACAACAATGACTCGGCAAACATGACACCATTGACCAGTCCAGTTATTAAGGAACAGCCAATCATTGAAGACTATGATGAATGATAATGGTATTTATTAGGATAATATATGCTTTTACCATCTAATAATTTATTTATAGAACTTATATTTTACCATTTGCGACATCACACACACACACTACGTCACCGTTTTCATGTTTACGGCCCTCGTTTTGTTGGCTTACTCTAAGGTGCATTAGACATCACTGAAGTCGATGATTGTTCTAATACGTTCAAGTAATGATAAATATGCATCATTAGAAGGATGGTGAATATAATTGTGTTTAGATAGATATAGAGGAACATTTTGTATGCTCTATGTGATAATCTGTACTAAAACAACTTTAATACAGTGTACACAGTGATTAATCTAGATGTGCATCCTGAGTCCAGGACTCTTTATTTTTCCGTTTGACTCGGGATTAAAACATGTCCATCTCAGAGGACCTATAAGATATATTTAGTTTGTAATCATAATGGTCGCATGCATGGATTTATATAGAAAATAGTTTTCACTTTACGCGGTATGTATAAAAAGGTTTGGCAATAAAAAGCAGTTAAAGATCAAGAAATGGGGTTTGAAGCAAGTAAAATGCACAGCTGTAGCTAATCTATATGTATCAAGTTATAACAAGCGATATTTTATAATGACAGAGAGTACGTAGTACCTGAAATACATTAGAACATAATTTGGTATTTTTTGTCCTCTTTCAATGTAAACACAGAATGGCAACAGCATGCATAAATTATAACTGACATAACGAGACAGAAGCGCCAATGAGAACGCTTTGACAAGCCGGCTGACGATAAATCACGAAAGGTGAGGTCACTGAGGTGGTCTCACATTTCCCTCAATATCTCCGAGGGTTTTTGACTTACAGCAATTTGATTATCACATTTGTAATCTACAGTAATATGCGTTTCTAATCATACCAATTATAAATACAAAGTGCGACATTTTGTTCCTAAATTTCGCCAGGCAAAATGTGCTTTGTTCCGACGATATAATTTGACAACCGGCGTGATTATGAAAAAATGTCAGCGGGATGACATCTTCAATCAGATCTATCAATCTGCGAAGAATGATGTTCTTGAACTGATGGAACAATAAAAATTACTTCAAAGCTCCTAATATACCTACAGATCGAAGAAGAAATTGGAATTTTTATCACGGGAGATTCCCTTGTTTTGAAACTAATATGTCATACCCGGTCACGTGATCTTGTGTTGTCACACAGAGTGTTTTCCAGCAAGTGCGTGCTAACACGAACATTATTTTAATAAAATGCTTTTCTTAACTATACTTTCCACCCACAGCTCATATTAAATATACCAAAATGCTCACGACCACTAAGTAATAGAAGTGCCGAAAGTCACTCCCGACCCCATTATTTGATCTTTAAGTGTTGAGCAAATTCTGTTTCAGTTGCATTTAATCAATAAAACATTCAATTCTATTGTATGTTTTGACCCATTACATTGACCCTAAGATCCATTGTCTCAAAATATGTGATTTCTAAGACTCATTAGTGATGATGTACATTTTGTCAGGCTCCGCAAAAGTGGAACAGTGTTCTCTTTTTCTTGACACCCCCAGCCCTCCCCCCAAAAGTGAAAATATCAGATGTGTGACATAATCGAAGAATATCTACACAGTGTTTCGCGATATTTATTCAAATATTACTTATATATGCCATAAAATAATATTTATTATATATCAGGAATGTGTGAAATCTCCTGTGTATTATTTTTTAATGGCACATGTAAATAAATACCATATTCGTTCTCAAAAGCGCATCTGCCCCATTAAGCGCACCCCCCCTGTTTATGCAGATTAAATATTATACAAATCTTGCTCTTTTTTGGCAAAAATTTTACCTACCGGCGCCATATTGTAAGACTATAACACGTCGGTATTATTCCGTATTCCGATTACCACATAACCATTGTGTTATCATGTTCTGTGGGGTCAAAGTGAGCGATAAAAGAAAAATGCATGAAACGCAAAAAATTGTCGGGGTGCGCTTATTAATTTTTGTTTTTTTTTGCTGATATTAGTTTTTTGTAAGCGCTCTGTGCGCTTATTAGAACAAATACGGTAGCGGAATTCTGATATGAAAGTTTTAGCGCGCGAGATAAAATATTAGACCCACAAAAAAGTGGAATATCCAAAACTTGACCGAAACCCCCCCCCCCTCCCCCTAAGTGGAACACTGTTCCATTTTTGGAACAGGAGCGTGTCAAAATGTACATCATCCCTTAGTGCCAATTTCTAGACTAATCCATGCGGTACATAGTACACAAAGAATACAATTGATAAACATACCATCACTTTGAAAAAAAAAATATGCAAAAACAAGTTGAGTGCATTGTACAATGCAGATTATGCCTACAACTTTTAATTTAAAGTAAACCATGGATTATTTGTTTAACCTGTTACAATTTCGAATAAGTTTGGTGCGATTTTCCGTTATTTTTGTTGTGCTCCTTCCTTGGCCTTGTATTTAACCTAATTTCAATGACCAACTTAGAACAATTGGGGGGTTTTTTTAGCAAGAAATTTAGTTTGATATGCATTTTCTATTACAAACAATCTAGAATTTTGCAAGTTTCATTATAGGACAATTAATTATCTGTTCAAAACATGAATAAATTATAAGTTTAAAACTGTTGTCAGTGTACATATATTAAGCTTTTGGTTGGTAATATCATATACAGTTTTATCACATTTACTAATTACTACATGTAGGTTTTAATTATGCTGACTGTTTTTTTCTTAAAACAATATAATTTTGGATAGAGTCCAGTTAAGTTATTCTTTATGCCCATAAGATTTTGTCTTTGGCACACCTGATATGAATTTAAGTAATTCATTATATAATATTATATTAAGAAAATGAAGTCACAAAGTTAACAAAATGCACAGGAAAGCATGGAAAGCACTTGTTGCAAACTTGCCGGCAGAATGATATCCACAAATATTAAATCACATAATATCTTTCTTTTTTTTTGTTCTTATTATAACCGCACATTTTGTAGTTGGCCTACGTATGTGAAGATTGAAGTAATGGCCATTGGTCTAGAAAATATGAGTTTGACATTGCCACCTACTAAAATAAATAGCTTCTAGGTCTCATGATCAAGTTGCAAGGCTACTTTGTTATTTAGAGTGCTCAGAAGACCACTTGTGGTCAACATTCTTGAAGAAAGTGGAGATTTCTTCACTTACTCTTGAAATATTTGACAGTAATAACAATTGTTCGCAATGTTTCTCATTGCTACTACAAGGATAAATTTTGGTGTGTATTCATGTCTTGTTCTGATAATGATTATGAAAGCAGGAATGTGTGAAAAGGCTACTTATCGAGAAGAGGAAAATTGTCATCTGCCGTTGAGGATTAATGATTACGAAAATAAAATATGGATGTATTCCAGTGATGGTGAAACGTTCAAATGTGCTTTAAATGGAGACACAGGGTGTACGTCATATTTTAATGGATCAGCACATGAAACTGATGATAACTGGATTCAGATTGATTTAAACATGCAAAAAGTTATCGCTGGAATTCAAACGCAAGGACTTAGAGGTGATTGGGTGTCGACGTTTACACTTTACCACAGTTTTGATTGTGAGACTTTTCAACCAGTTCTGGATGTGCATGGGAAGCTTGCAATTTTGGAGGGCAATTTTGATGATGAGACTATTGTTACCAATATGTTAGCGGATGTCATTGTTGGCCGATGTGTGAGATTAGTTCCTGAAAGTGTTGGTGGCAAGGCTAATATGACGGCTCTTAGATGGGATCTGTTGGGATGTGATCCAAAAGTTTGCCAAGAAGCAATTGTTCAGCACTTAGCAGATGAAATTGACTATTATTCCCTTCAGAGGGCACTTAATCTTGAAGATGAATCCTATTATACCTCTAGCAAGATAGCCTATGTTTCAAACCAAAGTGATACAGGTTTTAAACCACAAGAAGATATTGTTAAAAAAAGAAAATTTCTTGCTAAGGTTAAAAATCCCATGAAGCTAGTCACCCAACCAACAAAAAGCACTAGGGGTTTTGCGGAATTTAAATTCCTTTCGGAACATTTCGTATTTGGTATTGTGTTGTATAGTTTGAAGAATAAAGACACCACAGTGAATTCTCCCCAACAGAAAGTCAACAGACATGAACGTTTCATTGTCACATTTAGTAGAAACTGTCATAAATGGGAACCAGTGAGACAAAATCAAGGTGTTGGTGATCCAAAGGTCTTCCAAAGAAAAGCAAAACAAAATTCGCAAACTTCCTGGTATATGTTTCCCTATTCTGTGAAAGCTCAATGCATAAGGATTATTCCAATAACATATCAATTTTTATCAAAGAAAGCCAAATTGAGGGCCCATTTTATTGGGTGTGGAACTGGTGAAGGAATTGCATACCAATGTGGTACCAGAAAGCAACGTGTAAGGCAGATGCCACAAGACACTGAAGAAATTACTTCAAGTACAACTGAACAAAGTATGTCAAATAATGAAGGAAGTCCTTCAAACAGTAAACGAAGTGTAAATAATGAATCAAGTACATCAAGCTATGAACAAAGTGCATCAAAATATGAAAAAAATACGTATGAAGAAAATGTATCATACAATGAAGAAAGTGTCTTGAATTATGTTCAGAGTGTATCAACTAATAACACAAACACATCAAATAATCAAGAAAGTGCATCAAATTATAAACAAAGTACATCAAATAAAAGCACAAACATATCAAATTATGAACGAAGTACATCAAATGAAGAAAGTGCACCGTACAATGAAAATAGTACGTCAATGCAGGAGACAAATATATCGCGTAATAAAAGTGCATCAAATAATGAACCAAGTACATCAAATGATACTATTACAGAACCGGTGTATAATGTGTTTTTGGAGTACCGGTACGCAGAAAAAGATAATGTTACGTCAACTATCAATGAATCTACAATTATACATCATAGGCAAAAACGAGTCATTGGTGGAAAACCTTCGGAGCGTGGGTTGTGGCCATGGCTCGTATCCATTAAACTCTACAACCCCAATGACAAAAAATACAGCCACGTCTGTGGTGGATCTCTAATTCATCCTGAATTTGTACTTACCGCTGCACATTGTATAAACGTCATGTATTCAGTTCTTGGTCTTGGTGTAAACAAAACGGTCAACACCTCAAGTTGGAATGACCCATTCTTTTTGGGACACATTGAAATTTCAATTGGTGACCATAGTCTGTCCATAGATGATGACTTACAACTTAGTAGAGGTGTGAAACAGATCATTACACACACTGGGTATAATGCCAGCTATTATATAAACGACCTTTCTCTACTTAAATTGAGACAACCTGTACGGTTGACTGACCATGTGAATTTAGTTTGTCTTCCTCCTGCAAAACTCTGGGAAAACTGGTTCCCTCCCGGAACAAATTGTCATGTGATTGGTTGGGGAAGAACATCCTCCGGATACCCAGTTATCCCTCATGATGTAAGGCTGCCTCTCATATCAACTGAAGATTGTCGTAAAATGTATTCGCACCTTACTCTAACCGACGATATGTTCTGTGCTGGGGTTCCAGATGGCAGCAAGGATGCATGTATTGGCGATTCTGGAGGGCCTCTGTTGTGTGAAAATAGTGATTTTCAGTGGTACCAAGTTGGCATTGTGTCTTGGAATATTGGGTGCGCAATGGCTGGTTATCCAGGAGTGTACTCTAAAGTTGCTTTGTTTACGGGCTGGATTGACAACTCCATAAATGAACACCTGTGAATGCTAATTTTAAACTGGTGAACCTATATGCACACCAATACGATCATGAGTGTGATCCCCATTCTAACAGAGATAGGTTCAGGAATAGTGAAAGTCTGACTTATCATACAGCCAATTTGATCCTGAACTTGATTGAACACTCATGGATTCTAGACCAATTTTGGTAGTGTGTGGGTTGCACTAGCCTATTATAAGGCCTTTAATTAAATGATCTGACATGATAAGGCCTATTCTAAAAGCTTCTGTATGACGCGAATTTTGCAAAGAGTCTTGCAAATGTGACGTCATTTACTAAAATTTAGCACATGGCTTCTATTTTAGAAACAGCAATCTATTTACAGAGCAGCTATAGTTCGGTATTTTCCCGTTTAAGCAAGTGGTACTGTTCATTTGAAATGAAGAAGCTTTGATCAAGATGACATACCGTACTTGATGTCTAGGCTAATCCTTACCTAGTAAATCACGGTTGCACCTGCTGCTTTTACAGCTGCTTCTACTGAATACTCTGGTTTTAAAGGCTATAATAGGCCAGGATGTTTGAGGCTTTATATTTAACCCATTACCCCTCACGTTTTATTACATGACAGCCCTTGTATCCTCGCAAATATTTGCAGCGTAGCACGTATAAAATCTTTCCATTTGTCACAGCTGCATTGCCAACTTTAAACTACCATAATTTCCTTAAAAATGCTCGTATTTCAACAATCTTTTCACTAAAATACAAAGCAGCCATTTAGGCTTACCCCAGTCCCAATTTCACAAATGTTTTGAAACAAGCAACACATTTGCAATGGCCATGTTCGGATCGGTTAGGACTTGAAAAAATTCATAAAATTGCAGCGTGAGTTTCCAATAAATAAATCACGGTAATTTAACAAAATAATTTATCGGGTGTTTTTGGAACTCATTTCTATATCATAATAAATTAAGCTTTTAGAAACACGGATATGTATTTAACATCAAGATTAAACCATTATGAGTATGTCTACAGCCGATCAAACATTGAGGTTTTTCCATCTAGTGCGATATCCCAAACATGGCGGACTGTAAGTCAAATTATTGCTGTCAAATGAAACTTTTATATATTCTCTTAAAATAAAAGCTAAACATTAAAATAAATTATACACGACGATTCCTCATACGGTTTTACATATAGTAATCTAGTTTTAATCATGATGGCACCGCTCCTATACCCCAAACGAATGACTAGTGTAACGAAGCTTTTGACAGCCAAACACGTGAAATCAGCCGGCCGGTTTAGGCCGATTTGAGGGAGAGGGCCCAAGGCCGGTTTAGGCCGTTTTGAGGGGTAAAGGGTTAATATCAGTGGGGTTCCTAGGGTTTTGTAAAAGACTTTATATGAGCTCGAGGCTGTCACAATTCCACTTGCTCTTCTTCTTTGCACTTGATATGTGGTTTACATGAGTGTTTTTTGTAATAATAGAGGAAACAACTATTAGATATAAGGTCTTTTGAAAGACTAGGATTGCACACTTGATTGCAATAATGTGAACACGACTTAAAGCTTTTCACATTGAAAGCTGCAACCTTTGTCTCTTAAATATTATTCATAATTTTTTTTAACTAGATGTAGACACGAGTACTGTCAAATCACGCAGGGCATTTGAACTTATCTTTCTTCAATGTGAGTGATGAGAGATAGTTTTTTAGTGAATTGTTTTTTGGTTTAACTTAAAATTTAATTTTTGAAATTAAAGCTGGAAATAATATTTCACTTCACTAATCCATCCATAACTTTTTTTGTCTATTGATTATGGAATGTGCTTTCCTGGCTGTTAAACTTTTTATCAAACAATTGCAGATACACCAGGTTGGGTCACTTTTTTTTATTTATTTTTTTTTAAATAGGATCATTTTAGAGTTTTGTATTGCTGTCGAGATATGTTTGTTCATAATTTGGTTAATGTCGGCAAATTTGATCTAAATGCTCAAATATACAGTAGAATCTTCAAAGAAAGCCAGCTCATAAATAGAATACCTCTACAATAAGACCATTTTGTGGTCCCAAACCACTAGGAGCCTGGGACTAGGACACACCAAGAACATGTACATGTACCTCCATAAAGAGACTGGCTCTCTATTGAGATCACTTAATGCCAACTGCGATTGATCTTAATACAGAGTTTTTGCTGTAAATGCAATTTATAATTAATGGCTCCATTATGCTCAATCAAAATGCAACTTCAGTGTGATTTAAACGTTTGTGGATGACATGTTCATTTTTCATGGTTTGCGTTCATGTTACAGTCATAATCCCAATTTGGGGACTATTTTCATGTGTATTGCATGTGTTATAAATTGTGAGCTGAATACTGTGGCAACAACTTTGAAGTTTTGTTAAGACTTGTGGACTTGTAAAGGAGCGACCATGTTTAATTGTAAATGGATGAGCGGTCATTTGGTATTGACGAGATAAAAAAATTGAACGCCCTCCCTTACTCTCTACTTTGAAATTGAATGTCCTGCCCATGTGAACTTAAACAAACTGAGCGCTCCTCCCTCCCCCCCACCCACCCCCACCTAACCACACCCAGATAAATATGAAGAATGATTTCTTGTAAAGTTTAGTATTGGACAGATTCCTTGAAGACTGTTTAAAGTGTATTGCAATGAATCATTCACTGTTAATGGTCATTGAATACATATTTAGCAATCTATTCGACTTGTTGTGTTGACATTACAATACAGTTAAATGCAAAATCATGCATATTGCAGAAATACATCAATTCGCGACAAAGTGTGTAAAATATTACCTTTTCAGTTTGAGAATCGAGTGCCCTCCCTCTTTCTTTGAATTAAAATTGAGCGCCCTCCCTTCTGTGACCAAAGAAAATTGAGCGCCCCCCCCCGCCGCGCCCTGTACAATTAATGATGATTGCTTCCAAAGTTTGTCTGAATATAAGAGAGGCGGCCCTGTATGGATTGAGGGTTGGAATACCATCATAGATTATATATGTAGACCTGATTGTATATATGTGATATACCGATAACCTGACTTGGAGTAACAAGTCTAATGCTACAATTTATATTTAATGCATGCTCCATAATTGTTCCATTTTTTATATGCTCATAGGATTTTACAACAAATCGATAACTTGTCAATAAATATATTCTATAATGTTGGAGATAATGGCTAACTTACATGTACAAAAACAGTACAATGTAATCATGTTAGATCTGCTTTTGTTTTAATGTAGAGACTTTAGACTTCATAAAAATAAAGCATATATTCTTTTTTCCATCATTGTTTATTTTCATACACAATGGTGGTTTATATTTATAGAAATTAACATTTATGATAGTTACCAGGTATACAATTTAACAGGCATATTTTAAATACCCACTCATTCTCACTTACACCAGCCCATATTACCTACTTCCGGTACCTAATAAGGCTCTGGCTTTCATATAAATTTACTGGTGTCAGCCATTGAATTAACATATTTGGTCTACATCATGCAAAAGGTCAACCTTTAATTTTTATATAGTACACATATATTTTCATATAATAAAAACCTCTAAAAATTCTCCTTGAAAAATGCTTCTTTCTAAGTCAAAATAGTGTTTTCAACAACATGGTGAACAACGACTCCTTTCATGATGTCACAGAGTACGGAATCCCCTCAATGCATCGCACTTGACCAGGCTGACGTTTCCAAGTTTAGATTGTACTATCTAATGAGCAAAATCGAAGTTGACATGTGAGACATGTGAGTATCATGTGTGTACGGATAGCATTTTCGCAATGAAATCCAACTAAAATATTCAATTATTCAATGGATTATATACGTGAAAGACATATATAATTGTTAGATCACAGAAAAGGTGCATACCTACAGTCATATGAAAGGTGGGTTAGGTATATGGTGTGTTTCATAGAAAATGAGTAAGATTACCGTGTCAACTATGCCAGTTTTTGTCCGTCCCGTTAAGAAATGCACAAGATAAATGCTCGAAGTAAACAAATAACTTTATACAATTATATATCAATCAATCAATCAATCAAATCCTAAATTTATTTTAAACAGGCCCTAATTATTCCTCATTCAGAGGGTATGGCCAGGCTGCCCAGTCTGGATCTCAACCGTCCCCTCCACCCAGTGAGCGCTACACGTGTAGTATCCGTGTAATACACGTGTACGCTACACGTGTACTACACAGATACTGCAGGGGTAGGTTGGAAGGATAATACCCGTCCACAATACCTGTGTACTACACGTGTAATTGTACTCTTGTTTTATCCGTGTATTACCCGTGTAGTACACCTCTATTACCCGTGTAGTACACCTCTATTACCCGTGTATTATCTATGTAGTACACCTCTATTACCCGTGTAGTATCCGTGTAGTACACCTCTATTACCCGTGTATTATCCGTGTATTACGCTTGTATTACCCTTGTATAATATATTTGGTAATTGATTCAAATATTGAAATATACCATTAAAAACACAGTCGAGTTTCCATAGTTTATTAATTATTTATTGATTACACACAAATATATCAAAACTTTCTAATCCTTTTAGATGCATTCTTCAAATATATTGACCACTCATCCCAGATCTCTTTTTCTGTGGCAGATGTTCCTTTCTGTACTGCAGCTGTAAAATAAATGAGAATTATGTAACACATTTGATAGAGAATATATCCAAATATAAAATACTTGTAGTAACTATTCATGTACAGTTGTACACTCTTTGCCACTATTTACTCATGCACGGAACCTATTATATGAGCGTCTCTTTCGTGGTTTCTAGCTCTAGAAAACGATTAATGTTTTTGATCGCAAAAGAATTAGGACGTGGACTTCAGATGTCATTGTATACAAGTGACATTTGCCACTGAAGGCAGAACATAGGCTACATCTCTTATAAGTGACTGCTATCTTGTTATATAGTAAGGTCCCTTGAAGCTGCAGAATTTTCTGTGTCTACCGTAACCAGTTTGTAAACCACAAATCCACCTAGTTTAACCACAATACACCATATTAATGTGCTGACAGCAAGTATGTGGAGTAACATTTTCTATGATAACTCTAAACATTGCCGAACATCCAAATAAAAATGATAGGAATGATACAGCATTTTTTGTTGTTGCTGCATGGCTCTACATTGTAATTTTTAAAATTATGATGAACTTGACAATGAATTTTTTTTTCCATTTATCATTCTTACAGGGAAAAAAAATTATATTCAGTAATATTTTCAGTGATTATTGAAAATATTACTCCATGAACTTAGTGTCAGTACATTAGTGAACATGTAAAGTGCCATTATCAAAATAATCTGATGACTCGTGAAAGAATAGCTTGAAATTCTATGAATGTTACAGATGTATAAAGCAAATTACATGTGAAAAATGCATTATTTATTTATAGAAACTGCTTCCTGCTCTTCATTCACATCCTCATAATATTCCATCAGACTACCAATAGCTAAAACTAGTAAAAGATTAAGTCATTTAATTATTCATCACCGATATGTATATGTATAAATTGGGCTGACGGGAAGTTCATGGAATAACATTTTCCACATAACTGAAGTGTATCACTTGAGTGATTAGACAAGAAATGTTCAAAGTGTCTTACTGTCTATCAGAGTTTTGATTGATAATGTACATTTCACAAAGCTACAAACCATACATAATGCGTATACTTGTACTTAGTACTTACATTGAACAAAGCTGTTTGATAGAGCAGTAGCAGTTGGTTCCGCATGACAGTGAATTAGCTGCATCTTTCATATATGCAGAACTGCACTGGGCAAATTTTGTGAGCTCCTGCCAGTCCTACCCAACAGGTATATTCCTTTATCTTCGAGAGGTAGAATGTGTTCTACCTATGTACCCAGTGCTATGCTTCATGGGTCTGAGACATGGGCAGCATCATCTATTAATGTAAAGCCATGTAGTGTTTGTAAGTCATAGTATACATACCACACACACACACACCCTACCATGATACTGGGGCCAGTGATTCTGAGTGATGATAGAGTACGGGAATACGTGTAAAGTCTACCAAAGATATATAGTAAATTTATATGAATACAACAATGCTAAGTCTTGCTCATTTAAAGCATTTTTCATTTAACATTTAATATACTGCTAGAAATTAAAGTAGAAATAAAGTTTACTAACCTCTATTGAACACACATGCAAATCCTTTTACTTAAACACACCCAAATGAACAAATATTAATAAAAGAAAGAATATATTTGTTTATCAGCTGTTCTTCTGCAGTACTAGTACTATAGTACTTAGTATGAGTAGTGCACCTGCGTCCATAATACGTAAAACGTGGGGAATAAACCATACGACATACGTAAGAGTTGTAATTGATATAGGTGTTAACACCATCGCCTGCTCACAGTACAAGCTTTGGGTGCACAGACTACGCATGTCTAAGATGTCAGAGTGAAGCTTGTCCGATGGATGGTAGACCAGATGTCCAGGTTGAAGGGGATGGGTCCATGCTTGATGTAGAGCCCAATTTATGCTATCTTGGAGATATATTGTTATCAGGAGGACGATGCAGACTGACGCATGGATTTAAGACATCCAAATATGCTATCTTTAAATACCCATGAGAGGAGGATCTCAGCCTGTATCCAGCACTAGATTCTTCAAAGTGAAACCTCAAGACGCTGCTCCCTAATCTGACATCCAAATATGTAACTTTAAAGACCCATGAGAAAAGGTTCTCAGCCTGTATCCATTCTGCCTTTCTTCAATGTAGTGAAACCTGGGCACCGTCTGCTGCAGTCCTTTAGGGGATCTATGATTTATGAAACGTTGGATTTGCAGAGTTAAACCTGATGATGATATACCTCTTCCACTATATGCTCCACAAAATGTTAGGGATTGTGGTGTCCTTCGAACTGCGCTCTTGAAAGAACAGATGGTACGGATATATGCATGCAGCAATCCTCCTCTTGCATCAATTTTGTCATGGTTTCGTCGGGTGCATGGCATCGAAGAAAGACTTGGATGGAAATGTGAAACCCAAATTGAAAGACTATCTGCAACCTCCTTAATACATACAAGTATGTTAGAAATGCGTGGACAGTTGGCATGAGACACTGCCAACAGCTGCCTACCCCAAAAAACTGGGACACCCTCTTCAGTGGACATACAAACCCTTGACTGTCGTAGCAGTAGTTCTCTACCCTAACTTTGGCTACAAATGCATTGATAGATCTATATATATATGTGTGTGTGTCGATGCAAGAAATGCAACTGGTCTTTTATTTCATTATTTGTGGTAGAAATACTGACTCAAAATATGCACAGTGATGTTGAGGACATTGTGACCAAATAAAAAGAAATTAAATATGTTAAAACATACTTTTTGGTGGAGTAGCATCATTTTCGTTTTTGAAGAATTAACAAATTCAATTATCTAAAATGCATTGTAAACGTAATTTGAAATAAAAAGTATGATCTTTATGCATTGTGATAATAGAATTATGGTGGACTTTTGAAGAATTCCTACACACTGTATATAAAGGACTTCATTATAATTTATATGAATGTCATATTGCTACATACGTATAACTTGTACTTGTACAGATACACAGGTGTATACGTGTATATCTCTACCCGTATCGTAGAGATACACGTGTTCTACACGTATATCTACACGTAGGAGATACACGTGTTCTACGTATATCTCTCACGTTGTACAAAATACGTATCTCTACACGTGTTGTACAACACGTGTATACACGTGTTGTACACGTGTAGATAAGGGGTATATCGTTGCAGCTCAGAGTATCCGTACATTACACGTGTACTACACGTGTAACTCTACACGTCGTATACACGTGTAGATATATACGTGTAGTACACGTGTAATGTACGGATATACTCGTGGAACCCCAATTATCTGTGAAATACACGTGTACTACACGTGTATCTCTACACCTGTGCTCACTGGGCAAGCCTTTCGGTCATTTGGATCTACCAAACTCATGCCCAAACTTGCACGATCTTTCTGCAAGACTGCATCCCAAGTCTGTTTCGGTCTTCTCTTTC
Organism: Streblospio benedicti; assembly: GCA_019095985.1. Lineage (NCBI taxonomy): Eukaryota > Metazoa > Annelida > Polychaeta > Spionida > Spionidae > Streblospio > Streblospio benedicti. Next base: position 30,495,229 of record CM032664.1, on the reverse strand, counting down.
CTTTTCTTCCTTCAATCTCAAGCTTTTTTACTTGGCTAATCTAGCCAGAACTGCGCTCAACATGGATTGAATCGCATATTACTACAGATTATTACCATCAAAATTATATATTAACTAGCTGTTTACCCGGCGTTGCTTGGGTTGAAACAGATGAGATCCGGAACACATTAAATGCTCCTCCCTCCCCATCCTTCCTCCTGCCCTACATCCCTCGAACCAGTTCTTGTCAGTATACAGGTCTGTAACAGATTAAATACATCTCCATCACTGTCCTCCCATCATCATATGTCACAGCCATTTACACAGTAAATGTACTAAATATGGCAATGATTGATCCCTCTAATATCCCTCCCCCAGCCACTGCTACCCATGGTAAACACGTGCGGAGCAGTTTAAATGTCCCACTCATCCCTACCCTTCCTTCCACCACCCTCTCTTCTCTCCCCAACCCTCTCTACCTCATCCCCATCCAAGCAGGTCCACAATTAATGCACCCCCTTCTTGCTACTGCTCTGGTTGAAACGGAAGAGATCTGGAACATACTAAATGCTCCTCCCTTCCCATTCTTTTCCCTGTCCCACATCCCTCACACCAGCTCCCGTCACTACACAGGTCTTGGAAAGATTGAATACACCTCCATCACCTTCTTCCCACACTCATATGTGACAGCCATACACACACTACATGTATGTGTCAATGCTTGATCCATTTAACATCCCTCCCTCCAGCTACTCCTAAACACGTGCAGACCATTAAATGTCAATCACCCCCTTTCTGCTGCTGCTCGGGTTGAAATTGATGAGATCTGGAACAGATTAAATGCTCCTCCCTGACTCACCACCAGCCATACCCCCAACCCATATGGACACCAGCCATGCCCCCCCTCCCCCGCCATATGGACACACACACCCTTTCTGCCAACACCCCTCCTCAAAACAGGTCCGGAGCAGATAAAATGCACCCATCACCATCACCACCCTTCCCAGCTCCCTAGCTGTATGACTGTACGTGACGCGCAACGCACGCTTGAAATAACTGTGCCTTGTGACATGCAACGTACGTTTGACATATACAAACGTTTAACGTATTACGTACCTTTAACAAACATGGCCCTGTAAGCAAACTTTATAGAAATTCTTTTTTCTTGTTTTTTATCATTAAAACCAATTTATTTGGTTTGAAATGTGATATTATAACGACCACCAAGATGTCCTGATTTTACATACATAGTTTGAAGTGTGTACGTCTTGTGGTTAAAAAGCCTTTTGTGACGCAAAAAGCCGCCTCTTCCTTTATATATATATAGATACGACAAATAATAACTGATATATATGATCCAATTTCTGTGGGTGTTTTTTGTTTTTGTCACCTACTACTGCGAGCGGGAGTGCATTTTGCTTATCAAAGTTTGATAATATAATATTCTACAACTATTTCACAATTGGAATGGTTACAGACGCATACTTCTGTAGATTATATATATAATACTGCCAAACTTAAGTAAGGGACATTTTTTGGCTTCAAACCTAGATTATTACTATTTCAATGTTCCCATAATCACTGGGCAAAAAACTGCTTCATAAATGTCTAGTCGACAACGGTTTTCTGAGTCAAAATAAAAACGACTGTAATAGTTTCAAGGAGCTATGTCAAATGAAACTGTTAACAATTTACGCAAAATTAATCAAAATTAACCCCTTCCAATGATGTAAACATTTCATAGTTGTTACCCAATAATAAACATGATAAAAAAATATATATTGTGTTGTTGGAATGAAAATACTATACAAAGTGAAAGTGTTGACAGAAAAACAAAAACAACAACTGCATTTACTACAAACCAAAACGACTGTTGACTTATGGGCTGTTATAAGATATTTATACTAAAATAATGTATATTTTTACAATCAAGCAAAATTTATGAATGTCCAATGAAACTGTTGGTCTGATCGAGAAATACCCCTTCCATGACATCACATTGTCAAAGGCAAAAATAAACTAGATTTGTGTTCAAAGAACACTACATTGTCGCCCAAACACGTTGACTTAGGGCAATTAAGATATATACTGAAATAATGATACTTTACAAAATTTATGAATTTCAGGAGAAAACATCAGAATGAATCCAGAATCAATGTATTGCTATTTGTGTTTACAATAGTACTGAATAACAAGACATTTAATAAATATCAGTTTCAAATCCAAAAAATCAATTTTGCTGGTTTTTGGAATATTGATTTTTTTCTTGCTGGCTAAGTGGCATTGAATATCATTAAAAATGTCATAAAATTAAAAATAATCAGGCCAAAAGATACTTCTATAAATCGTTTATCTAAAGGCGAAATTTTCTAATTGCTTGACATACAACCAGGCTGTTATATAGTTAGTTAGTTACAAGCAGACCAAACACAATGCTTTCCCCAGCAGCTATTAATTTTGCAAAATAGCAGTCATGTAGGCCAAACAAAATCAATAGTCGTTTTTTCGGTATTAAGATTTTGAAATAGGTAGGACTGAAGGTTGTGACAAAACTTAGTTTTTGCGTCGCTTCAGCTCAGCTGCTGAAGCAAGCATTGTGTTTGGTTCGTTTGTATGTATGCCTAACTATGTTTGTCTCTGGACAATACATACGATGCAGTTACACAACTATGTTAGTGTCCCGAAGTGATTCGATACAAATCTGCCAATTAAACCAAACAGCCCATTCATGATATTCTTACTGATATTCAATGCAATTAAGGCTGAAAATCCATATTCCAACCCAAGCAGCAAATATTGATTATTGGGTTTGAAACTGAATTGCAAGTATCTGTTATTCAAACAACTATTGTAAAACAAATATCTTTTGCCTGGGTATATTGATTCTCATTCATTAAGATTTCAAATTATTCATTTCTTGAGTAAAGTAGGAAATTGTTGTCAACAAATACTTAGTTTTTATTACAGTTTTTTTAGGTAGGCTGTTTTTTGTGAAAGTTTTTATGACATTATTTTTATGTTAAACGTTCAGTACATTGAACTATTTATCAAGCTTCTTTAGTCGATATCACTATATGGCAAATATTTCAGACTCACAAAATGCTTGTTGACTATTAAAATCCACATAAGTGCAGCTTGTATGAATACTAGTATTTAGCTATATTCACTACTGCCTTTTAATCACCGACACCAATTTATGTTTACTTACATTTACATGTAAATTGTGTATATTGCTTGTTCAATCTACATGCGGTTACACGGGAGGGCTGTTACACAGGTGAAAAAAAAGCCACATCTATCAAACCTGTTTACAAGTTCGCTTTCGTTTTCTAAGTGGGCAAAACCCATGACGTCATGAAAAATTGTGTACAGAGTGAACTAAAATTATGTCTGCAGTGGAAGCAAATGCTAATTATAGGGGTCTAAATAAATTACTGCGTGATTTAAAAACGGTCGTGGGTCAAATATGTACTACATGGTGATGCAATAATTAAATTTTTGCATGTGAACGTCAAAAAGTGTGATGCAGCTGGGATTTGAATTGGCGGAGGATGTAAAAATGGTTGACGTTTTTATTGATGAAATCTGTAGGATTTCAAAGTTTTTATGGAATGGCCATAAAAACACTAGGATGACACCTATTTTCTAGGTAGGCCTGGTTACCGGAAACAGACTATTGATTTTGTTACGCCTAACCCCAAATTTTATTTATAATGCTGTTTTTTTCATAAAATACATCATCTAAAAATATAAATGATGTTTGTGTTGGTCAGAAATAATGAATAGTCTATACTTATACTAAAATGTACCGAGAAATGTTTTTTTAAAGAAAAAGACCAAAAAGACTTCATACCACCTTTAACAATTCACATAAAAGCCCATAGCGTAACAGGTTTAAACTTGTTCAACTAAAGCCTAGGGTACATACATCTTGCAGTACATACATTTTGAGAGTATGTATTTTTCAATGTCCTCATATATACGGCATGTAATAACAAGTCCTGATGTACTAGCTATGTTCTGTCTACTTTTTGATCATAAGCTACCACTGATTTGGTCATAAAACCTACATTACTGTCCCCATACTGCCTTAAAAATGTACTTTCGCCGGTCTGGACACACTGATATCAGGCCACTGTTTTCTTTCAGGTTATGTCAGTAGAGAAGCAGTACTGCTGGTTGTGACCTAGGTTTAAGTGGGTATTTGCATTGTCAATCTCAATAGTGCTTTTTAAATGTCAATCCTCTGAGTGTCAATCTTTACCCTTTTTGATCAGTATGTATTAAATATTCTTATTTACATTAAAAAAACCTTTCCTTGAAAGTTTATGTGTAAGTCACGTAACGCAGCAGATGTCCAGCATCAGTGGAGCTCAGTGGATTTTTTGGCTGTTGCCGAGTTTCCCTTTATAATAGTGGAAGTATAGCTCTGTGATGTCTACGGTCTTTGATTAAAAATCGCCAGGCGACTAAACAAACATCACCCGATGTCCGTATAGTCTGTATAGGTCAGGTTCTGTTTGGCCTATGTGCCAGCAACTACCAGCCCTCCACCAATGCCTGATAGATAACCAGACGATAATATGCCGATTTCTGATGGGGCATATCATCACTGGCTGATTACCAATTGTATATTGAAAGATAACTGTCGTTCATCGGTAAAAAGTTAGTTCGAAGAATTTTGTTCTGGGTGACAGTCCCCATCCGATAATCGTCCGTACACTAGCCAATTCGTATTCTGACGTGGTAAGGATGCCACTGTGACAAAGGAGCATGTAATTAACAATACACCAAGAATGGCCTCCTTGTCTCATGCGTGGTCTGTAAACCCTGAATAGTTTATGCCATCAATATATTTAACATTAAACTAATGAAAAGCGTTTCTTCTCCAGATTACTTCGATCCGGAAAGGCCTGCTGAGTGTGGTGCCTCAGGCTGTTCTGGATCTACTCACCTGGCAGGAGCTTGAGCGACGGATCTGTGGAGATCCCGAAATACCACTGTCAGCATTGAAGCATACAGGTACGTTTTCATTTTAACAATATTACATACTACCCGAAACATCGGCTGACGGTTCCATGCTCACTTCAAGGTCCACAACCCAATCGATCATATCAAATTCACCGTCAAAACAAACACTCCAGGAGCAAATTTTTATGAGTTTCTTACCTAACATGTTTTTCAGCACATTATGAAGACAGATGACCACTAAATAATAGTCCTTTAAAAGCAAACTTCTTACCAGACAAAAAACAAACATAATGTGCACTGCTATCAGTACAAGGTGGGAAAAGTCTATAAAATTGAGCCATAGATTGTTCTCTCTGTTCATTCTGGTCTTGTATTGTTTTTAATAAGTGTTTTTAGAAGTGTATAAACTAGTTAGCTAACACCATTATGAATATAATTCTTCTTAAGTTCTTGATTTAATTTAGACTATTTCTTACCAGTTTATAGGGTTGTAAAAGGTTTTGTTAGGGTGATGTGTGACCAGAATAAACTCACAGAAAAAAGCAGCCTTCTCTATGTCTAAAACGGAACACGTGAATTTTCTATTGAAGTGGTGATAAAACAAAGCAAGTTTTCTGTACATTTTGAAGATTTGGTAATGAGCAAATACCTTTTTTAGCGCGTTATGAAGACCTAGATGAGAAGGATGTGCGGGCCCAGCATTTGTGGCAGGCCCTCACCAACTTCTCCAATGAGGATCGATCCCGATTCCTCCGCTTTGTGACCGGACGCAGACGTCTGCCAGCTCCACTATACATATGTCCTGATAAAGGGTTAGTTTACTAAAATATCATGGTTTGGGTGCAGCCTTAACATTTTCGGTCTTGTGGTGTAGTTGGTGATATGATTATACTTGTTTTTGAGTTAGTTTGTTAGCTCCCACGATTTCCATCGGCTACTGCAGCTGGTTTTGAAGAGTTTCTCTGCATCTCCTGTTCATCCTGCTCTTTGATTGCCCTGTAGAGCTGTCATGTGTTCAGGTTTGATGCCTGCACAGTGCACACTTTGTGGTGGCACAGTCAACTGATCATATGTATTAAGGCCCCCTATTTGTACAAATAGGTTAAAGGGACTTGGTGCTAATGGCACTTGTCAATGCAATCAGGAATAAGTTATTCCTGATTGTTTTCTGGTAAGGTATGTACTTTTGCATGCTGTAGTAGTATCATCATGTTTCTTATTTCTTTGAAGTAAGAATTATTTGGAAAATTAGAATAAAAAAACAACCACCTGCTATACAGTATCGTTGTTTACATTGGAACGTCAAGCGTTCCCCATCGGAGCACTTTTAATAGTACTATGGCAAAAAAGAAGGAAAAGTAAATGTCCTTGTAAATCTTTTATTTCAATAATTGATGGGAATACTTGTGATATGTTGTAGACAAGAGGTTATACCGTGCATTCCCATTTAAAAGTAAGAAAATTAGTACATTTTTAGAGCAAATTTACTGTGATGAAAGTCGTTGATTTCTCTATTTACTACACATGAGAAATGTTTTGGGTCCAGAATGTGTGCGCATCTTCCCACAGGTGCTTCTGTTTACAAACACTGAAAAAGGTTAATTGTATCATTGAAAATTCATTGGAAACTTCCTGTAAGCCACTAATTTGTCGAGTCTAATTAAACAATTCTTTTCTGGCTTTTTTTCAATTACATTTCAATGCTGTTTGATATCACATTTGAATATGATTTATTATAATCGTTGAATAATCTTTGTGTGTGTGTGTTTTTTTTATTACTTCAGAGACAGCATTGATGCTTTACCAGAATCCTCAACTTGTTCAAATACACTTTACCTGCCAACATATTCAAGGTAGTATTCGCTATTTATCAGATGTTTTTTATTATGATTATACGTAATAATCTGAGATATATTCTAATTAAATCTTTCCATACTATGCAGTTTGCGAACTATTTTGAAAATGTCTTGCTCAACTTGAAATTTCAGTACCAGTAGTTCAAACTGATGGGTAGTTGCCTAGGTCTTTTCCTGAAATAGCAGATATATATTGAGCAAAGGGGATACATGAATTTGGGACATCCTAGTAGAGTACATTGTGTAAATTTTTCATTGTTTTATTTTCAGTGCCAAAATATGTGAAGAAAAATTGCGGTATGCTGCATATAATTGTATAGCAATAGACACAGACATGAGTCCGTGGGATGATTAGAAGTGCAGACGTGTTTATAGTCTACCCATTTTTGTGATACATGGACTTCTGTGGTGCTCTCATGCTGAATTTTTGTAGTGATTGTTTTGTTACTGTTTTTCATTCTCACATATATAAGAAATACATTTCCTTCCCTTCAAAAGTCATGACAAAAATGACATTGCAAAATTTCAGACTAATCCATAAATCTTACAAGTCTTAATATTTTAAGGAATTGACAAATCTCGCATGCAATTTTTCTGGATTTGTCAAACTTTGCGATGTCTTCTATAGAATTAGAAATCCATTGATTTTCTTTTCTTTTTGTGGCATATCATGTCCAAGGTTTGGAGAGAAATGGCCACATTGATTTTGCAGTTTTCTGTAAGCCTCAATGTACATGTATAGTGTTTGTTTTGTAAATTATTCCAGAGTCAATGATTTGTATTTTTAATATTAATACACACAAATAATGTTCTGTTTTGAACACTAAATGCGTTTACTAGGACTTTTGGACAAGTACATTTGGTCTCTGAATGTAGTGAAAGAATTTTTTCAGACATTGGTTACGAGTCAATTGTGTTAGTTATCACCATTGTAATAATCAAGGCATACTTGTTAACATGAACTCGTTAATTGGCATCGATTTGTATACAAACTCTGATATTGTCAGAACTATGATTAGTTTAAATATGCATTCTTTCGCAGATAACATGACAGCTTGTAGTTCATGATACTGTAAAACAAAAATATCTTTTAGTTTAATATTAAATTGTATCAGTGACTACTTGATTTTTCAGTGCGAGATAAGCTGTTTTTTATCCAACTGTATTTAAAAAAAAAACTGTTTCAATGTATTCTAATACTTTGCCATAGCTGAGGAATTCTCAGTCATTTTTCTGAAAGATTTTGTTGTAAGTATTGCACAAACTACTTTATCTAAAATTCAGTTTTAAAATCTTCATTTTTAGAAAAATTTCTTAAATTTTATAAATATTTTTGTGATATTGCTGTCTATCAATTTGTACACATACATGCAATTATGCACGATTTTTCATTTTTATATGTATATTTGATGTAATTAAGCATTTAATGCAGCTGATTTAGGAGTATGTACAGATGTGAATATAATCATTCGAATGAAATAAACGTTATTCATGAAATGATAATGAAGATATTTTATTACTGCAACACAGAAAAATTCAACTTACAGTTTATATTTTATTTTAAAAATGAGATTCATCATTAAAATCATCCAGGTTTTCAAATGACAAATAAGGAACTCTTAACCTTCTTAACAAAAAATTATATATATTTTTATATTAGTGAATGATTATTTTTAGTAATTTGTTTATTGTATTATTCATTGGTTGAATTGTAGAAAAACAATACATTCATAACATAATTTTGTTAGTTTCTAAATTTCAAGGCAATAATTTTCATACTTTAATCTTCTAAAATCACAAGTTTGGACAACTATCCTGAGTGAACAAAATTCTTGCAAAATTGAAGATTAAAATATGTTCAATATAAATAACTTTTGACCCCATAAAAAGATTGCTTCTTTTTGCGTACACAATAGGTAAAATTTTAAGATTTTACCACGAGATTGGGGTGTCGATCGTAAATTCTATCAAAGTGCATAAATCATTGCCAAATACTCTATTCTGATTGGCCTAGAGGTGTGCTTAATTATACTTTCTATCACTTTGTGCATAAAGCACTACCAATAATCCATTCTGATTGGGCGAGAAGTGTGCTATATTATATGATTGACTGCACGTTACTAAGGATTGACTGCACATTGCTAAGGAGGGTAACAAATGCACATGAGGACAGTTCTCGATTCACCTCTAAGACGTTCTTTTAGAAAAGCTGAAAACGTTCTGTAATTTTTATGATATGCACAGGTAACAATTTTTTTTCTGGTCTTAATCATCTATGCTTTATTTACAAGTCAATTGTGCATGAAATCAAACCGAAACGAATCTATTTAGTAAGTATTTAGTAAGTGTATGTACAGTTACCCATGTTGGTGATATTCTGGTGTTAATCTTTGAGTAGAGGCCGATATTGTTTTGTTTGTGGTAGTGTGCCATGTGTATTTGTTACACTCCTTAGTACAGTGCCGTCAATAGTATAATTGAGCACACCTGTGGACCAATCAGAATAGAGTATTGGTGATGATTTATGCACGGAGTGATAGAATGTGAAATTGAGCATGCTGATGTTTAATTTACCCTCACTTCGGGTATATCAGATGTCAACATGTTCATGTTCAATTTCACCATTGACAATCCAATCTCGTCATCAAATCTAATCCTACAATTTATCATGCTGAAGTGTGAATGACACAAACAAAGTGAGTGTCGATCAAGCATCAGCATGCTAAATTTTACGATTCACACCATTGTCACAACAATCGAGTGGTCAAATACCATTCTATCATGAAAAATAAATCCACACTCAATGAGTGTCTGGTTCATTTTTATTTCCAAACATAACGATTTCAGTGTCATTTTGAAGTGCTGACCTACTTTAGATTGTGGTGTCGGAGCATGCATAATTTAGCTTGCTGCAAATCGTATAATTTAGCATGCCTCTCAACCAATCAGAATGCATTAGCAATGATTTATATACGAAGTGATGGAATGTGGGCTTGAATAACTACTTCAAAAATGGAAAAAACAGACCTAGACCTCCACATTATTTATATGATGTCATCTGGTCGCTAGAACACTTTGTAACTGCACCAGGAATTATTAACTATGCAAGATATTGTTACAAAACTTTCACTTAACTAATAAAATTGTAACTGCTATTAAGAGTCTGTAGCATTTTCACAATGGGTGGTATTTAAAAACCACGAGTCTTGTATCAGTATGCATGCAATTGACAAGAGTAAATCTTAACACACATGAAAAATAGTGAAATTATCTTGTACATGACACTTCTGCTACTACACCACCAAACTTAATATGTACCGGTACATGTACTATGCATGATAAAAGAAAACTAGAAAAAAATACATTTAAGTTATTTATCATCAGTAACCATTTTGTAGCCTTAGAAATAGCTTTATCAAAAGCTGAACACAGTAAAAACAAAAAAAAATACCATTATGTACATTCATGGTACATGTAGCTACCAAATTTGATCATATCAAGTGATTTATTTGATCATATTAATTTCCCATTTATTTCCAATTATAAGAAATGGTACTAAAAATAAAATATTAAAATACACAATGTTTTTATTCGATTTGACTAGCTGAAAACACACTCCCAATGAACATAAAAGGGGGAAAAAAACACCAACATCCGAACATTAACATATACTTCCTAAAAAGTGGTATTTTTTTAAGTTTCTAGTTAGGCATACCATTACTATTCATTATCAAGATGTACAGATGTCTAAAATAGAATTTTCCAACCATATGTAACTATCCAAGTGAGCAACCTTGTGTAACTGTTCAACCAGAAATCACTGCAATTCTGAAATACATACGTAAAATCCTATTTGCTAAATTATTTTCAACCTAAAAGCCCATGCATGGGCATTTGAATGGTTGCATACAGTACACCATCAGGTGTCAAATTGTTCACTCAAACAAAAACAGCTGGTAAAATAGATACTTCTTAACTTTATTTCCTTACTTTTTCTCGATCCAATGCTTGATCCATGTATAATCTTTCCAGTGCTGCCAACTTTTTCCTTATAAAGTTTTGTTTTGAAGGTGTGACCCAAGCACTTTGTAACTGCTGGTGCAACTGCTTCCGGCTGTTACCGGGTGAATCTCTTGGTAGGTGTGGTAAAAAAGTCAACTTCATAATCTGTTAAGAGAAAATAGATTGAAAATAGATACAATAGAACTTCTCAGAACATGTATGGACTGCCGTTTAGTGCTCTCAATGAAGAGGCGGTTTCTTGATAAACATTTGTAATGGTCCCTTTATGACGGCTTGGGACTGCAAGAAAAGGTCTGATTATGGAGGTGGTCTTCATTGCAGGTTCTATTGCATGTGGTTTGACCAGGGTGTATAATTTACAGAAAATTCCATATCACAAGTGACCCAGCAAAATGAAAATACATAGTATTACTCCATTATATAGATTAAGAAAAATCATTTTCATATGTATAAAAAATTTATTTCATAAACAGGATGATTCTTGGAATCATTTAATGTCCTATTCCTTACATTTGAGTTGGTGTTAATGCGTGTATGCTGGATTAGAGATTAACATCCTCACAAAATATTAAACATGTAATGCCATGATCGAATGTAGGTTAGTGACAGTAGGTAGATTCATAATAATAGTAATAGTTTACCATTCTCTACTGTTTATATATGTTGAAACTTATGACGTTTCGCCATGGTGTACTACATGGCTTCATCAGATGTTGTGTGAGTATCACAACGAGGCTGGAAAAAACGGACATGCCATAAAAAACAGCGCAGACTTCGTCAAGAAAATCAGAGACCTGAAAGTCCCTCCACCAAGAAAACTAGTATCATTTGACGTGTCATCCCTCTTCACTTGCATACCCATAGATCTAGCTATCAAGACAATCCACAAGAAACTAACTACAGACAATAGCTGGCAACAGAACACAGAACTACAGATAGACCAAATCACAGAACTTCTCCAGTTCTTCCTGGAGACCACCTATTTCATATGTAGAGGAGTCTTCTACAGACAGATACATGGAGCTCCCATGGGATCCCCAGTATCCCCCGCAGTGGCAGATTTGGTCATGGAAGACTTTGAATCAGAAGCCCTCTCCACAGCTCCCCACCCACCCCACGTCTGGTTCAGATATGTAGATGACACTTTCACCATTTTACACCAACTATGCATTAATGAATTCACTGACCACATAAACTCCATCAACCCTCACATCAAGTTTACAAGAGAAGAAGAAGAAGACAACCAGATACCCTTCTTGGATGTGATGGTAGTAAAAGAAGATGATGGCTCCCTTAGAACAAAAGTCTACAGGAAATCCACACACACTGACCAATATCTAAACTGGGACTCGAACCATCTACTAGACCACAAAAGATCAGTGGCCAGGACCCTCCTTCAAAGAGCAGAGGACATCGTCTCAGATCCAAAAGAAAAGAAGGAAGAGATTAGACACATCAAAGAAGTCTTAACCATCAATGGTTATAAACCTTGGGCCATTACCATCCCCAAAAAGAATAAAACAGCAAAGAAAGATGAAAAAGAAGGAACAACAAGTAGCAACTCCTTCCCAATAGGAATTCCATACATTCCAGGTCTGACAGAAAAACTAGTCAGAATTTTCAAGAGAAATGGAGTGAAACCAAGCCCACCAACACCATCAAGCAATACCTTGTAAAACCGAAAGACAAGACCCCCAAAGAAGACCAATGCGGAGTAATTTATGAGATAACATGCAACACATGCAAAGAACAGTACGTAGGTGAGACCAAAAGACAATTTAAGATCAGGTTCAAGGAACATACAGACATGAAACACCCAAATTCAGCCATCACAGAACACATCCAAGAGACAGGCCACACTTTCGACATAGACAACACAAAAATTCTGGGAAAAGAGGAAGGAAAAACAAGAAGACAGATACTCGAAGCCCTCAAGATACACCAGAGGAACCCGCCCTAAATAACAACAGAGGGAGGGAGGTAGGGGGCGCTGCTCCAGCTACTCCAGCCTCGTTGTGATACTCACACAACAACATCTGATGAAGCCATGTAGTACACCATGGCGAAACGTCATAAGTTTCAACATATATAAACAGTAGTAACATATGCACAGGTATTTCTATATTAATATAATAAACTACAGTAAATGTCCCCACCAACTGAGCAGTGTTCAGTGGAGAAAAACCCACAATATAAGGAATTGCTGTGCATTAACATTTTCCCTTATATAGTGTTTTAAGAATACTTTTATTAACGATAACGAGGCTGGGCAGATATTACAACGTACGCCAAGGTCTTAGACCACCAATGCATAAGATTACAAATATCATTACATCCCCACTCTTCCCAAGCTGATAACTACATTATTTGTCAGTGTACAATTACTAGGTATTTACAAGTTCTTAATTAAACACATTCATTTTATGTTCATTATAGGCTGACATATTGCAAATTGTTCAAATCACTGTAAGTCCTAATACACATTGTATGTACATGTCATATTTACACTTTATCCATAGGTACTTGTGATCATCGTGATTAGTAAGCATCAAACAATGTCAATCAGCTCTTGAGGTTACCATGTCACTCATCTAAATGTCTTGGGTATTTGATATTCTTCCAGGTATTTTGGTGGTTTGCGTTGCCTTATTGGTCTTTCCATGGTATTGTACTTTTGTTCATTGATTGCACCGTACCTCTGATCAGATATCATCTTTCTGTTTGTTGTATTATTATTACTTGGTCTTGTGATGGGAGTTGTTGGTATTTTCATGGGTGTTGTGGCATGAGCATCTGGTGTTTTCTTCAGTGTTGTGTTGTTTTCGTTCTGGCTTGAGTGTTTAGGTTCATATCTCTCATTTTGTATGGGCATGTCATGTTGAGGCATGTGTGGTAGCTCATTAGAATTTTTTAAATGTACACGATTCCGTCTATACACTCCGCCGTCTTCTGCTTCTATTTCATAGGATCGTTCGTCAAGTCTTTGGAGTACCAAACCTTTTCTCCACTTCTTATCACCCAACTTGTGTGGTTTCATTCGTACAACCTCCCCTTCGTCTAGAGGTTTGAGATCTTTTGCTTTTGCATTGTATTGTTTGCTTTGCTTGTCTTGTTTGTTCTTAAGCTTGTGTTTCTCTATATCCATGTCTTTGCCTTTGGGTCTCAGGAGTTTTGATGTTATGGGTACGGATGTTCTTGTTCTCCTTCCAAGAAAGCGTTGGGCTGGACTTTCTTTGAGCTCTGAGCTTGGTGTGTTTCTGTAATGTAACACAGCATTCATCACGTCTTCTCCATCTTCATTGGCTTTCGTTATTATTCGTTTAGCAGTTCTCACTGCAGATTCAGCCATACCGTTGGATTGTGCGTAATGTGGAGAGGACGTGGTGTGTTCAACGTCACACTTTGTTATGAAGTTCTGAAATGCTTCTGATGTGAATTGAGCAGCATTGTCAGAAACTAGGTTACATGGGATTCCATATCTTGCAAAGTGAGCTTTTAGCTTCGATATTATTTCATTTGCAGTTCTACGTCGGAGCTTATAAATTTCCCAGAAATTGCTGAAGTAATCTACAGTGATCAAGTAGTGTTTTCCATTCAATTCCATTTCATCCACACCAATCTTTTGCCAAGGCCACTCCGGGACTTCATGTGTCATTAGAGTTTCTCTTTGATTAGCATTCTCATATTTGCGGCAAATTTCACACTTTGATACATATTCTTTGATTTCTGATGTCATTGCAGGCCAGTATATGCTTTCTCTGGCTCTCTGTAGGCACGCTTGCTGACCTCCATGAGCAGTGTGAATTACTTTGAGCATAGTGTTCCTCATAGTTTTGGGAATTATTACACGGTCACCTTTGAATATGATGCCATCTTGTAGACATAATTCGTCAGCAAAACTATAATACTGCATAATTTCAGCTGGAGTTTCTTCTCTGCTTGGCCATCCTTCAGCTAAAGTCTTTTTCAACTTGTGCAAACTAGTGTCATTTTCTGTCTCGTTTCGTATTGTCTCTAATTTTTTGTCACTCATTGGCAAGTATTTGCACATGTTCACATATTCTTCTTTGTCACTTTGTGATAATTCTGGATTATTACATGCTCTCGATAGCATGTCAGCAATGTGTTGGTCTTTTCCTCTCACCCGCTTGATCTCACAATCATAATTTTGAGTTCTGAGGAGTAGAGATTGCAATCTTCTTGGTGCTTTTGACATTGGTTTCTTTGTGATGGCCTCCAACGGCTTATGGTCACTGTGGACATGAACTTTCCTTCCATACGTGTATTGATGGAACTTTTCTAATCCCCATGCAACTGCTAACATCTCCTTTTTCAATAGGTGCGATCGGGTCTCGTAGCTGTGAGTGTACGACTTTTTTTTATGCAATTGGTCGTCCTCTTTGCAAAGAGCACTGCACCTAAAAGCTCGAATGAGGCATCACATTGAAGAATCCTTCTCTTCTTCTGGATTATAATAAGCCAATACAGGGGCTGTGGTTATCAGTTTCAGGACTTCTTTCCAGGCTTTCTCCTGTTCTTTTCCCCATATGAATTTTACTCTATCTTGAATAAGTTGCCCAATAGGTTCAATAACATGAGCCAGATTTGGTAGAAATCTTGTCAGATAGTTGACTGTGCTAATAGAGACCTAACTTCATCTTTTGAAGTTGGTTTGGGCATGTTCATAATTCCATCAACCTTGGACTTGTGTATTTGTAGACCATCACTGGTGATTCGGTGCCCAAGGAAATCAATTCCTTTCATTCTAATTTCAGATTTCTCTTTGTTGAGCTTCACCCCAACTTCTGCACATTTGCATAGTAACGAGATAGATTGGCATCGTGTTCTTTGACATCCTTTCCGTATACAATTATGTCATCTGCTACACACACTACACCATTCAAAGTCTCCGAGAATTAGATTGAGTCTTTGTTGAAAATACAAAACTGGAGATATTCAGACCGAAGGAAGGGTAGTCTGAGCCATCTAAATTTTCCATGGCCTGTGTCAAAAACGTAGTGAGGATACTGGACTCTTCGTTGAGTTTTACATGCCAGTACCCATTTCGTAAATCAAGCTTTGTAAATGTGGTTGCTCCATTTAACTTTGTGGAAGCACCTCTTCAAGAGTGGTAGAGTACAGCCAGCGATCAACTTCAATTTCATTTTTATTCAGTTGTCTTGGATCTAGGCATATTCTCCTCAAGCTTCCATCTTTTTTTTTTTGCCGCAACCATCTGGTTTACCCAGCTGGTCGGCTCAGAGACTGGAGCGAGCACACCTAAGTCACCAGAGTCTGGAGAGCTCTTTTCTTTTATTCTTGTTCTGAGTGCAATTGGTTCTCTTCTAGCAGGCATAACCTTTGGCATAGTACTCAGTTTGCACTTGATGTGAACTGCATCACCTGGTAATGTTCTAATACTACGATTGTCAAATACTTCTTTGAATTTTTCTTCAGGCACATCAGAGGCTTTCACTTTAGCAATATGGAATGATTCATAGTTTATTTGGATAAGGTTCATACGTTCACATGTAGTTTTGCCACGTATAGGACACAATTGTTGTTTAACAACTTTGAATTCAATCAAGTACTTCTTTTTGTTTGCAGGGTTCCTGACTTTGACTTTACATTTGCCCATCGTGTTGACATAAGAGTTGTTCCGCATGCCGAGGTTATAAGAGTCAGGTAGGGTTTTTGTTCAGTGTATAATTCTTTTGGTTCATTTAATCATTGCATATACTTTTCTCTCCTTAGCAGTTTTAGAATTAGGGACTTTTTGTGGCATCATTAGAGAGTTCACTTAAGAGCCAGTGTCTTCAGTATCTTCAGTAGAATCTTCAGTTTTTACTGGTTCATCATTAATAGACTTGCATTGCATAAGCATCCGGTTACATTTTCTCTCCAATATTTAGCAGTCTTAGAATTAGTATCACTTCCTCAGACTTTGTTCAGTATGTCAGCATCATTAGAGATGTTCATTTTTTGGGCATGAAGAGTGGCACATATCATTTCGCATATGTCAATGGTTCAGTGGACCCTCTCAGTAGAAGTTTTTTCTAGTGTGTTGTCCCAAATCCTCTGAGGATGAGATTGTCTTGCACTTTCCAGTTAGTTCACCGTTCTGATCTTAAGGACAGCAACATTTACTTATCTCACTTGAGAGGTCGCAGAATAGACAACTTGTACCTCAGTATTCCTTTTGAGGTACTTGCCCAATATGTTCACTGATTTTACTCTTCGAAGTTTATAAATTGTTTTTGTCAAGTGGTGCAAATTTGAGAGTTGTACACTTTTTAGGCATGATTTTGCTCACTGTATCATTGCTTGGTACCCTTTGTCTCTTTTAATTGTTGATCAGTTATTTGAGGCGTAATATTCGAATGGTTTGAATATGCTCCATGTTTTTTCTAGGATTGATTTCAGTGATCGTGGGAGGAGGGATGAACGTGGTTGTTGACTTGGGATTCAGCATTAGTTCCACTGTCATTACATTTTTGACCTAGCACTAAGGACAGCAACACTATTACCTTGTTCCTCCTCACTGTCCAGACTGCTTATAGACTGTTTATAGAGATAAATCCTTAAATTGACTTGCCCAATATGTTTTAAGAATATTTATTAACGCGGATAGGTTTCTAAATCATTCTAAAGCCTCTATCTGAATCTAGTGATAAAAAAACAGTCACACCTCTAATTTAAACCACCTCTATAAAGAGAGCACCTTTTTTAAATTAATAAGACAATTTTTTGCAGTTCCAAACTTTCATAGACTACTGCAAACCTCCATAAAGAAACGACCTCATTTGAGAAGGCCAGTACACCGGTGGTGTTACTAGAAATACTTAACAGTAAATGATGCAATATAACTCATTCAAATTTTTTTTTTGTAATTATTATTTTGTTTCGTTTTGTATAACTGGTCATTGAGGGTTTTCTGTCTGTCACATGAGATCGAGTCTTGAAGATGAATGAACGTATAAAAATACATTTTATATTGAAGTACATTTAACATTAAACGACACCTCTTGTTGTTCTTCAATAGGAAATATAAAATTAGTTTTTCTGTGAATTTCTATATTCCCCTGCTGGAGACAGATCGCTCGTTTTTGCTCTTGTTGTGCACCTGCAAATGCTTGTTTACATCTGCGTTTGAGTAGGCCTACTATAGTACTTGCAAGGTGCGCGTTGGTTACTGGTTCTTTTTCACGTTGTTGATGAATAATTAGTTTTTATCCTTTCAAATCAATGCAAAATAATACCCAAGCCCCGATTAGGTTGGTTAAAACTATACAAGCTAGGTCTGTAGGCTATGAACTCAACTCAGAATTCAGCCAAAAATTCAGACAGAAATTCAGCCAAACGCACCGGGATGACCCATGGTTTTGGACGAATGACGTACATCACGTTCAGATAACTACGTCACACGTTTGTATATCACTACGTCACACGTATGTTGATAAATGTGGTTGCTGCACCTACCCGTACTCAATTATGGATAATAACGTGAAGATTAGACACCCAGGTTAAATTATATATGTATACATAATATTTAGTCTTTACAACTGGATATACATACAATGAAACGGCCTACATATTGTAGATCATAGTATAATGAAAGACTTCTCATTCATAGCTATTTCATTTACTATGGAAGTACGTCATTCGCCTAATTTTTTTATCCCATACCTGCATAGTGACATCCTTTTTGACAGCAATATCACTGTATGAAACCCGTGATCAAGTGATAATTTAGATTTATGATGTACAAAACTGTTTAAGGTTTCATGCAATGACGAGGGTTAATTATATGTGTAACAGTGGTTACTATGCTTATATTTTACTGATTTGAGTTGTTAAGCAATTGCATGCAAGACTAGTTTATACCCATGGGGACGAAAAATTGATAATGGGCTCAAGTTTCATGCCTTATTCTGAAATAAACACCGCCCATACACCGATCCTCACCCACTGTTCATCTTGCATAGCTCAGGTCTACAGCATCCACACTGTCTTGACACTCCACGCCTAGCCGTCGCCTGAGATTAGTACATTACCCATCACTGTTCTAACACAGTAGCCCACTACCCATTCCGACAGTTTGTTTGTTTGTTTTGTTTTGTTTTTTGATGTTTTTGTGTGACATTATCTTGTAGGATGTCTTAAATTTTCTGCACATGAACCAGACATAACACAAGGGGTTTGGGTCTTAAGCATATGCTTATATATACATATTAGAATTTATGATGCATAATGTTTGTTCAGTGATAATTTAAGTTGTCATAGAAAGTAATCAACACAGGACGTCTGTTATTGTCGTGTATTCTGACACCTGCAGGTGCACGACAAGAGCAACAACAAGCGATCTGTCACCAGCAGGGGAATACAGAAGTGATGGGTTCGCCAACACTGCTAGGAATCCAGTACAATCAACTCAGCACATCAGCTTGAGGAACACATTTCAATAACATACTAATCAACATGCATAATCATTTACCACAATTTACCTTAATAGTGATAAGTTTATTTCTCTGCCAGGTCGTCAAATAGGCAAGACGTTCAGCTTTTGGTAACGGCCAAAGTTTCTGCTCCAAATGCATCACCAGGTTTTCAATCTCAACATGCAGCTGTGTAACATATGAAACTTGTTTCTTGCGCTTTCTGAAAATTTATTTCTTTTTTTTAATGAAATACCATTGATAACATGAAATTCTCAGAGCTTATTTCTATAGGCCAGGATAGTGAGTTGTTACCACACCAAGTGACAAAAAAGAAAAGTTGATCAAAGGTCGCTAGAACACGACTGACACATGATTGCTTTGCAATCAAAGCATTAAAGCAGAAAAAAGTCTTATTTCTTGATGCGTGATTCATCCTACATCTATTGGCAGTTCTTGGCATTAGTTTGCAGGTGCTTTCTAAATATGCCTAAAGTAAATATCTATTGACTATGAGTTGACATTAATATGGTGACCCTGTGCTCTCTGCACACTTTTAATACAATATGGCATATAACGTGCTCCTATTTTGCACTAACCTGTTTATATTTCATTTTCAATATCTAGTTATTTTTTAGTTTTACTGTTATTCAAGTTGAACTGTTAAAAGTTGACTAAAATGTTATAGAAATCATGATTCAAAGTACACAATCATGTGATCAGCCACAAATAATCTTATATTGTTGTTGCACTGTTAAAAATCTTTAAAAATCAGGTAAAGGGGCACAAAAACCTAAGAATTGTCCACCAATTTATGCCCCTAAGATGACCAATTATGATATTGAAGATTAAGGCATTATTAGGCATTATTTTTTTCCCCGCTAAATTCCTAATTTGACTGGACTACTGTGGGTAGAAGACTTTATCATTTTTGGAGAGAATGGGAGAGATAGGGAGTCAAGAAGTCAGTAGTACAGCTATTGAAAGAAGGCCTTTAAATTCAGTTTGTAAAGAAACCTCCGCTTACGGCATCTCCCAAGGAGTTTGCAGTGTCAGATCCAGTATGCAGAAGAGCAATAAGAGAGCAGGTAGGAAGTCTGTTAAAGAAAGGGGTAATCGAGAAAGTGCACAATCCTCACAGTCTGGGATACTACAGCAGAGTTTTTGAAGTAGAAAAGAAAGAGAAAGGGAAATGGAGGTCGAGTTTAGACCTGAGTCAGTTGAATCTGTTAGTTCCGAAGGAGAAGTTCAAGATGGAGTCAACAGAGATGATTCAGTTTTCTAGAGAAAGGATTGTGGGTCACGTCGATAGATTTGACGAATGCGTATTATCATATCCCTGTCAATCAGGGGTTCAGAAAGTACAAACCCATGGTGATGGGAATAACCACCTCTCCCTGTCTCTTCACAAAAGTGATAAAGTGTGTGAAAGTGATCGCACAAATGTTCAATGTCTTTTTCAGTATTTGTGTGTGGAGGTAGCACGGCACACAAAGATCATTATTGCACTGACAAGAAAGTTAGGTTTTGTGGTGAATTTGCAAAAGTCGGAGTTGAATCCGACGCAGAATATGTTTCTAGGTTACTATTATGTACTCAACCTAGGTATTGTGAAACCTTGTATAGCGAGATGGGAAAAGATAAAGACGCTGTTACCACTGATGCTGGAAGCAGAGTATTTGACAGCAAAACAGTGGCAGAGTGTAGTGGGGTTACTATGCTCAGTGGAAAAATTGGTACCCTTGGGTATGATCCACCTGCATCCACTACAGTTGGGACTGAGCGAGAAATGGTCTCAGTTTCGAGGGTCCCAGTTGGATCTAGTTTATGTGTCCAGAGAGTTGAAGGAGGCACTCAAATGGTGGCTTCAGATCAATGTTATGCAGGGTTTGGCCATCATTCAAAAATGGGAGTCAAGATCAGATTTTCTCAGTGGCCGACAGGGCTGGGGTGGAACGGTAGATGATGTGGCTTGGTCACAGGACAAGAAGCAGTTCCATATCGTTTTAGGACTCTTGGTAGTCTAGAAGTAAACAACTGCGTTTGAGGAGTACTTGGTGAGGAGGTATGGCATGATTACAACGGACAATACAACAGCCATGTATTACTTGAGGAAATAGGGCGGTACGAGATCAAGAATGCTAAACGATCTGGCGTGCCAGATCATAGAATGGTTAGAGAAGCGGAAGATCGTGTTCAGATGCAAGTTCATCGCAGGAAAGCTAAATGTGGTAGCTGATCAGTTGTCCCGATCGAGTCAGATTCTAGTAACAGAATGGGCTTTGAATCAAATAGTAGTGGACTGCCTGTGGGAGATAGGGACAAGCCAATGGTGGATTTGCTTGCGATGCAGTTCAATTACAAGCTGATAAGTTACGTATCCCCAATACCTGATCCCAATGCAATTGCAGTGGATGCTGTATCGATAAGTTGGTAGGGAATATATGATTACGCTTATCCTCCAACAGCCATTCTAAGTCAGGAGTTAAAAAAAGTAAGAAACAAGAATTGCATCATCGTTCTCATAGCTCCATGGTGGCAGAAACAGTTATGGTTACAACAGAAAATAGAACTGTTAGTAGACTTCCCAGTTATGATCCCAGCCATAAGGAAGTTGCTACGGCAACCTCAATCAAATGATTTTTCACAACCAACCAGAAATATTCTCACTTCATGCGTGGTTAGTATCCAGAGATCTCTACAAAAAAGTTTTTTCAGAAAAGGTTGCAAGTAGAATGTCAAAATCTCAAAAGCGGTTCACAAGAGATCGTTATCAGAGAAAGTAGGATAAGCTTAGTGAATGGTCTGATACCAGGGGAATTGATCCCTATAAGATAGGTGTAACTGTGGTAGCTGACTTTCTTTGTGAGCTACATCAGATTAAGAAATATAGAGCTATTATAGGACAGCTATTGGTAAGGTTTTAAGGGCAGAAATGAAGGTAGATATAGGTCATGAGCCAAATTTGAAAGACTTGATGGCAAATTTTGCTAGAGATACGGAAAGGGTGAGACCAGTACTTCCGTAATAGGATCTATCTTTAGTGTTGTATCAAATGAAAAAAGAGCCCTTTGAAACTATGAATAAGTCTTCTATAGTGTTGTGTGCTTTGAAGACATTGTTTTTGATAACTTTGGCAGTTGGTAAAAGATGTAGTGAGGTGCATGCATTGACACCTGGATCGGTTAAGAGAGATGAGAATTGTAGCATGGTGTCTGTGTGCATTTAATGGCCAAAATTGTCTACCACCTCTAGATTACTATTGCTTATGATTATCGATCGTTGGCGATTTATTATTATTTACGACACTGTTGCTCCCATTGCACATTCGTGCACCTGATGTATAAAAGTACTTGCGCATGACCCGATCTTCATTCGTTTTTTACCGATCAAAGGAGAAGGTTGTCAGTATTTTGTGTCTACTTAAGAGATTTTTTGGCGATTGTGTTAGGATTCGTAGTGTTCTGGAAGGATATTCACCAGCATAAGAAGCGGCCTATCCCTCCCATGTTAAATTGTCACATCTGCCGTCAGAAATCCACGGTACGTCTGGCGAAAATCATTCGATTATGCAATATCACGTGACCTTGTGTTTTAGTTAGTAAGAGGGAATGGTATTTTAAAAGGTGTGATAGATATTAAATGTGGAGAATATAAATATTATTTTTCTTAGATCTGCAATGGAAAAGGTATTGTTCATTGATACTGGGCTTAACAGAAAAAATATCATTTTGGCTGAGCATTACATGTATACCGGAGTATTTCTAATAGTTATGACCCATTCAATTCTAGCTTTCAGAAGCTATATATTGGCTGGCAATATAGGACGTGTATTTTATGTTGGTGTTTCAAGACAAGGCGCTTATTCAAGAAAACAAGGGTAATTGGAAGAAACTATAATAATACTCACTCCTTGATATAACTTTTCGTAATTGGATCCGACTCGAGCCTTTCTGATATATCTTGTAAAAGTTTTTGCAACTTTACATATTCTTTTACAAATATCTGATATTTTTTACACAAGTCAAGATCTATCTCAGTGAATTGGAACTTAACAGTTTCCCGGTTGAAAATTCTTTTAACTTCTATCTGCAATCACAATAAAGGGTATTCATTTACATTTAGATATTACGGTACTATATATTATATATTGTTCGACTCATTTAAGTTGAACTCAAGGGATTAAATAGGATTCATTTTAATGAATAGTACTTAACTTGCATATGTAAAAAATGTGAGAAAACTTGATCGACTGAATTAATTTTTTACCTCAAGTGGAGGATAAGTATACTTTGAATGCACCACATTTGTGTACGTTTCTTCAGTCGGACTTAGCGGTGTTGATTCTAAAGGTTCATCATCATCAAGCTCTTCAATAGTCTGGTCGGAATGAAATGAATCTTCATCTGCAACAGCATTAAATAAATTTTTTGGCTTGAAACGTGGTTTGTCAGATGTTTCTAAATCTTTTTCTACAAACACTACTGGCTCTTTAATTTTGTCGTTAACTAATTTTACTTCCATTTCTTTCCTACTTGCCAATTTAATAGCGTCAATATCTTGAAGGTGCTTAGAAATATCATCTCCATATTTAGGAGTTAGAAATGGAATGTTTGCCACATTCAATGAAGGAGATGTGTATTTTGATAATGCATCCCATATTTGATCATCTATCATTTTGGTGGCTTTTATTGCTATGGTTGACTCATCTTTTATTCCTTCATTTTTTTCTGAGTGGTTATCACTTTTTGTGTATTCCGAACCACTTTCGCATTTAGGAGTTAAAAAGGGGAGCCTCATAACATTCACTGATGGTGAGGTGTACTTTGATATAGTGTCCCAAATAATTTGATTTTTTATCATATCTATTTCTGAAGACTTGATAGTTGTGCTTCTGTAGCCTTTCAAAAACGTAGAACACCCAGTTGGTATCTTGAACACACTGTCCCTGTATTTTGGTACTTCTGAAGTATCATCAGTGTTTTCTGATTTGTCACTTTCACTGTCACGTGACAATTGCGCCTTATTAATCTGTATGTTCTCAAATACCCTAGTATTTTTTATTTCTTTTTCAGCCAAATCTGGTGATGATGATGAATGATTATCAACCGTCCTATGTTCGTGAACTATTAGTTCATTCTCTAAAAGATCATGAGCATAATCTTTTAATTCATCACTATCTGAACTTGTTACGATCGGCTCCTGTGGAATTATGACACAGTCTTTATTTTCGACCTTATGTTTTCTTCTGGGATCGTTTGGAATTATTACACAACCCATGCTGTCACGTGACAATTGCGCCTTATTAATCTGCATGTTCTCAAATACGCTAGTATTTTTTATTTCTTTTTCAGCCAAATCTGGTGATGATGATGAATGATTATCAACCGTCCTATGTTCGTGAACTATTAGTTCATTCTCTAAAAGATCATGAGCATAATCTTTTAATTCATCACTATCTGAACTTGTTACGATCGGCTCCTGTGCAATTATAACACAGTCTTTATTTTCGACCTTATGTTTTCTTCTGGGATCGTTTGGAATTATTACGCAACCCATGCTGTCTTGTTTATTAACAGATTTTTGTCTTTTCTTAGAGCTACCATAAGGGCTGTCTCTTTTCCTAATTTTGTTTTGCTCCTCTTTATTCTTCTCGTATCTGCATAATTTCACTTGTAAGTCATGCTTTTCTACTAGTAATTTCTCTAAAATCTTCTTCCTTTGGCTAAAACATTCGTTATCAGAATCAGTACCAGAAAAGTCATCAACTTTTAATGCATGAAAATTCTGAATATTTCTAAAAAGGCTAACTTCTTTATTTTGGGGTAAATCTTGCAAGATCGTGTTCGTAAAGAGTTTGTCTGATGCCTTTTCATGCAGTAAATTTTCATGTCCTGCTTTTGTATTTCCTACAACAAATGAAAATATGTTCAAGCGAAATATATTTTTGTTAGGCTCGTTAACACATCTAGAAATAACATTTTCATCTTAACGTGTTGAGGACAGAAACTCAGATGTAGGCACCATTGAAATACATTCCCACTTGTGGGCACAAAAAATAAATCCTTCATTTGGTTAAAATTACTACCTGAATCAATATTTTTTGTCACAATAATAATTTTCAATGACAAGAATAAATTTCTAGAATAAAATTACTTTCACTGAAACGTCATTACCTGCAAAACCAGAATTGTTGACAGCCTTTGGCATCGTTATATCACTTGAATTGTAGCCATTTCGTTGGAAGGTTTTTATGTTTGACTGACTTTTTACGTTCATAAAAAATAAACAACTATTATTGCATAATTGCAACTCTTGATTTCTCATTTTTATTTCAATGCCAGATATAAACATTTTGGTATTCAAAGTGATATTGAATTCAATGTAGCAAACAATACAACTTGAGCAATGTACCCTATAACAAATTAATTTACGAATGAAATAATTTACCTTTGCTTTACAAGTGTTAAAGCATATGGTAAAATCTGAGTCGGTTTAGCAACTGGCTCCAAATCTTCACCATATTCATAAACGTATACCTACAAAAAACAAAGACAGTGATCAGATGGTTTAAAAAAACATTTTTCTTTCAAAATATAAAACAATTTGGTGTTGCAAAAAGTGACCTGAGCCATCTCTGTACATACATTCAGACAAGAAGATCAAAATTATTATAGATTATGCAAAGCTAAATAGTCGCATACAGTATTTGCCTCTGTAGCCTACAATATTTGTAGAAGCTTTTTTAAACTCAATAGAGATGAAGCATGGTGCTAAATGTGATAACTTATTAAAGTAGAATCTCTCTATTAAAAATCAATACAAAATCATTACCAAGTCTTTACCAAGTCTCGACCAGGTCTTCACCAAGATAACGACCAGAAAATCATGGTTTTCACCTGATTGTTACCTGATAATGACGTGGTAGCGATGGAAGTCTTGAGTTTGGTTCATTTTACACAAAGCTATCGATGAGGCTACCCCCCTATGATGGTACCCAAGTGAGATAATCACATGTAAGACATAGAATGACAAAGGTTTATCGAGTGAACACTTTTTAATAAAAGTACATAGGATATGTGATAAACTTACAAATATAAATATATACAATTACTAGCTCTTTACCCGGCGTTGCGGGTTGAAACAGATGAGATCCGTAACACATTAAATGCTCTTCCCACCCCATCCTTTCCCCTGTCCCACATCCCTGATCATCAAGAGCTACACAGCAGGACATCCAGGCTAACAGTGGCGGGTGCTTTGCCGCCTTCCTGGAGTATATACACACACGCAGCCAAGACAGTCAACAGTCCTGCCTGTCTTCACCTTAGCCGACCCCGCCCTGCACACGCCCGGCGTGGCCCGGGACGAGTGATAACACCTGCCCCCCTGCGTCAGACACCCAGATTTTTAAGATTGCACGACCAGCACTGGGAGATTACATGATAGTAGTAACACCACCAAGAACATTAAGCTCCGCCCACCTCACTTCAGGCACTGACCGTACCTTGGCTGCCGCTGCCACAGGCAGTTTACAGGCCCAACCCTGTCTGGTAACAGTTTAAACTCCTACCTCTTCCCGCCCTCTCCTTTCATGTTGCCTAGTGTCTCCTCTGCTTTCCTGTTCCCCACGTGGCCACACCAGACTTCAACCCTATGCAAACTAACTGACCAATTAACCTCTGCCTTACTTTTACCACGTCACATTGCCACTCGGTCAGTTCAGGTACGCCGCCTAATCACTCCTTTGATAAGCCGACTCTGGGCTGACCGCCACCTGGTCACCCCAGGTCAAGGTCTCTGGCGGCCGCTGAGGTAGAGAGGGTTGGGGAGAGAAGAGGGGGATGGTGGCGACGAAAGAAAGAGTAGTGGAGGGTGTAATACTTAATCTGTTCCGCACGTGTATACCAGGGGTAGCAGTAGCTGGGCGAGGGATATTCGAGGGATCAATCATTGCCATATACATGTAGTGTGCATGTGACCGTCACAAATGACGATGGGAGGAAGGTGATGGGGGTGTCTTCAATCTGTCACAGACCCGTATACTAAAGGGATCTGGTACGAGGGATGGGGTACTGCTTTTAAACCATTTTGACCCAAGATCACGACCAAGATTTGATGGCTACATCATGACACCATTTCAATAGCATGATATTCGCAGAGTATAATAATGTACTATTGTAATAAGACTCGCGAATACACGTTGGTAGTCCCAATCATGTATTGTAAGAACCAAGGTCTGATTAGTGTACAACATAGAACCAGTTGTCACCAGTTCTGTCTATTGTTCTGCTACCAATATAAGCCATGCATTATTGACTGTCGCGGTATTCTGCACTTGCACCTATGGACTATGTAATTACTACATATCATGATCGCACAATAAACTACGCACAATTGTATATATGTTAGTTGGACTTCTTTCACTACGGATACGCAACATAACATGGTGGCAGCGTTTGAAAGAACTCAGGACCTCCAATAAACTGTGAGTACGAATTTGGCAATTTAGATTCTGCGTTTGTGAACTTATACTCGAATGCCCTTTGCTACCTGAAATCGATGTCGAAATTGGGGGAAACGTTTGGCAATAGAAACATACTATTCTAAAAACGAGACTTTTCTGCGTGTTATCAAAATTATTGTCAATATTAATAAATGTGTTGTGTGTAGTATGAATGACCAACAATGAACGATTTTAGCGAACTTTATTAGATTTTGAACATATGCACATTGATTTTAATTGCTAGTATGTAAAGTGCGGTGCACTTATGTATATGTGATAGAATAAAGGTAGGCTGAGTGCGGTGATATACACAGTGAGCTGGGCATAGTGTTTAACACAGGGACTGCCAGCGACGGTACAGCGAGTAACCGTATAGACCAGTGGAGTCTAAGTATAGTGTATAAGTGTATACACATTAGTGTATGATCACCAGAACAAGACGCCGTAAGAACAAAAAACTAGCAATATGGATGAGAAAGCCGTTAAGGAAATGGTTGATACTTTTAAATTAGCAGTAGAGAAACTGCCAAATACGGTCACGAGGACCAACCATGTGCAGATGCCCATGCTGAATTGGGAGGGTAATAACCCGCAGAAAGAGTTTCGCATATGGCGAGATTGTCTACAAAGCTCGTTTGTCATTAACCAAACTCAGAAAGAGATACAGTGGCACTATATTTTTCTAAGCTCGGGGAAGAAGGGTCAAGAGATATTTAAAACTTGGGATCTGAATGATGCCACAAAACGTGACCCAGAGAAAGTACTCGCCTGTTTCGATATGAGTGGCACTGTCAATAAGTGGGTAGCAAGGTTGTCCCTATCGAGTGTAGAACAGCAAACAAATGAGTCCGTAGCCGAATTCGTGGCTAGAGTGCGAGAGCTCGTCAGAGACTGTGATTACAAAGAGGAGTCCATAGACGAGAACATAGTATATCATTTGATAAAAGGTGTAAAATGGGAAAATTTGAGAAGGAAATTAATTGATTTTGGAAACGAACTTGTATCAGCGAAGGCCATAGATACAGCATTGCAATATGAAGCTACGTTGCGTAGTTCAAACAAGTTCGGGGCAGAGAAAAACATAAACTTTACCCGGCGTATGCCATCGACAGCGTGTAGCAGATGCAGCAGGACCCATGAGAGGGGAGCGTGCCCAGCCTACAAGCAGAAGTGCCGAGCGTGTGGCGCTATTGGACACTTTGCCAACTCCGCGGCGTGCAGGACACCTCAGCAAAACTCCACGGCAACCAACAAGAGAGAAAGAACAGCAGCAACCAGCAACAAAGAAAGACCAGCAGGGTCGGCCAGCGGTCGTCAGCACCAGCGTCGGCGTGACGTGCACGAGACCGTGGCCGAGGGGGGACGAGGTCACCCCGATCAGGACGACACCGACCGCGCAGACGACGGTGATGACGCCTACGTGGACCAGGACATCATTAAGAGATGCGGTACAGTACGCTTGAACAATATTGACTGTGTAAAAAACAATAGGAGACAAATGTCTCAGCTAATATGCACGGTAAAATTGCGGAAGTCGCAATCATCTGAAATATTTGACTGTAGTATGAAATGTGATACAGGTGCTAACTGTAATTTGCTTCCCATGCGTGTAATGAGACGCCTATTCCCTAGCCATAGTGATAACGAAATTGTGAAATTGTTAGAACCTAGTGTAGACCAACTCAAAGCCGTGAACGGCAGTAGCGTTAGTTTTCTGGGTATATTCACTGCGCAGTGCAGATTTAGGAATTCCAAATGGATACTGTCTGACTTTTATGTATGTGAGACTACTGGCCCGGTTATTTTTGGATGTCTAGACAGTATAAAATTACAACTCATTATTGTCCCAGAAACAAACCTCATTAGCAATTACAGTAAATGGGTCGCAGCAGACGACAAAATATTGTTCAATACCAAAGTAGACCGCCATGACACTAATCCTGGCAGACCTGATAGTAATACTTGTGAACAGTGCAAAAGAGTTCAAAATATGTCAAATAATGTTGATGTAGGGCCGCAGAACGAGGCCAAAGTCAGATTTAATGATGTAAGGCACAGCGACACTAAGTCGATACTCCAATATGGTAACACACTAATTGATAGGTATTCTGATGAGTGTCTCTGTAGTGATGTGTTGAATTTAGATTCTGCTGATCGTGGTGTCGAGTGTCGACAGTTGCAGGTTGATAATCTTGAGAATATGTCGAGAGTGTCACATAATCTGAAACATAGAAAGATTGTTAAGAGTGAGCATAGCCGTGGTAAATTTGGGTTTAATGCAAATAAATTTAAAGCCCCAGTACATAGTGTTAATGATTTGGCTGAGATGTATCCCAAATGTTTTAAGGGTATTGGGAACTTACCT
This sequence comes from Streblospio benedicti, assembly GCA_019095985.1. Classification (NCBI taxonomy): domain Eukaryota; kingdom Metazoa; phylum Annelida; class Polychaeta; order Spionida; family Spionidae; genus Streblospio; species Streblospio benedicti. Next base: position 30,465,094 of record CM032664.1, on the reverse strand, counting down.
GGGGAGTATCATGTTGAGTTGAGGGCTGACGCACAGAGCCACGTGGCAGCGCCTCGAAGATACCCAGTACATCTGAAAGCAGAGATTTGCAAGAAGTTAGACGAGATGGAAGACCTAGGAGTCATCATGAAGTGCGACGATGCGTCGGCGAGTGACTGGGTGAACCAGTTAGCGTTTAGCCGGAAGGCTAATGGGGACCTCAGGATATGTTTGGACCCAAGACACCTTAACAAGGCCATCAAGAGGACCCACTACAGGGCGATGACCTTGGATGAGATCACGCACAGGCTATGCGGAGCGACCGTATTTAGCAAGCTGGATGCCAAACATGGATTCTGGGCCATCAAGTTGGATAAAGAGAGCTCTGAGCTCTGTACGTTCCAGTCTCCCCGTGGGGAAATACAAGTTCGTACGATTACCATTTGGGCTATCGTCAGCCAAGACATTTTCCAGAAACATATGGATGATATCCTGAGGAGGATTGATTTAGGCGACGAAGCCGGAGTAATTGGAATTGCCGACGACTTTGTGGTGTACGGCAGAGACAAGAAGTCTCACGACAGAGCCATCCACATGCTGATGCAGAGTGCTGAGTACAATGGTCTAGTCTTTAGACAAGAGAAATGTGCAATCAAGCAGTCAGAAGTGAGTTTCTTTGGCCTGATATGGAACGAGACTGGGGTGAAGCCTGACCCTAAGAAGTGTGACGAAATCCAGAACAGACCATCGCCGAAGAACGTCACTGAATTACAGTCTTTTTTGGGCTTGGTACAGTATTTGTCTGCGTTCATATGCCAGCTGAGTGACAAGTCGAGAATACTAAGGAGTCTCACAAAGAAGTCTGTGCCATTTGAATGGACAGCGGAGCATGAGGCATGCTTCAACGAACTGAAAGCAGCAATTAGGAGCGATCTGACACTACGCCATTTCAACCCTCAGATACCGACAGTGTTGGAAGTAGATGCCAGCTTGACTGGATTAGGATGCGCCCTGATACAGAACAACATGCCAGTAGCCTTTGCGTCCAAGGCGTTGACGCCAACAGAATCCAGGTACGCAAACATTGAACGTGAGCTCCTCGCGGTAGTATTTGCAGTAGAAAGGTTTCACACCTTCATATACGGCAAACATGTGACCGTATACAGCGATCCAGAGTATGCCCGGCGAAGGGGCGATGAAATAGCCTTTGGAACAGAGCGATACACGCAGTGCCGCCTTCCGGAAAGCGGTCAACAAAGGTGAGACTGGCCACGAGTCAAGCAGTCCTGGGACCCATGGCTGAAATGATCATGAGGGGTTGGCCAGCGAGGCCAGAACCGGGTGCCAAACTGTCTTAAACCCATACCACAGTATAAAAAGACACTCTGGTGATCGAAGGCGAGACTGATGCCAAAGACTCGCTGAGCACTGTCTCAAGACCCAAGAATAACAGACCACCTGCCAATCTTGGGCAACAAACGCAGCTGTTAATGACATGCCTGCGTGACAGGGGCTCACAGCGACGTGTTCGGCAGACGGTGTGAAGTAACGCCTTAGTGAAGGACGAAGTTTTCAAAATTTCCATTCGTGAAAAGACTAAAAGGGAGAAACTTCAAAAGAATTGATTGAGTACCTAGAAGAGCTATTCGGTTGTTATGGTGTCGTCACGCTTCATACCGTAAAGGGGAAAAGCCTCACAGGGCGGTTTATAGGCATTTTGGGGGGAAAACTTTAGGAAGAAGGACCCAAATTTTCCAAAATTTTTCCAAATTTTGGTGAAAAAGCTAAAAGGGGAAATTCAAAAACTGATTGGGAAAAAAACCTAAAAGAGCTAATTTGGGGTTAAAGGGTGGCCTCCGCGGTCTATTTAAACCCGATAATGGGTTTTTTTGGGAAATTAGGCCCTCAAAAAAATTTCAAGGGGGGGGAAAGAGAGGTTGGGGAGGTAAAAACAAAATTAAAAAAATCAAAAAATTTCCCACAGGGGCTAATGGGGTGGGAAAAACTTGGGCCCAAAAACCCCAATTTGGTGAAAACCCCTTTGGGGGGCGGGGAATTCTTGGCAAAGACAGGGAAAAACCTCCAGGGGAAAAGGAAACCCAAAAAGATTCCCCGGGGGTTTTGGGAGGGCGCCCAAGGGGCGGTCTTTTTTGGTGTATGAAAAAAAAAGGCGAATTTCCGGGCATTTTTTTGAGAGCGCCAAAATTAGGCCCATAAATATAAAAAAAAACTCTTTGGGGAAAAAGCCGGGACGAACAATGTAAAAAATACAAAACCCCTACCTGGCAAAAGGGGCCAAACCGCAGCCGTTTACCAACGGCCAAACCCCCAAAGTTTTCGCGGCCCCAGAAGAAACCCTTATTTCTTTCCCAGACAGGAACCCCCTGAGGGAAAGGGGGTTTTTTTAAGATTGGGTTAAAACCCTGGGCAAAGAGAAAGTTTAGGAAAAAAGATTTTATTAGCATTCCCAATTTGTTTTAAATTTCGGGGCGGGAAAATTTTAACTTTTCTAAACCTCAAAAATAAGTTTTAATTTTTTAATCACCCCCCGAAAGAAACTAATTTTTAATATTGGGGATTACCAACCCAATTTTTAATGAAAAAGGGAAATTATAAAAGCCTTCTAATGAACGAATTTAATATTTTGATTGTTAGATTTTTTTTCTTTTTAAATTGCTAAAAGTTTACTCATATAATATTTAATAGCTTTTCCCTTTTTGTACATTGTTAAACTCGGAATAATTGGTTTGGGTTTGTTTTAAAAAATTTGAAGTTAACAAAATGAAATTTTCACCGGTTTTTTATTTTTGTTAAAAATAAATGATTTTTATTGGGGATTCCATTTTTTCAATTAATGGCTATGAATTTTTAAAATTTATATGACCCTTTTGAAATTTTAATTTTTAAGTTGGGTTTTTCCCGGTCGTTTAATCAATTTTTTAAAAGGAAAAAAAAGACCTTTAAAATTTTCCAATTTAATGAAAAAAATTTTTATTGGGAAATTATAAATGCTTTAATTTTTTCGTTGTTTTTCTTGGGAATTTTTAAATTTTTTAAATTTTTTGGGGTTTAAAACTGAGGGGGATTTAAGGGTGGCCCTCAATTGAAAATTTAATAACATGAAAAACAATTTTAAAAAAAATTTAAAAAATAAATTTTTTAATAAAACTTCGTTAATAAAAAGTTGGGGGCCAAAATCAAATTTTTTGTAGCCAAGGCGAAATTATTCAACCTTTGAAAATTTCCCGGTTGTTTATTGTTCGCTACCTATGGCCCCCTGGGTTTTGATGTCGCGGTTTTTCTGCATGCACCTAAAAAACTTTTGGAATTTTTAACATTTATCGCAAAAAATAAAATTTTTGAAAAATTTATAAAAATATGGGGTTTTTTACCTTCTTTTTAATTTTAGGAAAAAAGGAAAACCAAAAACATTTTTTTTCTTTCCAAAAGGCCTTTTTTTTTTTTCCACAAATGCATTACCCAAAATTAACACCCCCCAATTTCATTTTTAAAAAAAATTTCAGGAAAAGTAGGAAAAGTTCAAAAATTTTTTTAGGCCTGTTTCCGTTTGGACCAAATTTTAAAATTTTCAAATGTTTTCCTGGGGGGTTTTTTAAAATTAAAATTTTTTTAAATGTGAACCCCGAAAAACCTTTCCCGTAGAAAATTTTTTTTTTATTGAAGGGGGGTGGCAGCTGAAGGAAGGATAGGGGAGGACGGAACATTTAATCTGTTCCACTGGTGTTTACCAGGGGCTGCAGTAGCTGGGGGGAGGGATATTAGAGGGAGCAATCATTACCATATACATGTAGTGTGTATATGGCTGTGACATATAACGATGGGAGGAAGGTGATGGAGGTATATTTTATCCGAAACAGACCTGTATTCTGACAGGAGTTGGTGTGAGGGATAGGGGACGGAGGGATGGTTGGGGAGGGAGGAGCATTTAATGTGCTCCGGATCACATCTGTTTCCACCCCAGCAGCCCCATGTAGACACCTACTATTAGTTATAAATATAATTTAAGTCCTGCACATCTATAATGAGCCTTCCTCAAAGTAAATTACGCATTCCTAATTTGGCAAAATTACTTCAAACTGCAATCAGATTTAAAAATCTCAATGGATGCATCCTAGTCAAATTTATGAAATGAATCTTTCTAAATCACCTGCGAGAGGTATTTAGCTTCATTTAGTGAGTTGCTCGTTGTTGCTTTTAGAGTAGACAAATGACAGTGGTAGTTTGGAGCTGGCTCCAAATGTTGAGTTCCTTTTCTTGATGCTTCTACATATCTTGCTTTTCCACGAATAACCTTTGAAATGAAACATGACAAAATGTATGCAGGAATTGTTGTTTTTATGTAATGCAGAGGATTGGATAATCAGGATTCTCTCTCCATTGTGATCATCTCCAAAAGTGTTGAATGCATTTGAATGAAATTTTGTCATCACACATCTAGAAACCTGTCCTGTGAAAGTTGCATAAAAATCGGACATATATTTCATAAAGTTTATTAAAAGTTTATTAAAAGTTTATTAAACAACCTTAAACTAAGAACTCATTTCACATCCACATATATATGGTATACAATATACTAAGTCATGATTTTACTAGCCTGACCTGTTTTACTCGAACTCGCATAAGTCAGGGACCAACGTAAGTAGAAATCATTTTAATTACCCTTTAACTAAACTTCATATTGATTTTAAGTAAAAAGAATAACCCGCTTATTTTATAGAACATTTGAACTTGATAAACTCTTACTTCGAGCATGTTATAAATTCAAGGCCCGAATCTGCGCGAGTTGAAAAGCAATAATTTAGCATTGACATGTGCAGTCAATGCATATTACCTGACATTGTGTAAAGATGGTTAGGCCATCATTCCACAAGGTCGAATCAATCAAACATTCAAGTACATGCAATACTTTTGGAGATAATCCCCTAATTCTGATTTGATTATCTCCATAAACTCCTGAAAACAACAGAATATCCATCACAATATTCTTACATAAGATTGTTAAATGATCACAAAAAGCAGCCATAGACAAAACAGCAATATCAAGAGAATTTAACACACACTTTGTTACCTTACAAATGAGTAAGAGAGAAGTCCTATCTGCTGACATATTTTGAGTCAAGCAGACATCCGCATGTCTGTACATGTGCACACCCAACTGGCTGGTACCCAGAATGCTCTCCTGCAAAATGTATCTCTTCTTTAACACTTCAACTTTTCTCCATTTTTTAAAGGAAGTGGCTAGGGAGCCGACGTCGGCTCCCTAGCCAACCCACTGTGGCTAGGGAGCCGGCAGAAATATCTACATTTGTAGCGTGTATTTTACCACTTTAAAAGACATATATGAAGATTACATTTTCCTGGTATCCTATATTGAATGTTCTGGTAACAACATAGACTACAACTTTTTATGCATATATGATATTTATTTTTATTTTTATAATAAAACATTAAAGATGATTATATTGAGAGCCTAAATTGAGTAGGCCTAATAAATCTATTTCAATTAAATTGTACTTCGTACAAATGTATATGTCAGAAGTAATCATATAACTGAATTCGAACACTATACATACATTTTTGTGTATTAGCTTACCTAACCACTTTAAGAAATATATGACAATCATATCATCCTGGTATCCTATATTGAATGATTTAGTTACATCATAATGGTTATTTGTACATATTACATGATATTTGCACGAAACAATGGTTTTCAAGTCAGCCTAATTTTAGTATGTATTCCTCAGATATTTCTTCAAATGAAATTGTAGTTAGTACCCAAGCCCCGATTGGGTTGGTTAAGACTATACACACGAGGTCTGTAGGCTATGAACTCAACTCAGAATTCAGCCAGAAATTCAGCAAAACGCACCGGATGACCCCGTGGTTTTGAACGAAATACGTACATCACGTTCAGATAACTACGTCACACGTAATGTTGATAAACGTGGTCACTGCACTTACTGTACTCAATGATGGATAACGTAACACTTTCATATCGGCTACCGAGAAGTAATTACACAAATAAAAACAGTGATACTTCTATTTCTCAAAATTTACATAGAAATGTCAAGGTACATTTAACAGTTTAATGAGAATACTAGCTGTCATTATCCCGCTGAACGTTGCCACTTGAAATCCGGTGGTATGTCTGAGAATGTACGTTTATCAAAACGGGAATAGTTCAATATTTAAGGTTGTGGAGGTTATAAAACTGCGTATTTCTTCATTCACCTATGTAAAATTTACTACTGAATCCGATTCAATGCATAATAGATGTTTACTTACAACATTTCTTAGTGAAAACGTTTTAAAACATTGGTTGTTTATTCCCGGGATCGGCAAAATATCTGCGTAGTTGACACCACATTTTATTGTTTTCAAAGAAACACACAACATACGGAGCCCAGCTTTCATGAGACTGCAGTCAAACACCTTATCTGTGATCCGACATTTGAATTGTTATCAAATATCCATTTTAGAAGACAAACCAAACATCTGTCCGCGTGCGTGCGAGCGTCATTGTACAAAAGATGTTGATACTGCAAGAATGTAAACTTCCAAGGCTGGATTTTGCGGCCTGTAATCCTCTGCTGGTATTCCCATAGTGCCGATACTAATATTTTATTAAAATCGCGAATTTTCTGCACATAAACAAGACATAACATGAGGGGCTTGGGCCTTAAGCAACTGCTTATGTATACATATTAGCTAAGTATATGTCTGCAGTATTCATATAATTAACTTCAAGCACTGTGACTTTGGTGTTTTGTCCACAGTAACTAAATTGAATAGAAGTCAGTTAGGTCAATGTCTTAATCAGTTGATCAATTAAATTTGTTTGCTGAGAATGATTTATCTACTGGGAATTTATGGAGTGTTACCAGAAGTGTCAGTTCAGTTGTAAAAAAAGACATGTATATCTTTTTAATACTTCATTGAATAATGACATTCAAAAATCATCATATACAAAAATTTCATATTTCAGATGATACTAATAATACATATAGTTCATCTTGTTCATACTAATATGGGTGTAACACTTTCAATGGTATGATATTGTCAAGCAATTTCATCAAAATATTTTTTCTTTTCTACTAAAATCAAATTTTTTTCATCCATTAACCTTATATGTCAGCGTCTTTTCCTTATATATATCATTCGTGAGTCCATGATGCTACCTGTAACACATTCTCAACATAACTATACAGCTTTTTTGCAGAAAGGTGTTTGCTTACTTCATTTTGTTTGTTTTCTTGAGAGTCGTACTTGCAACACTTTAAGTTCTTAGCAAATAAAATGTACTACTTGAATTATACTTTCCACCTAACCATCTTTAGCAGAATGAATAATCAAAATTTATCTTTCATTCAAATATCACATATGCATAAAAAGGGGTTGACTATATTGTAACCAAAACATTCCATATAGGATAACAGAAAAATGTAATCTTCATATATTTCTTATCAAAGTGATAAGCTAATACACTACTATTATAGACATATCCGTCGACTCCCTAGCTTACACACTGAGGGTAGGCTAGGGAGCGGACGTCGGCTCCCTAGCGACTACCTTTATAAAACAGTAAAAATAAAGTGAGGTAATTCAACTTGCACAAAAATGAAGACATTTCTTATAAAAAAAAGAAATACATAGCATTTTAACAGATATAAGTATAGATGTGTAACTAAATTTTAAAATAATGTCATTTCATGTAGTCATTTTTTCTTCGATACTCATAAATCAAACACTGTGATAAAGCCATATCTCATTACATCTAAGGGATTTCATCTTCATGTGTATACTCAAGAATGTAAAAGTAAGGGCTCATGTCTCAATGGCAGATCGAGGCTTTTGGAAAAGGTGGGGGGGCACACTTAAGGAAAAGGGGGGTGGGGTGGCGCACTTAAGTGATTTCATGAAGAACCCTAAGAAATTGAAGTATCTTGTTCCCCCCCCCCCCCCACTGGATCTGCCTACGTGTCTATACCAAAAAAGGAAAATAAAAGGTCATGTCTATACCAAGAGAGTGAAAATGGTAACTCATTTTGGAGGCACATCCATACTAACCCGGACAATGCAAGACGCCCCCCTCCTCCCCACCACCACCCCCCGGCAGACTTGCCATGTACTTGTAATATATGCATATCCATGTAGCCTACACAAGGTGAAAGTGTGGAAGCAAAACGTGTCTTTATAAGACAGGGTTTCTTACAAAGAATGTGTCCACATGGGCAAGTTCAAGTGTAATGTAACAGTTGTTTGTGCTTTGGAATGGTTTATTAACTATCGTCATGATTCAGCCAGTATATCATGTATAAATTGTAATTTTGAATGTGCCCTTGTTATCCTACTTGTAAAAATAAGACTTCATGCAGTGGTGTGTTGTGTGGGAAACACACAGTACCATTAAAGGTCTGTATAAAATCCGACCACCATTGAATGTCGGCTTTGATTGCTGTATTCAGACGTTTATGATGATGCTTCAGTCTAAGGGTGCACATGAAGTCAATTATGCGACGGAGGAATGTCCTGCCACCTCGCACCACCCTAGCTGCCCAGTTCAATTTCCCTATGAGATTGCAACTGTCTTTTTGTTGCTTTTTCTTCACTGTCCATTCTTGGAGCAGATTGCGAAATTCCTGTAATTTTTCCATTGGCAGGGAGAGTTTTCTAGACTCACTGTCTATATGAATGCTTAGGAATGTTAATGCTTTAGTAGGAGGGACAGCTTTATCCCAGTTTATGATGAATCCTAATGTTTCTAACAATTTTATGAGGCATTCGTATGCTTCTTTACATTTACTTGCACTATTCTCTATTACTAAAAAATCATCTAAACATGATATGACCTGAAAACCTTGTCTATCCATCATCCTTGTGATGCTTGATGATAGTCAATGGAAAATTTCGGGGCTCATGGAGGCCCCAAATGGCAAGCGAGTATCAAAAAAGTATGTGGGTTTTGTGTCTCCACTGAATGTCCATTGGAGACCTGTGACTTCATAACATTTGGGATTCAAAGGAACTGAGCGATAAGCAGATTTGAGGTCTATTTTGGCCATGAATCCACCTGGGGGCAGTAATTTGATTGCATTATCTATTGTTTCGTATTTAAAACTCTGTTTTTCAGCATACGAATTTAGCCCAACTCCTTCTGGTCTACTACAGTCATGGATCAACCTCACATTGCCATTTTCTTTAGGAATTGCGCCGAGGCTACTTATCATATGGGGTTTCTCTTTACATAAAACATTAAACTTTACATGTCCTTATGTTGATGAGTAATTTTTATTTTCTACACTACGTCCTACTATGGGTTTGTTGACTATTTCAAATCCGTGTCTTAAACCTTTTAACAGGAAATCCCTATCCATGTCGTGTTTTAGTTCTTTGTTCCAAACACTGAACTTTTTGGTGAGTGTACTAACTTTTGTTTTCGCGAAAGTCACGAAAACGAGGCGGTCCTGAAGTGTGTTGATAGCTTGGGTGGGAGTCTCTACACCCTGGCACACCACACCGGTGAGCAAATTTACAGAAGGTCCTGTAGCAACCCTCTTCTTTGTTGTACAGAAGGCATATTGGCTTATCATCACCTCTATTCTGACGATGGGGTTGCCAGGGCTTCCTAGGTTCTTGCTCATTTTCTTCCTTCTTTTCTAAGAAGAAATATGCCTTCTGGTGATCAATTTCATGTCACTGGCATTGTCGTTTGTGGACCCGCCTGCGGTGCTCATCATCGAGGAGCATAACACTTGATGTCTTGCTGACCTGCAGATAGTCAGCAATCTGCACGTTGTAATGGATATATTGTTTAATCTCATCGATGTCCATCCCATCAACCATTTCGGCGAAAATCCTGAAGGACGCTCCCACCCATTGTGCCTCAGTAACATCCTCCGGCTTCAGGCGGTTCTTCCCATCCCTAATCACTAGCCCTCTACCGAGATTGTGTTCTCTTTCCCGGCTACTACAGTTGGGCTTGATTATGAAATCGGGTATCAAATGCAATTGTGACTTGCCTGTTTTCACATTGTCAGCATCAATCATTTCTGCATTGCTTGCAGACAACATATCCTGGAGGTGGCTGTTTTTTAGAATATCCACAGCTGCCTGAAGCTCTCTGTCCTTGGAGAGGCTATTCAGGGTTGGTACCGAGTCAGGTTGGGGTGCTGCTGGTTGGCTGGTCGGGGCCACGTGGTTAGTTGGTGTGCCGGCCTTCAAGGCTTCCAACCGTGCTCGCTTTTCCTCAAGTTGCTTCTTCTTTTCCGCCAATTCCAACTCAACGTCGAGCAGCTTTTCCTCGGCGTCCAGCTCTAACAGAGTCTGTTGCCTCTTGGTAAGGATGTCCGAAGCCGACAAGGCTGATTCATCACACTCTTTTTGATTATCACCCGGCATGTTGATAGTGTTCCCTTGGTTGTAATATCCACTGATAGATGGTTTAACACTACTGCTAGATCTATTGCTACTAGTACTTTCTAACACTTTTATTCCACTCGTTTCAAGCGTTTTATAATTTAGTCTGTTGCCGCGAAGCTGGTAAGCCATAACACGTGCATTGTTGCAAGTATCCTGTACATCAATTGTCTATAATTTGTGAATTTAGCTGTTTACTGCTTGCCCGCAGCTTTCAAAGTGATTATAGATCGGCAGACACCCGGAAATAACCTGCCGGTAGTTAATACCGAAAATTTTTGCGTTTATTTTAAGATTACAAAATTATTTAAAGGTCTCGAACAACTTAGGCGTCCATTTTAATCTCCAATAAAATGTCTATCCACGTGGATATAAGGTTCGTGTAACACTACACTTGAAATCAACCTAATTTCCACCACAATGGGGGTTAAAAAAAAATTTTTGCCCGCTGGGTGGTGATGATGTCATTAACTTCTTCCCAGGAGACAGATAAACACAAATTCGTAATAATTTGTCTTTAAAAACACAACGTAACTTCATCAAAAGTACGCCAAAGTACACCAAAATCTAATTAGCTCTGGAGAGTAGTAAAACGAAGCTAGATATGAAGTTTGGTGACCATAGGTCAAATACCGGTACTTCTCCCTATAGAGTGGTAACAAGGTTTATTATGTAACGCTCATAAGTTCGTAAGTTCGTAAAAAGTAGACCAAAGTACACCAACATCAATTCAAGTGTGGAGACTAGTATAATGAACTTAACTGTAAAGTTAAATGACCATATGTTCCCAGTGCAGTGGTAACAATAGTTTTATTCGAATATTCCATAAATTTTTCAAAATTAAGTCAAAGGACACCAATATCAAATCACTTGTGGAGTGATATAGACATACCAAATTTCAAGTTTGTTGACGATAAGTCATAAACTGTTCCCAGGAGACAGATAAACACAAATTCGTAATAATTTGTTTTTAAACACAACGTAACTGCATCAAAAGAAGGCCAAAGTACACCAAAATCTAATCAGCTCTGGAGAGTAGTACAACGCAGTTAAGTATGAAGTTTGGTGACCATAGGTCAAATACTTTTCCCTGTAGCGTGGTAACAAACTTTATTACATAAGTTCGTCAAAAGTAGGCCAAAGTACAAACAAATTTTTTTTTTGAGACGTACTTTTTTCCTCAAACAAAACATATTTAATTTGCAAAGCAATCGCTCATATAGTCTTCGCGTTATGAGCGTGTTTTCAGATGGACATACATACAAACATACATATATTCATACGGACACACGCGGACAGAAGCAAAGCTAGAAACCTCCCTCCGGACTTTGTCCGGGGAGATTTAATGATTACTATCGAAGTGATTTTATATTAATAGTATGATAAGCTTCTATTGGTTTAAAAAAACGTGCGAGTCTCTAAAACAACTTCCATTTATGATGATTACACAAGTGGAACCAACCTTGTTTTGATCTACACTAACACCATCACGACACACAACTGCAACTTCATCATTAGTATCAGGGGGATATGACAAAAAATAATATTCTTCTTCAACAAGCTTTCTTCGTGAACTACTTTGTTGCATTTGTTCCTTCATTACAGCTTTTCGAATTCTACAATGAAGTCACAAATGTTATTTTGTCAATATATCAAGACGTTGGCAATCAATTGGTAAAAAGATGTATGACATATGGTAAATCTTAGTCAAAAAGTGCTTTCTCCAAGAGCTTCAGGTGGGGAGGGATAGCTCAATTTAATAGCGAATATAAAGTTGTATGGGGTGGGTGACACTGGGTGTCTTCAGCTGCTTAGAATAAACTGATGGTGAAGTTCTCTTCCACATGACAGAAGAAAGTGCATTTTAAAAATTTATGTAGTGGCTTTAGAAACTTGTCATTGTTACATACAGTTATTCTGAGATGCTCTTTATATTTCATTTATAAATAATTACCTGTAAGCATTCTCCAAGTCTGGATTGTCAACCATCCAAATGGTTTCTGCATTGAAAATTTCTCTGCTAGTTTCAGGGTATAAAAATGATTGATTGACAATGATTTTGACACCATTTTCTTCTTGCTGCTTAGCCTGATGAAGAAAGCCTGGAAGAAATAAAACCGCAAGATGTGTTATCAATTGAATGTTCATATCGAGTGTAATCCTGCAATATATAATACTAATGATTGAAAAAAAAATAACTATAAATATGTGACAATCCTTGATCGTCACAGCACCGGGTTGTCACAACATTGATTGCTGTCAACAGTAAACACTTGTTGGTTCTATCCTAATAATGTTTATGTAACTTTTTGGTTCTATGCTAATAGCGTTTATGCAACGTTTTGGTTCTGTGCTTAATGAATGTTTAATGTGATTAAATGAATCAAACTACTTAACGAAACATATCTGAAGATTTTGAATTAAATGATAATTAAGATACACCGAGTCGCCATGATCTACACACATATTGATTGGAGGGGAACAATTACTTAAATAGATAAAGGTGAATTTGTATGACTGTAGGCTAACTTAAACACTTGAGATTCTGGCGACCATATTTGAATATAAGATGCCAAATTTCATAGCAGCAGAGAGGGCAGTGGTGGATGCACCACAGCTTCTCGAGAAGAGGACAAGCCAAGAAGAGGAGGACAAGCCAAGAAGTCGACGGACAAGCCCAGGAGCAGGGAAAAGCCGCAGAAAGAAGAGACCAGTCAAGAAGAGGAGCCACAGGAAAGTGGAGCCCAGCTGCAGAAGAAGAGAAGAGGGGCCAAAGGAAAATAGAGCCCGGCTCAAGAAGAGAATATTAAGTCCAGAAGAGGAGCAGGATCCAGCCAAGAAGATGAGCAACAGGAAAGTGGAGCCCCGGCTGCAGAAGAATAGAAGAGACCTGCTAAGAAGAGGAGCCACAGGAAAGTGGAGCTCGGCTGCAGAAGAGAAGAAGAGTACAGCCAAGAAGAGGAGCCACAGGAAGGTGGAACCAGAAGTCCAGAAGAGGAGCAGGTTCCAGCCAAGAAGAGGAGCCACAGGAAAGTGGAGCTCGGCTGCAGAAGAGAAGAAGAGTACAGCTAAGAAGAGGAGCCACAGGAAGGTGGAGCCCCGGCTGCAGAAGAGGAGCAGTTTCCGGCCAAGAAGGAGCCACAGGAAGGTGGAGCCCGGCTGCAGAAGAGGACAAGTTCCTGGTGTGAGGAGCAGCTAGAACTGATGCAGGATCCCAGTTCTGAGGAGCAGCAAGAACTGACGCAGTATCCCAGTTCTGAGGAGCAGCTAGAACTGACGCAGGATCCCAGTTCTGAGGAGCAGCAAGAACTGACGCAGGATCCCAGTTCTTAGGAGCAGCTGGACCGGAGAAAGAAGCATGAAGTCCAGCACAAGTCCCAGGTGTCAGTGGAGACCCAACAGCAAAGCAAGCCCTGCACATGTCCCAGGTCTCAGGGTAGACCCAGCGACAAAGCACGCCCACCACAAGTCCCAGGACTCAGGGGAGACCCAGCGACAAAGCAAGCCCTGCACAAGTTCCAGGTTTGAGTAAAATCCCAACGACAAAGATTGCTAGCAGTTGTGAAGACTACAAACAAGTTAGTATCCCCGCGAAAACTCCAGGTTGAGAGCCGAGGTATTGTCCATGAGAAGTACTGCCACTGTGGGTGCATGTAGACCTGGATGATCACTGCCAAAGACATTATTCTGTTTAATTATTACAAACACTTTACATTGATGACATGATATTGCTTGTATTATGTGTATTTGTGATTAATAAAATAAATATAAGCAGTTATCAATCTCTTTGTTTATTTCCCTAGGTATACACGCATATTAATAGGTTATTATATGAGTGGAGTGGAGATATCAGCCAATATCTCACTGAGTGGTTTTGATAACAGTACGAGTGAGCAAAGCGAACGAGTGCTGTTATCAAAACCACGAGGTGAGATATTGGCTGATATCTGTATATACTCAGTAACGAGGCATAGAAACCACTTAAAACTTTCCAATTTCTATCCAAGAACAAAAGAAAGTACTTCTGTTGAGTTCAGTTAAGGTCAAGGTACTGAACATCTTAACATCAAATATGTAGGATTTATATCCTTGTTTATGTTGGGGAAACTGGCAGAAAACTGGGCACCCTTGTAAAAGAACACATGAAGGATGTGGAGCAGAACAGTGGGGGATCTTTCACCAGAGCAGCGAGGAAAGAATCTCTCACTCAGATCAAGAGTGCGATCACAGATCATGTGAAACAAAACAATCATGAGATAGACTGGGAGGAAGTGAGTGTCCTGGATAGGGAGGGGGATTGGAGAACAAGAACCATCAGGGAGGCGATAAAGATACGAGGACAGAAGCAGGTCATGAACCGAGACGAGGGGTCTTTCAACTCTCTCATGTGTACGACCCGATTTTCGGCATCGGAAGTCATGCTGAGTGACCGTGACATGCGCAGAGACGTTTTGAAAATGGTGACAGGAGTTGCCGAAACTGTCAACAGTAAATATTATGCGTGTGTTGTGTAAAGATGAACTAATAAATAATGTATATATATGTAGGATTTATGCTGTGGCCCTTTCTCCAATGGAATGGAATCTTCAATTATGTTAATGAGCAAATACCTTACGCTGATTGCGTGATCAGTTTTCTTGTCCACCCTCAGTACAAAGTTATGCTCAGTAAAATATCAGAGTATAACACTAGGATGCTGTGGCCCTTTCTCCAATGGAATGGAATCTTCAATATGTTAATGAGCAAAATACCTTACGCTGATTGCGTGATCAGTTTCTTGTCCACCCTCAGCACAAAGTTATGCTCAGTAAAATATCAGAGTATAACACTAGTATTGGATATTTTTGTGGCAATTTTATTATCAATGCTGCCATCTGGTGTTCAAAAAGAATAACTTTACAATTTTATGAATGAATCTGTAGTAAAGTGTAGTAAAGCAGTTCCTTATACATTATAATTATCATAATTTATGCAAAGATTGGCGTATGAAATTATGAAGAGATCAGAAAATATCCTACGGCCTTGCCATTCATAAACACAGTCAGGAGTGGGAGAAAAGTAGAAGGGGACACGCCACAATAACTGACTAGATTTTGGAATATCATTACAAAGTGAAAACGTTGTTATCTTTAACAAATATTTTTGTGTGAGCCTGTAGGCCTGCGGTGGTTTAATTGGTGTAGTACGCTGGAGAGCTAGTTAGCTATACGGTTGCAAATACTCAACAAACAGCAGACCTGCAAGTCTCCCGCATTGGGGGGGAGACTCCCCCTTTGGAGACCTCTCTCCCCCTCTCCCCCTCAGGTGTTCTAATCTCCCCCTTTCTACTGATTCCCTAAAATAAATTAAAATTGCAAAGCACTATTAAAATTCAAACAAATAATACCTAAAAAGTGGCCTAAAATGCACAGAATGGCATTAAAAATTGCAAAATTTTCTGGGGGGGGGGGGGCATGCCCCAGAGCCCCCTAGCATTGCGCGTCTACGGCGCGCTTCGCCCCGCACCAAATGCCTCTACCTCAAAAAATAATGTCTCCCCCTTTCAAGCTCCTCCAACTTGGCATCTCTGCAAACACCCCAACAAATATTAACAAGTAGTATTTCTTTACTCTCCGCCCCATTCCAAGCCTGTGACTACTCATTAAAGATAAGAAAATTAAATATTGAAACATAGAGTTCCCTAGCCGTTTAATAAACAGCTCTGATCTCCGTTGCCTGCTATTCAGATAGCGAAGCTGAATACACAAGGCTCTGTATTACAGGGCTAAGAGTTCCCGGGCATGAGTCCTAAGCCAGGCTACCCTTCCGGCCTGAACGTCCCAACTCACGTTTGATTGATGTGAGTGGTGCTGTTATATTACATTATTACCTTCGACTTTTCTTCGTGGAATCTTTCCTAAAGGCTGCCTCGCTCTACAATTCATCATGATGTAATGACAGTTACTGTACCGTTTTGTAATCTTTATTTGAGTTTCGGTTTTGAATGTAGCAGAGAGAGCGCATGCGTCGACTTTAACGTTTCTAAGAGGTGGACCATTACTTAGTTGAGAGGGAGGTGGGAGTAAAATATGGAAAAAAATGTTTGTTCACCGCACACATGAGAAAAAAATTGTTTGTTCTCATTTAGAAAGTAAAGGGGGGAAATGTTTGTTTCATTTGTAAAGAAAAAAATTGTTTGCACGAATGTCGATTTTTATACGTTTATGGCATTCATTTTTACTTACAGTATGTTTATTGATGGCAGTGATGCTCATGTATTTCTTCTGTATCCTGTATTTTAAACATGAACAGAAATGTTCTGAATATGCCAAATATTTAATCATCTGCTTTCTCTTGAAACAAAGGCAAATTTTCAAATTGAAATGATATACATTGTACATATTATACCATGAATGAAGAAGTTCCTTCAAAATTTTTTTGAATGTCAGTTACATCTTCCTTGTACTGCGAGCAGGTCTCTCACTCTGATTATCAATATACAATTGAGTCGAAAACTTTATTTTTTCATTTATCACTTAAAAATTCAATATGTTACCAACAGTTTTTAGTATCCATAATGTATCCATAATTACATGAAGCATTCTTTCCATGCAATCAGCATATTCTGTGTACCATATCTCTGTGCATGAAAGCCCATGAGTTTTTATCTGAAAAATGCTACTTTTTGGACCTTTGGTGATGGAAAAAATTCTCATTTATACGCCCAGGGGTGTATATTCAAATATCAAGCCCATCAGATATTCAGAGTATTACTTATGAGCTGTGGATTACCAAATATAAGAGAGATTCACTTGTCACAGTGATGCATCTAGGCCGTGTATTTGCATATTTTACCATTTTTAAAGCCGAGCTTCGAAGAAGACTCGAGCTTTACTGTCGTTGTAGGCATTTCATTATGTTCCCTGTCCACTGCCACTACGTTTACTATAAGCACATCCATACGTGCTGAAATTAGTGCCCAATTTGAATTTATCAATGAAACTGAAGCAACCGATGTTAATGAGCTGGCGAAACGCCAATTACATTGTAGCCGACATGGCCGATCAAAATATTAATACGACAGTTATTTAAAGCGTTAGCAACAGCGGGTAAAACCGCCATTAATGCACTTACAGTTATCAAAAATAATCGTTTTACCCACTGTGCAATGTGCAGACAGATTTGTAGTAAGTGATGCATGTTGGTGTTATTTTTTCTGCCTATGCATGTTAAATATTATTTAAAATGAAACAAATGTTCTTGATTTTAGACCAATGATTTGGAAATGTTGATAAAATATTACTGCCGCCTTATGATGTGTGAATAAATAAAATATGAAAAACATTACTTAAACCATTGTACTTTATTTCACAATAAGTCATGGTTACTCAACATAAAAGTGAACACTGGAGTTATTTGTAAAATATTATTTATTGAAACTGTTCATGGTCAAAATTTACCGCAAAAATATTGGCCCATCAAGTACAGAATTGACCCATTGATTTGCCTTACCAAGGGGCCAATTGTCCCACTACAAGTTTAGACCAACAAGAACTTTGCTTTATTATGTCGCTGACACAGTTATGTACACAGATAAGAAGTATTTTTAGAGAAAATGAAATGATTGTGCTAGAATAGTATTTCCCTTATGACTCACCATAAGCTGGAAAAAGACAAATAGGATGGGCTATGAAGTGTTATGCAGTGCTGACTATCATCAAGGGGATGAATTTGTATTTAGTCATCTATCTAGGGGTAGACAATGTGTTGCTAACTGTTTTATATTTCTACTGACTGCATTTGAAGAAAATTTTACGATGCACTCCCAGCCGCATAACATTCTCAAGCTCGGCTTTTCAGGAGTCTTAGTCCTTTGATTTCACATAGGCATACACATTGTGCGTAAATTTGGAGAAAATCAAATAAAAAATGACCCAGCCATGGTTTATACTTACAAATTTTGATGGACCCCAGGGGCATGATTCAGCTATGGAATGATGATCATATAGGCAAATACACCATGCAAAAATTTGATGAAAATTGAAAAAAAAAATGATCCGGCTACGGTTTATACTAAAAAATTTGATGGACTCCTGGGGAGGGGTCAATTTTCTGGCATGGGGCATGATTCAGCCATGGAATGACAATCTATTAGGCATACCAGTTGTGTGTAAGATTGATGAAAATTAAATGAAAAATAAAGAAACTATTGTGCAAATATTAATTGTGGATGTACAGCCGAAAGAGTTGACGGCCAAAAGGTGATCTGACAGGGAAGGTAAAAAACGTATATGGTTCTTTGAAGCTTCACACGTGAACAGCGTTAATTTATTTTGATTCATTTTCAACATTGACATATAAATATTAGTAGTATTTTCAATACATTCCACGCTGTTTTAATACAATAGTAATAAATACAAATTAATTAAAATTTGAGAAGTCGTCGTCAATTTTGTATGCAAAAAAAATGTTGACATTAAAGTACTGATTGAAAGAAATGTTTGTCAGCGTCATCGTGTGAAAAAAAATGTTTGCATATTCTTCAATTCCAAATTGCTCAGAAAAGTTGCGTACTCGTCTTTTTTTATTTACTTTTGAGACACAAAAGTCCATGGGTATTTCCGGCATATGTTATAAGCCCATTTAAAATCGCATTTAATGCTATATCATTCAAAGTGTGTATTCTACACAACATTGATGGCTGTTATACTGATAGACGTTGGAAAATTAAGTAAATACATCTATTTGAAGCGTGCATTCTTCAATGTAGTGAAGTTTTCAACTTTTTTTTCACTGGCTGTCTACAAATTTGACCATGACCGGCTTTTGTCCATAACTTCGTTAATTTTTATGCTAACTAAAATCTGATTATATATTCATAATCCTCATTCAAAATACTATTAGGAATGCTATTTGAGGCATGCATTCTTCATAATAGTGAAGTTCACACGTTTGTATCATTCACAACCTACACAGGTCGTCTGCATTTTTCATGAAGACTGGTATTCTGCCCATATCTTCGTCATTTTTAATGCTAACTAAAATCCCATTACAGATTCATAATCCTCACTCAAAATTCTAAGAGGAAAGTACTTTACATGAATGACATAGGATAAGTGATAGCTGAAAATTACCTTAGAATATTTAAAGTCGTGTTAGTTTACAATGACGTGAGCGACCGGAAGTAGTCAATGGACTGTTTGGTATCGATTAATTCTACTGTGCAACACGTCCCGCGCAACTGGGAATTGAAGAATTATGGCCATGTGAAAAAAATTGTTTGTTCGAAAAAAATTTACTCGCCCCCCCCCAACTAAGTAATGGTCCGCCTCTAAACCGTTCGGCGCAATAATAAATAATAAAGTAAGTTATGTGTTTGTGGTCAGCTATATTTTCTTATTATCAGCGCACCAATTCATTGCTTAGAATCACGCATTCAGCGTTAATGAGGTACCCATTGAATATGAATAACGATTCTAAAAAATAATAAAACAAATCAACAAAAAACAATGTGGACTTTGTAATTTCGACTGTCCTGATGCCTGACCAGTACAGTAATCGGCCTGATTGAGTTTTGCGAGCATTGTCACTTACTCTGTCCTAATGATGGAATGTCTACTGTCCAGGTGATGGAATAGATGATCCTGATGGAGTTCTGAGGATATTGTGATACTTCACTGTCCTGATCATCATTTCAAGTCAATCGGGCGGTTTGTTGCGTCGCTTCAGCTCAGCTGCTGAAGCAAGCATTGTGTTTCGTTCGTTTGTAACTATGTAACTAACTATGTATGTATGTATGTATGTATGTATGTATGTATGTATGTATGTATGTATGTATGTATGTATGTATGTATGTATGTATGTATGTGTTGTGTGCGTGCGTGCGTGCGTGCGCGCGCGCGCGCGCGCGTGCGTGTGTGTGTCCTGTGTCTGTCTCTGTGTGTGTGTGTGTGTATGTCTCCGGACAAGCTAGCGGGCATACCAATGAACCGATTTCGTTCAAACTTTACACACCTATGATGTTCGAAGTGATTCGATTTTGGGCAATCTGCCAATTAAACTGCGCTTTCCACAGGGCAATTATGGTCCATTTACAACATTCTTATTACTATTGAATGGATAATTACAGATCAATATTCTATTAGCTGCAAAATAGACTAGTTGGTGCTGTTTGCTCTAGAATCAATAAATAGATAGTGACATATTATTTGTGGCTGGTATTCCAGTGTTTTATACACTGGCTTGTACCCAATTAATTGCGTCCGTCCGTCCTTCCGGTTCGTTGCCCCTCTACAGGTCGCATCGTTTGAGCTAGGATGCTCAAATTTGGCATGTCGGTTGGAAATGGTGACCACAAGAACCCTATTTCACATGGGTCCAAATGGTCCATATTTGGGCCCATTTGGGCCCATTATTAGGTCCATTTTACTAGTGAATCACATTCTTATTACTATTTGAATGCACCATTAAAATCAATATTCCATAACCACAAACTCTAGACACATCGGCTCCAAAAAATGTATCCACTTCTTGGTAATAGATGATACTGCTATAAATCAATAATCAGCCAATATATAGACAGTGACATTCCAGTGTATTAAACACTGGTTTGCCCTCACCGGGGGCGCTTTTCATATTGTAATGGTGTACTTTTAATCACGATTTCCAAAACATTTTAGTAGACAACTTTGTTGTCCATTAAACTACAAGATGCTCCATGCAAAGAGTTTGTTTGCTCAACACTGTCATTGCCCGCCTCAACTTTCCCACCACTGCGCCCAGATATAGCATTGTTGACCTTCACTTCGTCAGTCCAAGCCTGTGATAGACACACTGACAGGTCCAAGATCCAGTTTATTTGGTTTTGTGTGTGGGTGTGGGTGTGGGTGTGGAAGGGGGGGGGGGCGCACCAACAGGAGTAAATAGGTTTCGTATGAATGTTTCGTTATTATCAGTGTTAGTGTTCATGACAATACAAAATAAAGTTGAAGCACGGAGGAACATCAACGCATCACACTTCAGGTTTTTTTTAAGGTGGTGGTGGTGTGTGTGTGGGCGGGGGGGGGGTGCACCCCCGATACCCCCTGGGCTGAACCAATGAAGCATGCCTGTTTCGTGTGCAAGTACAAGTCAACCTCACGCCATTGACCCAAAAAGAGTCCCTTTATTGAGGTTCTGGCATATCTGTTTACCATGTATCTGTCATCCCCTACGCCATACAACATAGTAAGGACACGTCAGATCGTCAAACATGAATCTCGCTAACATATCAATGAAATTTACCAGGTGAAACAGGGGACACGCGGCCTCTGTAGTACGATTCTGGGTCCGCATGTATGAATCTCGCGATAGCACACTGAAAACAAGTACATGTAGATGTTTCTTGTAGAAAAGTTCTACAAACTGATCGTGAAATGTATACCTAGAGTAAATGAGTAATGTGTTTGTGTCAAGATTGTGCGTCTGCAGTGCTTCTACCTAATATAATTGTTGATATTATGAACTCTGGCCGACTAAGGGTGAACCTGAGCGTACGGCAGGAAGCGAGGGAATCCACATTTTTATTTTTATTTTTTATGGATGGATTGGTGAGGTTGGGTAATTAATGCGCACAGTTTTAATGGTTAGAGAACCACTGATTAGGTACACATAACAGCTTAATATGTAAAATTGAGGGCCTATAATGGCAAACTACGTGTAAATCTTGCAGGTTAAGATAATACAACTTCAGAAATACTAGTAGCACTTTATACCACTAATATAATAAGAGATCCATTGATGAATATAATTTGTATTACAAGCCATCCTGTGATAGAGCCTTGTTTGGAGTCTCGGGTTCTACAAATTACCGGGGCCTGGCTATGGACTTTCTGTTATGAGGAACTCCATCACGTCGCTGCTCAGAGCGAGTGCAACAATATTATACATGTGAAGAAGAAGCTTAAGTCAGCCACGAAACCTCACCCATAGTGTTTTGCTGTGAGTTAGGATATGAGAAATACTTTTGGTGTTGGTGGGGAAGATGGGCTATTCTCTTTAAAACCATGTCTGCGGTGAGACAGTATGCCAATTAGCAACGGCTATAAGACCACAACTATCAGGCTTCAATATGTGTCTGACCCTAGCTTGACTTGGAATTGTAGTCGGAGCTTCAAACAAGTTTCATGTTAGATATAGATGAGTCTCATAATCAAAGCTTTTTAGGTTTTATAAATGCAAATCAAATCAGAACAAACCATTTTTCATTTTATCTGTTTATTGGTGAACATCAAGAATACTGTAATCAAGATCGCAAGTAATTGAGTTCAAATTAATTGTAAATGTACAAGCTGCATATGGGTCGCACAAAACACACATGACCGTATTCCAGAAGAGAAGCATATTTCTATATTTACATACAATATAAATCAGGTTTTTCAATGTCCATCTTCATCTATGTCAGGCCTGTTTTTCAATTTGCAAAATACATTGCATATGTGTCCAATGTAAAATACATTCCCGTACACCAATAATAATCAAGATCACACTACATTTTGATTTTAAGTACCATTCCACGATGGAGAATTGGAGAGACATGTTACAAAATTCACAAATCTAATAAACTATGCAAGATTGTTTATTAATTATCAAATTATGTTCATTTTAATCAACAAATGCATCACTTTATTTTTCTTTCAAACATTCATGGAGTGAACAGTTTATGAAAATAAAGACTTCATTCTTCCTGAAATACAATTAATATTCCCGCCAGGCAATCATATCATTATCATAATTCATTTTGGCAGTGACTTCCAATAGGGCACACTGTATCAATACTGTAGTTCACTACAAGTACGCATATTGCATTCATCGAAACTACCAAATAATTGGTTAAATTGATTACATTTATTTTTCAAACAACGGCATGCTGACTAGCATCACAATAAATTACACTAGATTGTACAAATACTTTCATGGTCAAAGTTTTAGCATCGCATTACAAGTCAACACAAGTAGTTTGTTGACAATGATAACTATTGCTTGAATGAGATCTAGTCACATAAGGATCCACCATTTCAGAGACGGGCTTTCCCGAAGGGCTCAAAATGTCATAGTAAGAGAGAGATTGCTGCGCAAGACCCTCTGACGAGTAGTTCTGATAGCCCACATGTCCTCCATTTTCATGTGCACAGGATCTGAAATTGTTCGTGTTCCTTGTGGTGTCACAAGGTCCTTGCGGCTGCAGATTATAGTCTGCTTCTACCGATAAAGGCTGAAGCTCTGTCATGTTGTGAGGACTAGTGAGATTTTGCCTAAGTGGTGAGACTGCAGTGTCATTCGGTCTAGAAAATGGCGCGGGACTTCCACCCGTCGACCCTTCCGATCCATCTATGTTATTGCTTCCCTCATCGCTAAGAAAAGCGGACATGATGGAAGGAAGTCCATGAAGCAAGCTTATGTCTGTGTACTCCGGCGGGTTTTCACTTCCTGGTGGCAAAGCCACACCATTAGGCTGATCAAAGTTACCATAGTGTGCATGGTTCAAGTCAGTAATATTGCTCTCAGTTGAACTACACCCTTGTCTGGCTGCGTCCTGATAGTTGCAGCTGTAAAACTGGTGGTGGTTCTGACCTATAATTCCAACCAATGGAGGGGAACTTTGTTGCTGCTGCTGTTGTTGGTGGTGTTGCTGTTGTTGACACGACCGCAATGACCGATACTGTTCATTTTCCCCATTGTTGATTAGTGCAATAGAGGCAACAGAGTACTGGTGTGGCGTGTTGTTTGGACTGTGATGATTTTGCCCGGCCACAGGACTGATTCCATGTTGCTGCTGCCGCTGCTGCTGCTGTTGCTGACTGTACATACAGCTGCTAATGTATTTACACTCCTGTTTGGCTTCCTGTCGCTGCATACCACCGCCATACACAGCAGCCGCAGCAGTGTTTGCAAAGTGCATTGTCGGCGAGACTTCCCCAATTTCGTGAAGGTTCGTGTACGCTGCTGCACGGAGATTCGGGTGGAACGGATCACCGACTGGGAAACTCTGGTGGTGGTGATTTTGATGCAGAACGTCGGTGAAGCAGCTCAAAGCTGTATTTTGTGGGTCGGAAAATGACTTTCCAGTTTGACGCTCATACGAATGGTCGTCTGCTGAAACAAGGCATAAAAATATCAATGAAATTTCAACGCTCCAATTACACGCAGTCGCAAAGGGAATAATGACGACCAATTACGTCATTATACGTGTCAAATAGTATATTTGATTGTGTGCATATTTGGAGATTTTCTCGCGTAATTCACGTTGACTCCTAGCATGGCGTTTCAGCGGTTTGATCTATGTGCCCAGTTGCCTTTGTGTGTGTGTTATTCAGTAGTATTGTGCGTAGTTATAATTACAGAGAAAAAAGACTAGTTGTTAATTTGAGTTTTTTTTTCTCTGCGAGCAAGAGAAAATGATGCCCATGATTGGGAAAAACAAGGTGACAATTTCGCATCGTAAAATTTACTGGTGTGGAGCATAAAGTTTAATTTTACTATATCTATATGCTTGAACATATATATGTTTATTTAACAGAAATTACAAAAGGTATGTAATGTGACATTACCTTGCTTAGTCATGATGTCAAGATGGCGGATCTTGGAAGGAATGTGAACAGGTATCGAGGCGGGCCTGCCTCTTTTGCGTATGGATCTATTGAACTGAAAATAAAAAGCAGCTAAGTCAGAAAACACCAAATAGTGAGATTCTAATGTTTTGATGAATGGCATATAAAAATACAGACATATCCTCCTGAGGCCCATGCAGTAGTTCCCTATCTTAAAATACGTCGTAGTAAATATCTAAAATCGTTACTATTAACGAATACTAAATTATGAACCAATATGCATCACGAGTTTCAGATGGTATGGATCGAGGCTTCACAGAATCATCCATAGGCTCCTATTATCCACAGTTAGTGCGGCTATTAAGCCAAAGAAGTAAAACAAACAAAACAACTTACAAAGTCCGTCCGGGTATCCTTGCCAGACCCCAGCTGATGCCGCCTGGCTTCAGCACAAGACTTCACTTCCGGTCTCGGGTGGTCATGATCTCCCTTGGCTTGGAAGTACACGGAACCGTGGATGTGCCTCCAGAAATGGGTGACCGGGTATCCACAATGCCCCCTGCAGGGCAGAAGGTCGAGCCTTCCGGGGCAGCTGACATTTGGGCAGGCCTTCCCTGAAAACAATGCACTGATTAAATAAAGCCAATGATTTTCTAACAATACAGTGGTTAGGTTTTACAGAGGGTGAAGAATTCAATGAATAATGCAGTAACTGGTTTGATAATACAGTGATTAGCCATTAAACTGATTTCTCATGATGGAACATCCATTGGTTTCAATGAAGCGTATATGACGTCAAATCTCTGTTGGTTGCGGGTACCCCCGCAAAGAAAAAAAGGAACAATCATGTGAACGGTGTATAGAAAAATGGGCAATAATAAACCAGAAGGCCACTTGACTTTTTGCGCTTGCCGAGCATAAAAAATAAAATGCCGTAGACAAAAGGCGCGAGCTACACGCAAGTGTACAGATAAGTGGTGATAGAGATCTAGGACAAAACCGTCACCTGTTTTTAAGCAATAGATTAGTGCGCACTAAATGGCACCCCCCGTAAGGGCGGTTGAACATTTTGACTTCTGTTGCACAAGAATAATTGCAGACGGCGTCCAGTTACACGCGGGGCAAACGGTTAAGGGTCGCCTCAGTGGGGAAGCAAAGGGGTGGAAGTAACCCCGTGTGCGATGTTCAATTCGGGTCGTGCTCTCGGCCAATGAAGCAAGTGCAGACACTTTGACAGGGCAAGAGGTTGTGAGTCGGGTTACTTGTCAGACTGCCACTAAAACGCTAGCCTACAGGTGCCAGGGGACTGTGGCATGGACGATGGGGTGGGGGTTGGGGGTTGGGAGGGATAGGAGTCAAATTTTCATTTTCGTGTGAGGGGCCTATGAAAATATTAGTAATTTTATATCTGACGTTTTAGGTTAATTATGATGTGCATTTGATGCGTTTAATAGTGACGCTTTACATATTTGGCAAGGTCGTCTATAAGGGGCGGGGTGACCACAGCATGTGGCTTTGTGAAAGTTTTTTGTAACCATTTTATGAGTAAACAGGCAGTGTTAATTGATATTTGTTAAAATACAATTGCATACTTTTTGTACTTGACCAGTGATTGTGATTGAACTCAGTACTTATTGATATTTGAAATTACAATACAAAACACACATCTGTTTTAGATACAAAGCGTAAAGGGCACAAGTGGAAAGTCAAGAACCAAAAGATGCTCTCAAGAGTTCTTATTCAGAGTGCATCTGACAGTAGTTACAACAATCTATACATATTTTCGTCGGTACATCTGTTGTTTGAAAAAGAGTTCCTGCATTTTAAGTACCAACCATTAAACTCCATGACAGTACCAGATAAATCAGTTGGGTTTTTAGAGAGCTTCAGAGCAAGAGGCAACTTGATCAAGCAACTAAAACGTCCCATGCCATTGATAACAAGTTAACGACAACAAGCCCTATTCCTAATTATGCCATACGCTCATCATAGAGGGTTGGAATGGCTCTGGCGTGAGCCATTATAGTCATTATCTTCGCCAGTTTGATTAAACCTCTATGGCAATCACCCTGCAAATTACGCATGATTGTTTGTAATCGAGTAGGCCCAGTGAGGAGAGCGCATGCGCGTTTTGCATGTCCGGGGCACACGGCAAATTTACGCGCAATTATAAAAGTTAATCTGTCATACAAGATAATTGCGAAAGTAAATTTTGTTTTGTGCATGCACCGAGCGTGCACTTGGACAATTATGCTATTAGTTTATGCACAATGGGAATCGCCCATTTTGTACATATCCGGGTGAAATTCTTGAGCGAGCGTGTTTTTAACTTTACTTAGGCTATTTCGTATTTCCTGCTTCCGAGAAAGCGTATAGCCCCTCTTTATTGCTCGTATGTCTTGTAATATTGCATTTTGTTAGAAATAACATACAGAAAAAAATGATATTGGCATTTTTGATAACTTTCTTTTATCAAAATCCAGTGGCGCCCAGTTCCCTATTTTGATTGTCCTAGGTGCAGAGTTGCAAAATGGATTTCTTTTATATATTTGAATCAACTCACATGACAGAGACCCGGCCTATACCTTTTCAACATATTGTCTGGACTGTAGTGTCTATAAGGGATATATTAAAATTTGCTCTCCATCACTAACCAGAAACTAACCAGACCTATAACCCCTATAGTATACCTCCCAATTGGTCTCATCATACATGTATACATGGAGGTTTGGAAATGCAAAAATCGGTCTTATTGAGGCAACCTCTTTATAGTGGTGGTCTTAATTGATAACTATATACATCTACAGTGTAACCTCCAGTGAAGACTTTTGCTCGTGGGTCCAAGCCTTTATGAAGAGACCGCAATGAGCAAACTGACCACCCCCCTACGGAGGCCGCTTGAGGGAAGCTATATATAGTTTAATGGTGGTCTTAACATAAAGCATTTACTGTAAGTTTCAATTAGCTCTGTGCACATATATAGTATGGCTATTTGTATAGAGATTATGAGAAATGGCAAAGGTGACATCGTTTTATAGGAGGTTATAGTTGAATGATTTCACTCTGCATATAATCATGTACATACCTAGTTGCTTCCTGCGGGCCTTGTCGCAAATCGCTGGCCGCATGTGCACCTTGTCCCCAGTCTCCAGGGTGCAGTCGAGACTGCAGACGAGGACGCCGAGACACGACTTCTTGAGGATGTTGACGTTGTGGTTGTTGGTGTTGCGCATGGCCCAGCCCGAGGAGTGGCGCCGGGCTTCTTCCAGCTCCTCGGGATACACGTACTTGCTGTGTCCGAGCGGCCATTCTTCGTATTCGTCCAGTTCAGCGATCTAGAAATATACGTATAGTATACACGTGAAATGGTCTTCTTACAGAGGTGGTCTCGTTGATAGAGTTTGTATTGATTGCATGGTTTAGTGTAAGTATTTGTCTTTTTGCCACGTTTCACAAGATGAATCAGACTATAGGAAAAAAATGCCCACCCATTCTCAGCGTGAATGCCACACTGTGATAGTTACACTAGAGAAGAAAATCGACGGGGCCTTGCCCAGGGATTCTAAGTGTGAAACATCACTCTTCAATCATTCCATTAGCCTTGCTAAACTATATAATCAAAACACTGCCCAAACGACAAGTTTATTACTGGCGGAATCTGATACGAAGCCCGTTGTAAAGCGACTCTCTCCCACAACATGTCTATTAGGACAAACCCTCGCTCTCTGTCCAAAAAGTGACATTGAAATATTAGCCAGGCAGTGGCCAACATTATACAGGAGTCATAAAAAATCACCCTGACATGCTTTAGTTTTCAATCAATGGGTGGCTTGTGCCTCGACCCTCCTTTGAACAGTCCCCCTGACCCCTACTTCTGCTTCACTGTTTCCAAGATCATTATGGAAAAAATAAGATGTTATTTCCTCAACGGTAGGACCATTCATCTTCCTGCTGATAGCTCGAGCTTCAAATGCCGTATGTCTCTTTACTATTAAATGATTCTAATTGTTCGAACAGAACTTGATACATTCAATTTTCGTCTTGCTGTAGCAATAAGGGGAGGTTCTGACTTTGCCATGCAGACGGCATCTAGAAAAGCGTTGCAACGGGTCAGGGAGCAAAGGTGGCAAAATAACACCACCCATCAGCACTCTCTCCCTTCAACGTTCCCCATCACCTCAACAAATACATAAATATCCCATGCATCACAATGCAAATTATAGGTTTTCGTGAATTCCTGAGTAAATTCATTCACATCCACCGTCATTTATCAGAAAAGTGACTAGCTTCTGACTTTGTTAAGTGATTGTCTGAAAAGATAGCCGTCCGTTGGTATAGATGGTCGTGATTTGCCTATTGAAATGGCAATTTATCGTCGTTTTAAACATTGTAAAAGTACTACATTCGGTGTATTAGTGTTGACATAATTGTCTCGAATATTTATTTTTCTTTGACAGACGTGAATATTGTAAACGGATTGTTGCAAATTAATTATAAACGCAAACACGCGCCGCAACTTTTGTTGTGGCTTATTTATCTTGGTGGGTGCCAGTGCAAAAGCCTTCATCAGATTGCAGCATTAGTTAACATACTTACTTTCTATAGCTATATTGAGAATTTGCAGTATTATTTATAAACAAATGTTTTTTGTTTCATTTTTGTTGGCTGCAGAAAAAACCGCAAGTTCATATGGATACTTGAGTGTGGGGATTCCAAATTGAACCATTACGAGGCTTTTTTAATGCACACTTCCATAGGTTTTGAAAACACAGTGCGTTTGATACCTGTATATTCTGCTTGTATTAAAGGTGTTTTCTGTGATAAAGAATAACCCCGCCCATTGCATTTCCAACAATATCATATGTTGCTGACTCGGGCTGGAATGCAATGTAACTATAATTGTTTACATGCGAGCTGTTTCATGAATTATGAACACATTTGTATCCAAGTGCAGCACAGACGCATATGAAATATTCACTTCTTAGAATACTAGACATTAACGCCACTTCAGAACAGAAGACACACAGGATTGGTCATCTAGATCAGACATAAAATAAATACTATTCACCTACGACTATTGTGGGCACTGAACATAAGTGGTCGCAACAGGCAGGTGGTCTATTTATTTGGGTCAGTTGAACTCTAACTAGAAGTTTGGGACGCCAGAAATGGTCCTATCATTGAGCTGTTGTCATTTGAGAGGTGGTCACAAGTAACAAAAAATAAGCTGAAAACGAATTAACATGTCGACTAATCACTGCCACATTTATAGGCTGACGGTGACAATCTTAAACACGTCTACAATGTTTTACTTCGTCTTCTTCGCGTGACACCGTGCGTATCACTGATAACAGGTGGCAGATCAAGTGAGTAGCAATGAGTTAAATGCTCAACTCATCACAACAAAGATACTCCTTATCCGTGTCAGACATTGATAAGACCCGCTGATAAAGCTGTCGTGGTGATGTTAGCCGAGTAGTGATTTTTATGGTGGCCTCTATGCTTATCAATATTCCAGTCATAAATCAGATTTGGATTTTTTTTATTATAAAAGTATCACTAGCGGATCAAGTGGACGCCCCCCCCCGCACGTTCACAATAACATAGAATTTTTGTTTGGTTTAGGCATCTCAGTGAGATTTCAATACATTTTAAAACATACAATTCGTAAATACCATAAACATAAGTTCATCCCTTTTTAGCAATCTATCTCTAACATACAAGCCATATTTCATCAATAGTTACTACTGACACATTAAATCCCCAAAGCAGCCGATTTCCATCAAATGCCACCAAAAAGCGCAACAAGCAAGCAACAGACATTTTTGGCGCGAAAACTTCTGCGCTGGTGCCCGCGCTTCAGCTGTTCGTGGCGCAAATTTGCGGTCAAAACGCGACACGCAGCGGTCTGTGTGCGGTTTCTGGTGCCGGTCTCGTGGGCACCACTCACTGTAATAATAATCATCAACAGGCACAACTCTTATCAGATTAGCAAACAATTATAGCTGATTATAACTCCTTCAGGCTCATCTGAGTTGCTCTTTAAACAAACGCACTGGCCGGTGACACCCTGGTCGAGAGATGTTCAACAGTTCAAGAGCTTCTCTCGTTGGTGACATTCTGGCAAGTTTAGATGTCGTCTGAGTAGTCCCCAGTGGACCGTAATGTTATGATAGGGGCGGTAACATATTAATTTTCCATGATAAACTTACGACGTTTAAGAGGCACTTTTGGGAATTGACCAATTTGGCATTTGAGTGTGTTCTCCTTTATTGGGCAGTTTTACTTGTGGCACATCCACTTTCTGCACTGAATGACACTTGATACACTTGTATATTATTCTACGAGTTGACGTGTGCCTGTTGTGAATCAACTAATGATGTAGGTATATATTACCTTATTTGGCTTTCTAGTTTTGAGATGATAAGTATTGCTTATTGCTGCTATATACACCGAGAATATGATTTTTTTTAAAGCACAGTGTCAAACATAGTTAAGATTAGTCACGTTTGACAATAGACCATATTTGGTAAGTTCATGACATGCCTCGCCGTCCCTCTCATGGAGACAACCGCACTAGACGCCTCTCTATTCAGATTAGGAGCACTGGAAATTGATTCCCCAAATGAACTTATTGAAGAGTTTCTACTGTAAGTCGTTTCCACCAAACAACTTTCAACGGAAATCACTGCAAAAGCGTAAATTCATTTCACCAAATGTGTCAATGATAGCATCTGACGATGTAAGCATACACTTGAGGTTGCCCTTAAAACGCTGCTTCTATTCTGTCATAATCTTTCTCTCCCTCGTTTCAGTAAATATATCCTTTCTGGAAGCCTGTGATATTAGGATGCACGAATGCTACTTATATAAAATTCAGTGCTTTTTGTTTGCTATTTCAGTATTCATAGGACCGCCATCTGCAGTAACGAGGTTGGCAAAGGAACGTGCTTATTGACCATTTTTCTTGGATGCTGTCGCTAGTGTTCCTATTTTCATTAGCTCTTCATACCCAGAGTGCCAGTGACCGCGTCCCCTCAGCATTGTGTCTGTCCTTGCAACTAATAGTGTGGAGTCATACACAATAGTATTGAATGCTATCCCACAAAACAGCCAGCCAAATCATAGGATGGATTTATGCTTATATTTATAGAAAATTTTGTTGCTTTGGGGGGAAACAATGTAAAATTGTAGTCCGTACTTTGCCATGCCACATTCAATCATAGTTTGTTTCGAATGTATGTTTTTTAATATGGTCTACTCAGACTTTTTTGTCATTCATGAGTTTATTCTATTGTATAAGTTCAAACAAGTTATGCAATTCTTTTAAAAAGTCTTATCTTGTAATGGATGCAGAGAGAAAGAATTTGCATTGTAGTATTACTTTCATCTTTTAGTCTGAAAAGAATGTGAATGGTTAGACCTACTTTCATATTTTCGTCAGATAAAAAGTGACGTGTTTATGCTTTTGTTACTTTTGTTATTTTACTTTTGTTAGTTTGTAACGTTAGCATTGTTCTGCCTGGTACGATTTTAGTTATATTGGGGAATCCGATAACTGTTAAACAGTGGATAAAAATGAAAATATCGGAGTAGATCCAATTAAGACGAAAAAAAGGTCAAGAGATTATGTATTCAAATATAGCTAAATTCAAATTACATATGTATGTAGGAATTCGTAGTGATGTTGTTGTTCTCCCCACAAAATAAATAAAATACAAATATAATATCTACAGCGTCAATGGCCGTATTTGATGTACCGTTAAAATAAAGCAGACCAAAAGTAGTTTTAGCATTTTTTATGTTGTAGTGTTAGCAACCTGACTTAGGGGCCTGGGATGGTGGTACACTCAAGCGTTTTATTTATTGATTTAATTGCCATTTTCACAATAGGCCTACTTTATTAGTTTTGGTGTTTAAAAATTTTCTCTCTTTTTTTTTTACTCATTGATGTTTTTATATTATTGTTATGTTTTATTGTTATGCTGCATCAAGTAATGCATCTAGCTGACGTGTTTTGATGCACTATCAACAACTTGCACAACAAACCATTGTCGTTGTACTGATTCCGTGTTAATTGAAAAAAACCACGGTTGATAGTTATCTCTAAGTTATCTCTATAAGTATATATGCACGGATTGTATGCCTATTCTTTTTTTTTTTACAGATTTTCAACCATAAATTAAGTAATAGGCCTTAGTATTTAAACAATTATCATTATAACTGATAAACTAGTTTTCTCGTGCAATAGTCTATGATAAAACCACAGATTCTTAGTGTGAGAAAATTAGCCTTTGTGATTTTATACGTGGTTTCTAATGTGTGTTTTCAATATCAAGTGAAAAGTTCCTTTTCTGCAAATTTCAAGATGAAGAATTAAAAAAAAAAATCATGCACTCAACGAGCACAATTTTACCCCTGTTCAACAATTGCAACGGAAACTCAATTTGAAGCATACAAATCTTATATATATATTTTAGTTAAAATTAACTGGTGCCTACTCACAATGGGCAGCGTGTTGTCATTGATGTCCCACTTGTGCCTGGATTCCTCCGCGCCGTCCATCCCAGTACCACGCGGAAGTGACGTCGTCAGCGGTCCTGACGAACCTCTGCACGTAGATGATTCTGGATTCGATACGGATCTGTGGAAGGGAACGGGACTGGCTTGGGCGGGAGCTCTCATCTCATCAGACAGGGTCATGCTCTTCCCCTTGGCGCGACCAACTCCTGGTCAAAGACCGGCCGTCTGCGCTAATAGTAGCTGCAGTATATACAGTTCTGGTGTATTGCTGCACCTCAGTATTTACACTCGTGTATACAAGCCGTTTCTAGCTTTGCTTTTTTTAAAATAGTCCAGATTCGCGTAATAATCTTAATAGTCCATTGTTTCTTTTTCAGTATCGAAATCACAACGTTTATTTATATGTTAAAAACAAAACAATAGTTTCCTCTATAATAAGGGTTGAAAAAACAAACGAATAACAACAAGCCTCATCTGCAACAATGTTTTGACTGTGTTCGATTAAAA
Source organism: Streblospio benedicti (assembly GCA_019095985.1). Lineage (NCBI taxonomy): Eukaryota > Metazoa > Annelida > Polychaeta > Spionida > Spionidae > Streblospio > Streblospio benedicti. The sequence continues at coordinate 30,431,078 of CM032664.1, read as the reverse complement.
AAGTTAATTGTTGTCTGCAGGAAATCCGACAACAACCAGGACACCGTAGAATGGACAAGTGATACCTGAGGGCACGGTGGCAATCCTTTATACCTCCCCCGCCGGCGGCAGCCACTTTGCTACGACGATAGTTGTGTCAATTTTGACAACTCCCAGTTGGTCGCATCACCCACTCAGAGGCGGCAGTTACCCCGGCAGTGGGCGGGGCCACCTGCTACCAAGCGGCAGCTTTCGACCAATCACGTGTGAGATCAGACGTCCACGCGTTTTACACGGAGCGGTAAACAACTTTTATCGTCTGCTTCTTGTTTCGAATGTCACCGTATACTGCCCATGAAATGGCCAGTGGTCAACTGTGTGGGTTTTTGTGTGTGTGCGTCAGGAGGAAAGGGGGGGGGGTTCCCGCTAGCAGAACCACCGCAAAAGGCTGAACGCGGACATGGGAAAGGACCTCTTTTTCTTGTCTCAAACTACCGTTGAGGAGTGGATTTCATCTCTAAAAATTTCCGTGCCACATTATCAGACGTCAAGTGGTCGCGTATTCGTGTTCCTGGCAAGTCATTTAGATTAAAGCCGCGTGGTTTTGTTTCAGTGGTCGAAAGTTATTCAATTTCACGTCTGGTGCGGACGCAGACGAGCTTTTCCGGTTTCTCGTGTTTGCCGAGGCCGGCCAGTGGCCATTATAGATCAACGGAGAGGCGCATCGCGCTTGTTTAAAGAGCGCTCTGAGCTGTGCTCAGCACAAAGCTAACCCGTTTCCCGGAAGGCCGATTATTTCAGGAAATTAAACGTTATTAGGTCCGTTTGTCGAGAATTACCAGCGAACGTGGCTCTGAATTAGTACTTCCATACGGTGCAGCACTTGAAGTGTGGTAAAGTTAATGCTGTGCGATCAAAAGCTAATAGTACAACTGTAAATAAATTGGATCATCGCTGAATTATGATATGCCAAAGTTTTGGTTGTGTTTAGTTTTCACAATCTGTTAAAGCTCTCTTCGTCATCCGCGTCTTCCCTTTATGGGATGATGGATTGGTCTCCCAGTTCTAACACGTTCTGCCATCTGCGTGTTTACGTTTTAGCACTAATATGTCTTTAAAGATAATTGAATACTTTTCAAAAGATGCCCTATCATCAAGCTGCCTCCAATGATTGTTCTGTTTCATACCGCGTTGTTACAATCAGGAAGAGTTACGATGTTCATATTTAATGTTCAAAAAACCTTCTAATTATGGAGTTGCACAAGTGGCACATGCACTTAAACCGTTAGGTATTCTATATTAAGGTTGTTTCTCCGATGGAAAAAGTGAGAGTGCGTGTTTGACAGAGTATCTCATGTCACTTTAAAATAGTGAGCAATATAGAACTTCACTATCAAAATCATCAGGGAGTGGTCCGGTCTTAATAGAGAGGTGGTCTTTTCATGGAGGTTCACAGTAGTCTCTCCACGAAGGCTTGGGACAGCGAGCAGGGATGTTTTCTAAATGTGTCTGTTGAATAAGAATTGGCTCGACCAATAAGCTGAAGTACATCTCTAATAAGACGGTCACTTGCTTTACGTGGTCTAAGTAGAGAGATTGTTTCATCCTGGAGGTTTCCAGTCGGCATATTATATGGAGTCTTGGGGCCGTGAAAATTGTATTATTGTATTATGAAGGTACATGTACTATATTCTAGTAGAGTGGTCTTAATCGTACGTTTGACTGTAGCTATATGTCCAGGATTTCTCAACAGACTGTAAGTGTACTTTTTTAACACAACTCTACGACATACTACTGTTAGGCTGTCAATATTTTTAACTGGGATAAATCTGCTTTATATCTGCTAATATTTGCTTCATTAGCAGTAGATCATACTTTATATCAATTAATGAAGACTGAAAATACAAATACATTTGTAACACAGAATGCAACGACTAGAGAACGAACTGGTTGGCGGACTTCTGCTCTGGAAGCGTATAGTGCAGGTGGTACCACTTAAGCAGCAAGACAGCAAGTCTGGTTTTCCATGTCGATGGCAACGCGCCGGCCACGCAGCTACGCCCCTGAACCCGTTGTCCAATCACACACCGACCACTACCGCATTGTGATTTATACATTACACTTTAAGTTAGAAAAAAATATGAAGAGTGAAACACTTTTTTGTGCGATGCCATGCTGATATGGCATGAGCAGTGGTAAAACGACTTGAGTAAAAAGAACGTCAGTATTTTTCGTCTAGCTGCTTCACCAATGGCAAAACAACTTCAGCAAAATGACTTGTACAGCAGCTCTTTGTTGAGAAACTGACCTCAACTAGTCTTTAATAAAGAGCAGCCTGTCACATCCACCTCAAAACAGTACTATACTAGTAATAATTACTAAGTAGTAGTGTACACTTATAGTAAAAGTCTGACTTACTATATTCATGCTTTAATATCTCCCATCATTGCCTGCTCTCTGTCACCGGCACCAACGGCATATATCAGCAGCTTTGACATTCTCACTTCCCCTACAGTTAAAATATGATCACCTAGTCCAATATTATCAAAGTAAACTATCACATATTTTTGCTCACTAAATGTTGCCGTTTTCTTTATCAAATAATCACACTTTTTTTAATATATTGCAAAGTAGTTTAGTAGTTAGTAGAGGTTTGAAAGACTTAAAGAAAGTGAAAGAATTTGGAAACTAGATAGAGAATGAATTTCATTTTATTTTCGAATGCCAGTTGTACAATAATCTCCGTGGTAATTTTCTCAACCATGTTTATAAATTTGTAACAGACTTTAATAATTTAGATTTGAATGTTAAGTGGAGTACTTTAATGACGGACAAAAGAATTATTAGTAAATTTGGCTTTTATATTAAAGAATGTTTTGAATTACGAAACTCATTATTGATTCAGAATAATTACCTGTACTGACTTGCTTTTGTTTACCTTGTTTATATATGTGACATGTAAGCCACCTAGGCTGGCTGGTATACTGTTTTTGTACATAATTGCTTCACTGTTGTTTTATACCAGATGTCAATAAATAAATAAATAATAATAATACCCACCACTAGTGTATATGATGGTGTGTACATCAGCATCCTACACATACTTTGAGTAAATGGAAATGGTCAAAAATGAGCTTTCTCCTTAAAGTGAGGTGGCCTTTTCATTTACAAAAAGAAAACAACGTGGGATTAGAAGGCATTATTGCGCCGGGCATTATGGAGTTATTCGTGACCGCTGAGATCGGCTCTAAACCAATCAGAATGCAGGTTTTAGAGAGCGAAATAATGTGATGATTTTGAGATCAGTGGGACGTCAATTATCCGTTTCAATCTCTCAAATGGAATGGCGCAAGCTCCACAGTGTGCTAACCAGTTAGTTGCGCAGTGTGTGCCTTAAGATCTGGTTTGTGAGTCAAATCGCCACCAATTTACTCGCTAATTAAGTCATAGTTTAATAACTTGCATAGACTTTAATCTAGCCGTAACACGCGGTGAACGATCATGATACAAACAGCATAATTAAGCTGAGCATCTAAGACAAGCCGACAAAGGTTATGTAACACTTGATGAGACAACTTTCATGTAATTGTTAATATCATATAGTTATGTTTATTTCATCAGCATGGGCACAACTTATTATGATGGGGGTAGGTGGGGCTGGGATTGGGAGGTGTTAGAGTGGAGGTTAGTTAGGTACAGGCAGATCCAGGTTTTCAAAAAAAAGGGGGGGGGGGCACAACTGTGGCCAAATAGATAGGGAGTTGGACTTGTGACCATACAATCGGTGGTTCTATTCCAGTTCGGTCTGATGGTGGATGCTGGTCAAACTCATCCCTAGCAGATTTCATGCAGCTCCAGTGCGCATATTCAATAAACACTGGTATGTGTCAGACGAGTGAACGCTAATGTGCATGAGTAATGAACATCGTGCAAGTGGTGTATGGTCCCCAGGGAGTTGATAAAGATAGAATAACGTGGCAATGATGTCAATGACCTGGCGTGAATCGCTAGTGCAAGATAACAAGGAATTGCGACTGTAAACAACCACACTTACATTTACAAAAAGCCATTGAGATTGTCGTATTTCGTACGTGCAAAAGAGATGACAAAAGTTGAGGGGAAATGTCGTTTGTGAAGGGAGGGGGCTGCCCCCTTCACCACACCGGATCTGCTAGTGGTAGAGAAGTGTGGGTGAATCTGACTATTGCTAATGATATAAAAATCACTAATTGAATCAGACAATAAATGAATAAACCTAATATTGTGGAATATGCTTCCACTGTGTCAAGATAAATATACCAAAACGGTCACAGAGAAGACGAGTATAAGAGTATTAGAGAAGACGAGTATAAGAGTATTTAAACACAAATATTTAGACCCTTTCTGGGTAATAGGTAGGTTAATATAATGATATCATCTACATACTTAACAAGAACCCGTAGCAAATAAATATGTCATATGTTAATTAACATAAATATTATTCTGACCCAGCTACTTAATGCCTAAATCTATTTGCTTCCATGCTTGCGTACATCTCTTTATGGGATCCTATTTAAACCGATTATTTAATCAACCTTTGGCTTCTGTTTAAACAAGGGCAATAGGTCGTGCAGATGGCAATAAAGAGTGCCTTTGAGAGACCGGAGTTGATTTGACGTCAGAAGAACTTAGCAGGTAATCATTTTAGAGGAGTTGTATAAGTGGCACCTAAGTAAATCAGTTAGATGTTATATCACATCATTGGAAAAGGCTTACTTTGGCACGAGACCCTTGCCTTTTGGGCTTTTTGTTGGTTGGTACAAGAGAAGTATCTCCAAGTATGGCCATCTTTTTGTAAGCTTGAATGGTATTTAACGCTTTTGCGTTATGCTGGTGCTGTTTCAGAAAGTGTCATTTAAAAAGTGTCTGTTCAGATTTTAACTTAGTACTGATGTTATTGTCATTGATTTAATTCAATGATTTAGTATACTTTAAAGACAATTTCAATTATAGAATCAAAGCAATTGCAAGTTACATTATGAAATACAAGTGCCCAAGTAAAGCGGCATAAAGCACCTGCGAACAAAAACGCATGGTCCTTGAAGACTTTCAAGAATGTCTGGCAGACAAACCGAAACAAATACAGACGACTTTTCAATTACTGTTGCAAAGCCACACAAGTGTCTTGGTCTATGTTAAGGTTCAATTTGAAAACAAATTGACATCGTAGATACCCCGATGTACAAATGGCGGCATTCAGGAATATTGTAAGGGCACGCTTATTAAATTGTATCATTTGCGATGTATGTAAGCGTGCGGTTAACCCCACTGTGCATGATAATAGACTTAATGACTTTGCTGGTTTCTTTGAAGTGGTAGGACCAATTATTGAAAATCAAAAGCCACCCCAGAAGAACATGCCACCAAGGAGTTTCGACATTTTCGTTTTCAAATGAACCGCTTCCATCAGACTGATGTCGGACGTAATTCGCTTCAGACGACTTGTCGATTAGATGATTCGATTGTGTAATTTGTTTGACCGTGTGGCATTAAACGCATTGTTTTCTCATCGGAAACGTGCGGTTCTAATAACCATTCTAATAGAATGAAGAAACATCATATCTGACACGATAGTTTGTCACGCAAATATCCCTCCATCTACCTATAAAATCTTAGTCAAAAGTTAATTAATTTGTCTTGCACCCGCCACAAAAAACCCGCCACAGCGCCAAATAATGCGTGGGTGTCTTACACTTTTGCTATCGCACAATGCATTGAGTAAATTTCCCAAAACACAACAACCTGCTTTCACCTATCCCTTTTCCGAGTTATCGATAAAAAAAAACACACCATACAATTTAAAAGTGTTAGTACTCCCACGACTTCCGGTCCTCATTCTTTAAAGAGCTAACAGATTAATTTGTCAGGTTAATAAAAGTCAATCGAGTCTGACGTGTTTCAGCCAGTGTGCAACACGAGCAGACAGGCGCCATTATTTGATCTACTCGATTTTACTGCTTGATTTTCGACACGTGGTCCGCACGTGTCAGACGAGAGATACCCGCAACCGCGAGTTGAAATTATATGAAGTGTCTATATTGAGATAGGGGATGGTTGAGTAGGGTAGGGGCTCGTGCTCAGCGCTAGTCAGGGGGTAGTGGGGCTACTATTTTGTTTTGTGAGTGAGTCAAACAGCGACTGACACTTTAAATGAGTAGGGTGATTATCAAATGGTGTGGGCGGCACTCAACTTTGGTGGAGTGGGCCTTAATGTGGGAAAAAACCACCGCCAGTCTACGGGAAGGTCTTCCTCACTGCTCATTACCGGGTATACATCGTTTCAAAGTCTCACGGTGGTCAATGTACGGTGTCTATAGAATTTTTATATCCCAACTATACATACATAATCCAAGGAAACATGTCAATTGAAATCGAACGCATATCAAACCAGACGCATGTTAATAATTTATCAGAATTAAATTTTATTTCTGGTAAATATTATGATTGATAAAAAATAATTATGTATAATACAGTCTTTTTACTGATGACCGGAAAATTGTGAATGAACACTATCTTCGTGAATGTTTTTTTTTTTTTTTTTAAACAGTTAACAATAAAATATGACACATTAAATTTAGTCAGATTACATTACAATGCACTTCTCATCAGATATTATCACGGACATTCAAATGGATCATTGATGGTTTTTAGTATAAAACGTTTGAGCCCATTCTCTCGAAAATGAAGTTCACGCATTATGGCGTCAACAGCATCGGGTGACTGCTTCTTAATTGCCAAGTGTCTCATTGAATTGAAAACATCGACGTATCTCAATTGAAGATCCCAGCAGAGCAGTACCACGCGCCGCAATATTACATATCGTCGGCTTCCATTCTTCACTTCCCAGAAGCGCGGGACGTGATGCGCAGTAGAATTAATCAATACCTATAATCTCATTACTATTTCCGGCGTCATGTAGACTAACACGACTTTAGATATTCTAAGGTAATTTTCGCGTATCACTTATCCTATGTCATTCATGGAAAGTACTCTTCTAATAGAATTTTGAGTGAGGATTAAGAATTTTAATCAGATTTTAGTTAGCATTGAAATTGACGAAGATATGGGCAAAAGACCGGTCTTTACAGACGACCTGTGTAGGCTGCGATTAATACACACCTGCTAACCTCAATATTATGAAAAATGCACGCCTCAAATATGATTCCAAATAGAATGTTGAATGAGGATTACGAATCTGTAATCGGATTTTAGTTAGCTAAAAAATTGACGAAGTTATGGGCAAAAGCCGGCCCTTGGTCAAATTTGTAGACAGCCGTGATTGAAGCAAAGTTGAGAATATCACTATTTTGAAGAATGCACGCCTCAAATAGATGTATTTACTTAATCTTCCAACGTCTATCAGCGTGACAGCCATCAATTTTATGTAGAACACACATTTTGAATGATATACCAATAAATGCTATTTTAAATGGGCTTATAACATACACCGGAAATACCTATGGACTTTTGTGTCTCAAAATCAAATAAAAAAAAGACAAGTGCGCATCTTTTCTGCGCAACTGAGAAATGAAGAAATTCCGAGTGAATCGCTTCCCGCAGAAACTACTGTGCGACAGGTCGCTGTGAGGCAAGAAATACCCCATTCTTTGCGGCACGATGCGCCACTCTGTGCAGCTGCATCAACTGTATTTGATAAGAAAATTAATGTTTTTGAACGAAATGCCTTACTTTAATTAATCAAATCAAAAACTGATTCAGTTGCCTTTGGTAGATAATTGTTACTGTATTAAATAATATATGACCATAGCTAATTAATCATGCATGAATTACCAAGCACTCCTTCTTATTAGATACATAATATGGGTATTTATTAATTGGCGGCTGTATACAGCGTGTTTAATAAAAGGTGTTAGCCACCATGACATTTTAATGTGGACTTTGTATTTTCTAAATAATGTCACAAACAAGTGTGATGTGGGGATATACTCTATAATATGCAAAAAATACAAAAATAATAACATAGAGGGGGAAAAAAGAGTGAGTTAATTTATTGGGTGGAAACCGACTCATTGATGGGTTACAAATAAATTACGTCACTTTCTTATCATATAATTTTTGTGGATAAATTAAGTACGTGTAATTCAATTGCTCAAGACAGACACATGATAAATGATGATGCTTTATTTGTTAACTATTTTGTGATGGAATAAATAACTAAACATTTTAAGTATTTTCATTTATTAATATATCTGCCATATTACAATGTAAAATATGTTATGTGTTTTACTATGTTAAACCCTATAATGGCTGAAGAAGTAGTAACTGACGTTACTAATGCCACTTGAAATAAGTCTAAAATAAGCTAAAATTTAACACATTGGGTGTCTGATTCAGCATCAATGTGTTCACATAAATCAGACACCTATCTTCTTTAATTTGAGATTATTTTAAGCTTTATTCTAAGCTGGAAAAGTACACATCAAAGACCAGAATAGGGTTAATTACTTGTACTTAAACACAAGAAACACAGTGCATAGCAAATGAACACATAATCAGAAGAAATTATTGTTTCATACATATATTGAACACTCCAGTCATATTGTCAGGCAGCCGATATAGATAGGATATATGATATACTAATATGGACTATTACACGACAAAACTACATTGCACAAAATAGTAAAGTAAATAATAATGTACCCAGATACCCATGTTGCGAAGAGTGTTGCATTGAAATTAAAGAAAACAAAATACATTACAAATCATTATGCAGTTCATATCAGACGCAAAGAGGATTTCATATAATTAATAGTTAAAACATCAAAAATAGAATAAAAATAGTTCAAATATAAAGTTGTCTAGGCAGAATGCAGCTCAATCGACCAAACGACCATTATGAAACCAGTCACTGAATATTTGCAAAATCATTTCATAATTGGAAATGAGAATTTCATATCTAGCAGCAAAACATAATTTCACAGAACAGTGAAACATTGCAGAATCAAAGTTGTTGGAATCAGTGCAAATTGGGCTGTGTCGTATAGTTGGGCGAATTGTAAAGTACAATGTATGAAGCTAGTATTTGCAACTGAATTGCACTCCTGGAATGTCTGTGATTTTCTTTTGCAGAAAACCTCAAACATACTATAATAATTTCAGTCAGATATGGTGACAGTGTTACGTTTGTTTTAAAATAGTTCTATAGACCCTGCTGAGTGCTGCCCAGTGAAGCGTCCTATATTTGGCTCTACCATTGCCTGAAATATAGGACTTCAATAAATGCCAATCCAATGTCCTTTGATCATCTGACAGTTGACTCCTGACTAAGGAATATGGTATAATGAGTATCCTCGTCATTCAAATGATGTATTGAACTGCATCTCCATATTCATGTAAAATCCACCTAATTGACATATCTCAGTTTAAAAGCTCACGAGTATTGGATAGTCATATAAAATATGTGCATGAAATCGAAACTGAAAACAAGATTACATCATTCAAATTGATTCAAAACATAATCACTTGGTCAAATGAGCTTGCTTCTTTTCAATTACTACACAACATAGAATTATATAAACATTATCATAAAATTTGAACAAATACAAAACATTTTAAGCATTTTCAAATTTTTATATATTTTTTTTGTTCATTTTTGAAACATTTTGAGATAACTACTGGTACTGTATCGAATACACTACATAAAATCTAAACATAAAATTTTGCAAATTGAATATTACAAATATACCTTACTTTTCAGCTTCTCAAAATTTCAGTCTTTTTTTTTATAATCATAACTAAACAAACCTTTCTAGTATGGTTGAGAAGATATGAAAATTACAACATAAATGAAATAGATTATCTTCAATCAAAAACAGCCATCTAACAAAAAACAAAATAAAAAAAAGTCAAAAAACTACTTTGCAGGTGATTTATCACTATATTTTTAAAGATTTTCTTTTCAAATAAAACAATATCTAATTCAGATAAACACACAACACAAACAACAAAAAATGCAAAATAGTGTTTTCAATTGTTAGCCAAAATCTACTAATTTTAGTAGATTCTAAACAAAACAAGTAGAATCCTGGTTACATGACTTAAAATTGAATTAGAATACATTTTAAAACACCCATAAAACATCTACTTCTACAAATCTACGTCAATTACTGACAACAAAATATAAAGATTGATATGGATTCGCTTTCAATGGGGTTGTGTCAACGGTGATGGAAATGAAAAAATATAATATTTCTTAACGTCTTGCACATATCTATAAATGTAAATGTAAAGTCGTGAGAGCACGACTTTGATCAGACTATCGACCATCACATTTACATTTACATATCTATCAACTCATTTCTTCATTTTTGTGAAGATGAAAATAGGAAAATTTGAAAGTGAAAATTAAGCAGGTTCTGACATACACTCAAAATGTAACATTCACTACAAATGTCTAGTCAATCAAGTAAACGTCTTACAATCATTCATTGTACAAAATACATTCCAATTTCTTTTTTTCAAGTATATTGTACACAAACTAATGATCACAAACCAAATTATAAAATCACAGCTTTTCATTAATCAAAACACTTGCACCTCAAAATAAATGGGATGATGTTGAACTTCACAAAACATACTCAAAAAACCAAACAAATTCAATTATATAGCATTTACCTCATAGCTATTAAACATGATTAAGTGCATTTCACCATACTATTACGTACAATATATTTGAGTAATACTTTAAATAATAGCACATGTTACAGCATATTAAGACGTACAAATGAAGTTGCAAGCACAACAATAACTTCTGAACAGTAGAAATCTATTGTTATGGACTTCGATAGGCATCATTCATTATTGATTACAGTAGAACCTCAAATTCAGACTACCTCTACAAAGCAACAACGTATATCAATATGACAATTTTTAACAGTCCCGAGCGTAAAAGAGACTACTGCAAATCAACTTACAATTGAATTGGGAATACTTGAGACAAGTCTCTTGGATGGTCTTAATATTGAGGTTCTACTGTACTTCCAATTCCAATACAAGAATTCTCTGTACATCAAAATTGAACGTTTTCATAATGGCCTTTTTAAACTATACAAGTGTAGTGTTCGGATATTTGAAATGAACTATTTATTTTTTTGTGCAACATGTACACTTTGTTGTCATTTAAATGGAAAGCGTTGTCTAAATTGTAACAGGTCAAGGAGCATTCAAGTCCTGTTTTTTCTGAGATGTTTCAATCATAACTATATTTCTTACTATTTTCTTGTGCTCTTCAGATAATTCTTAACTTCAAACAGGTCATAGTTGCAAAACAACTTTTTAAGCAATCTGAGCTTTTATCTTACATCTTATTCGGTGTCCAGATGTTATATTTATTTTATATATGTTTATGTTATACATAGAGATTTTTTTCTTTCAACTTTTAGAAACAACCACATTATATCATAGTTGGTCATCAAAATAGCAAACAAACATTTAATAAAAAAGTTGAAAATATCTGTCAGGAAACAAGATCAGATGGGCACACTTCTAAAAGCAAAAATATTCCAGCACCCAAATAAGTAGCACATTTTTCTTGCAAAAACGATGAATACTGAAGCTACTAATTATAGTCAATGAATAGTGAAGACATTGAAGCTATACATGTAGTTGATAATTGAAGATATATTTTATAGTATGCATCTTAAGTCGCAATAATACATGTACATGTAATGTGACAACTGCTTATACAAAATACGACTGAATGCTGAACTAAATTGAGCTATAATGGGAATTTTAAACCACACTGTTTTTTGAGAATTCACTTTTTCTATCTAATTTGTTAAAATTCCAATAGCAGGTAGATTCTTTTGCTTGGTAGAGATATTTTCATCTGGCATTAGAACTTACACAAAATACTAGATCACAATTAAATTGATATACACTGGATATTTTATTGCAATAAAAAGATAAGCTTTCCGTTGTTCATACACATGTAAACCATGTTCTTCATAGTTTGTACAGTAAGTAGCATAGGCTTTGAAGATGGTTGAAACAAGTGAAAGCTTATGTTTATAATGTAAGAATATGTGCAGTGTATGTAAGTTTAACTGTGATATGTTGCTTCAATCCTAGTTAGATGAATCTCAATCAAATTACTTTGCAACATTAGCATGCATTTCTGTGAAATTAATTCATAGGCTATGTATTTGTGTTTAATTGTAATCTGCGACGCAGAAACTTTATCCGCATAAGTTTCTTATAGTTCTGAGCAGATACAAAATTGTCTGACATATAAAGTGTCAGTAGAAAAACCAACAAAAGAGCCTTTGAATGCTGTGAACGGTTCAAATATAGATTATTTCCCATCTCCATTTAAAATAAGGTACACATTTTTTATATAATTCTCAATGTTGTACACCAATCCTTTCAAATCCACACAATAACCACCACAATAATAAAGCATAAAAGTGTTGCTCTTCTTTAGAGCAACATTTTTAACAGTTTGTTCCATATACATCGGACAGTTTTTTGCATTTCAACTGATTTCTCAGTGGAAATGCTGCATCTTCTTTTTCTTCGTCATCATCCAAATTAGCTAATAGATAACACACAAAAATACTACTTACTACGTCCACAATTAAACCCTGTCAGTTTATGGTTTAAATTATCCTAAGCTGAGGAGGATCATGCATATAGAGATGATGATCATTCTTCCCTTCAACGATGCTATCGTGAGCTGGCAATAGATCCCTGCATCATTGACTCGCTTGCTTCCCGTTGCCAGGGACGGGCCTTTACTCGGTAGAAGGTCGTGCCCATGGGCACCTTAAACCGGTTGGTGCTCTACAATGGATAAAATGTTTCTGTCAAAGAAACAAACACATGTTACTCAGCAGTTTTGCAAAGCGGTGCAACTTGAAATACAAAGCAAAACAAATTTACAAAGCACTTAGTATAATCAAAATAGTCTAGAAATTCATCATTAATGAGCAAAATGTAAAAAAAAAACACACAAAACAAATCATACAGTTAGCATTGAACTCAAGCTTGAGGAAATTAGAAGAAAAGTTTGAGATATCTAGAATTTTGAGTTATGAGATTGATAGACAATGTGAAAGGAATTGACTTTATGCTTAGAGTTTATCATAAATTTGACATATCGGTGTTTGAGATAAATAGGCGCAACTGTACTGGTAGAAGAACAAACAATGAAATATGAATAAGTCAATCAATAATGATATGGCTAGTAACTTATAAAAACAATTATGCATGCAAGATTGAAGTCACATTATATGTATTTACAAAACAATTTTACAAAGTAAATCAAAGTTAATAAAAAAAAGCAAATCAAAATCTTAGAAATGAAAAACCAAAAAGCGAAACAAAAGAAAAATGAAATAGCTTTAGCTACACTAAACTAATATCACACTTATTAAAAATGCAGTTAAATGGCAAATGAACATTCATCCTGAACAGTGATCTTTTAAGCACACAAATGTCAAATAAAGTTATTATCTTTGAATAACCCTGCAAAAAGGTCTTCCATATTCTTTTATTTTATACATGTACCCAAATCTTCATACAGTGATTTCTCACAAATCTCCTCATGTCGCTCTTTCTTTCCTATGTCATTTTTTTTATACATTCTACAGTATCCCACATTTTAATAGTTCAGCTTAAATCGACATACCTTTCTAGCCTTGCAAAGTTCCTTAGACACAATTTCTCCGAGAATCCATGATTTTTTCATTTCTCCTGGACCTGAAGCACGGACAATTTGAGATTAGATAATAGGATTCAAACAAGCCATATCATAATTTTTCCATGATTAAATTTCAATATTTTGAATACCAAGATTCACTTTTACATGATTTTATAAGGACTGCTAAAAACTTTAATGGGCATGGTGGGATATCAGATCTTGAAATGAAGGGACTACAGTGATACAACTGCTGATTTTCAATGTCAGTGATCAAAGGAGAGGATCCATGGACCATGGGCGCGGGCATGGGCGCCAGCATTGGAATGTTTGCATTATAATATATTATTATCTAGTATAAATATGTGGGTAAGAATGTTGTTTTCTCTTACTTTTAGTTTCTTTAGAAAACTTACATGTATCTGTAAATGGCTTTTTAGCTATTGTCTAATCCATTTGTACAAAATATAAGTCAATAAAATATGTTTGAACCAAAAGTATAAAAACTACCTGTTTTGAGTCCCAGGTCTGAGTAGCTGTCTGCATGGAGGAAGTGAAGGGTCGGCCCAACAGAAAACACAACATAGTGACCATGCTTCTCGTCCAGACACAAGAGGACTATCTCACCAGGTTTGCAACTGAAATACATTGACCAATTGATAAGTTGAAAAAATACATAATGAAATGATAGGTATTTTCTCCAAGTCTAGAGGGTTACATTGCATATATCCTTTGCTTCCTTATTTTATACAGGATACAATATAGTCATATGCATAAGTGATAATAAACTTACGAAGTAATTGATATCTTTCCATGGTCCATAGCTTCACGGGTGCTTGCGGACATTGTCTCCTGTAAAAAAAAAAAAAAAAAATGGTGTAATTGATTTGAAGAAGTCAATTGTTAAGGAAAGAGAATAAAAAAAATATTAACAAAAAAAGACAAACTTCCCCGCCAGCCGTTGTTGCTATGGGAGTATAAGCAAGAGCTCAATCCATCTATGTCATGACTTTCTACTAATACAGCAATTTCATTTACAGACAACTAGAGTGCAACCTGCAATTTTAGGTTTAATAACTCTCCCAAAGCGTTGACCAAACAACAAAGGTGTCATGTGATGAGGTCACATGATTAGGTGAACTATGAACTATCAACTATGCCATATCTTTATCATACACTAGATTCAGTCCTAATAATCAGGGCTAGTGCTGCACAACCCTGCAATTAAGCCCTTTGTTGACACTGCTAGAGGGTTGGTCCTGGACAAAGGTGAACAGTGAAGTGTCAAGAGGTCACTCAAAGCTGAAAAAGTGCTCATTATCAGGGCACCATCCACCAAGTAGCGACGCATGAGGCAAGCTAACTACAGCAAAACTCATTTAAGTAGACTACCGGGTAAGTAGACTAACCACTCTAAAATCATATCTCTTCTACAGAAGTTTTTCTTTGACAAGTTTTCCATACATCATCAAGTAAAACATACATAAAGGAGCCACCTATCTAATATGATCAGCCAATACAAAGACCCTGAATGGTGCTTTTGGCGTAGTTTCACTGTAAGTGTTGTCCACGGTCTCGACCTGTCCACTCAAGAGCCCTTATTTCTGCTCACACAAGACCACAGTCTGAGTAATCACTCTATAATAGCCAGTGCGTGTGGCACTTTACAATGAGTTTTTCTTCCTTTTTGAACCTGACATTAAAATCGTAATCGATAGATAATGGATTTATTTCTAATAGGTCATTAGCAGTCAGCGAGAGGGTGATGAGGGATAGAAAATTAAACTGCTTGCATTTTTGTGGTTTTAGATTAGCAGAAAGAAGAGAGCAATCTTTAATGATTGAAGTTTACAATGTTTACTTTTATATTCAATGACTATTCGTTCATTTACGTTATAAGTTAATACACAACATATATATTTTTTAAAGATTACTAAGTAAACAAGATGGTCGGCTTTGACATGAGCTAATATTCATTCTTCATCCTTTTCATATTGCTTATATATCTGGTATCTTACATTCCATATCTGGGGATGGGCATTGGGTCCTAACATGAGATCGGCGCTTGTGAGGAAATTTAAAGTTAAAAAATTTATACAATATAACATAAGTTTTGGTCATCGTGTACTGTGGAAAAAGAAGTTTGATAAACATCAACAACTGAACAGCCGAAATTCTCATAATTTATGCTGCTAGAGAGATACTTTGAAGTGTCCCAGCAATATATTATATGTTATACATAAATCTTACCTAATGTCATGAATTACATGTAATGTATCATTTAAATTGCGGTACAAAGTATCTAATCAAATGAAGATCTATGTACGTCCTTCTTTTGCTTTCAACACAGCGAAGCCATCCAAATTATGTTATCATCATTTGCTTAAAACCATTCATATATTTGGACATAATGAACGTCTGACAAGGATACAACTATATTTAAGGTGCATTTACAGACATTCTGTCTGTTACAAATAAAATTTTGTTGACTTTCATCAATAAAAGTACCTAAATAACATTGACCGCACATTATCTAAAAGAACCCAAACAATTGTGATTATTGCATGGCTTGAAAAAAGAAAAGTAATATTAATAGGCATTACATTTGTAATAAATGTCAACTATTGTTCTTTTGCTCAGCGGCCCACGAATATTACTGGATCTATAAAGCAACATAAATATCCGTAAACTCTGCAAGGAATTACACATAATTGTTGTACCCGATCACTACATGAGATTATAAAGCCGCAGGCAACGGCGATTGGGCAGAGATGCAGATGTACTGGGTCTGCTTATGGCAAGGTAATGAAGTTCATCTACTGTTGGAAGAAGTGGCAACCTGCCTATGAAAGCACCTTACAGTCAATCCAAAGGTGTCAACATATAACACAAGTGCATAATACATGCCTTCAGTTAAGGTATCATATGTAACGAACTTTAGAAAGGAGTAGTGTTCACAGGATACAAGATTTGTATCATCTAAAGACAGGTACCCAATTGGACCAGTTCCACTGTAACAATAGACGTTAAGCCTACCGGCTATAATCATACACGTTTTAAGGGCAAACTCCCAGAATATGACCACAGCTGCTGAAAAACTGACCACGCCACCTCCCGAGCCCAATGCATTGCAGCCACGTGGCTAAATCATTGATGCAAACGCAGCGTCGTTTCAGCTTGTTGGCAAGTGGAGTAATGCGATACGATAGACGCGCTATTAAGTTGAAGAGCAGACGTTTCTTTTCTCTCTACACAGATTCAGCAATGATTATGCGGTCAGTGAGAGGCGAGATTTATTTGTGTCCGGCACGCATGACTCTCGGAGCAACACTCGTCTGCATCTACAAAACCAGGCCCCGCGGGTAGAACCGAGGGTCGTTTTTGTTTCAACGACCATAAATCTGCCAAAAGGGAGGAGCAATTATTGCACTTTCACTTCTGCCTTTATTCACTTTTAATTTATTTCAAATGGGCGAGGATTTAGGTTTAAGGGATGACCAATTAATTACACAGAATTGTGTTTGTAATTGCGCTTCAACAAAAATTTAACCGTTGTAACAATGAAACAGTAATAGGCAATCATTGTACCTTTTATGTGTTATTTCTGGGAGAGAATGAAACAAACTTAGTTGAAATGTTAAGATTTCGTTTGTCAGGGAATGAAATCTATGGACAATCCTTTTAATGCATAGAATTAATATATCTGATAAAACAAATGCTTCAAAATTTGACACTTTTTGATTTTATCGCCAATGGCTTAATTGAATTTCAGCTTTAAACATTACCTCCAAAGAACGTCAATGTAGATGAATCTATGATGGAATAAACACCACTTTTAAGTAATTTTGGCACATTAACTTTTCATTAAATTGTAGAAATAGCAACACTAATCATGTAACAGATTGTAAGTACTCGAGCAAACGACATGATTGGTTAATTGAAGTAATGAAAAAGGCAAAATTTCATTCACTGCACCAGTTGCAACATCATATGTATGAAGATGGGAAGAAGATGTGCATCACAATCAAGAAATAATTAGAGATTGAGCCATAACAATACCCATAAAGTATGCACCATGAACATTGGGGCAACATATGTGAATGATGAAGATGCATTTTCAAACTTGCCACACTTTTGTCCCTAAAATGCCAGTGAAAAGCTCTTTGTTAAATTGGTGATAAATATCCTGTAAATGCATGTAAAGATCACTAAATGAGACGATGAATGCCATAAAAGGCAGCTTCACTTAACACAGCCGCTAACCTCGAAGAAATTCTATCAAGCAGAGAAACGTCTTTTATGACTTCTATATATTACAGCTTGACACTTGGCACATCGAAATGCATTAAAATGATCTTGTATGTATTTAATTATGGGGCTACATATCAAGATTTTATTGATATTAATGCAAATAGTTTTTGCCCTAATATGTAGGTTTATCTTCAATTGCAGCTGAAAATACATATATCAGAGGACAATATAAATATATTTACTATATTACATTTGTAAATACCATATTAGGACCATTCAAATGCACATGGGCTTTTAGATATGAAAAACAAAAAACAATATGGGGATTGGCCATTACATGGAGGTGGATGCTTGATAGATTTTATATTTAAAAAACTACAATGTATATAAAAATACCTGATACTACTTTGTTACATCAATCTTCCTGTAAATGTGTCTAAGCTTTTGAGCAGAAAAACTACTCAAAAATCAGTTTTTTTTCCTTCTTTAAAAAAATATTTTCTTTTATCATTTGTTATCTTATAAGGTATAAAAGCTACAACAAACTTTCAAACTGACGAAGACCATTTTATTATGTCACAACAATCTTCCTACAATTGCACTCCACGGCTTTTAAGCCAGAGCATGAAACCTACTCAAAACATAATCTTTATTATTCATTATCATTTGTATGTACTAAATCACCACCCCTGCTGCTGCCCCTGTCATAACCACCATTGCACAATTAACGATAACAGGTCAACTAAATGCTGTCTAATTATGCAAATGACGCTGACATCCTGCGCGGACGATTATGAGAAGGGTCTGAGGGAGCATTATCCCGGTAATCATGTGTGTTTACTGAGCAAGTGACCCCGGACACCAAGACTGATTCTGGCCAGTGACACGGCCAGGGCTGAGGCCTTGTCCACACAGCAGTGGGCCGTCGTCCGAGAAGCCGGTGAAAGGAGCGATATAAAGTTAAAGATGCCAGTCGTTTATGGCCAGCTCTTTTCACTTTTCACGCGCACTAACCTGTGATTATAATCAATTAAGGAGGTGTCTTCCTTGTCGTGGCGACAATTGCCTGGCAGGCGGTGGCTACGTGGTCAGGGGAGCGGCCGGTACCACACTGGACATACAAGGTCATAATGACTGGGTAGACAGGGTGGCAGCAAGGATTAATTGAATCTGTGCAACAATGCCCCCAAAATGTGGCACTGATGGCTGATAATACGAGGAGCTGGGTAAAGTCATATAAACGGAGGGAGTAAAAGGCTGTTAAGATGCTGATTAGGAGTATGAAATGGAACGTAAATGCAAATAGTAGATGTAGTTGACAGCAACCATGTGATGACGTTTATGGTGCAAGTGTTCTTGGAGAAAAAAGCATGCTTAGCAATCACTTAAAACATTCAGACATCTTAAATGTGATGTATAAAAAAGGTATATGGTGTAAATACGCATAAACTTTTAGTCATGAGACTTTTTGTTTATTTATTTTCTGGTATATTAAAGTAATTATTGCACAATTTTGTGAGACTTAAATGACTACTTTCTTTTTAACCGTAACAAGCTAGTATATTATATGAACTTTATTTTCAACACATTATCATTTGTAATGCAGCGCTTCAACTTCATTTGGAAACGAGATGGACATAGCTACATATGTTTAATCTTCTCAACCACCAACTCCTAATTACTTCCACAAATTACAAGCCACTTCTTGCCCATGTCCACCACTGACTCTCTAATTCAAACCAGCCCAAGGGAATTTTACCATACTCTTTACACAATCACAAACGTTTGCATCATATCAGTTATTAAATTCACCTCCTATAAATCGTAGCACGTCTGCCTTGTAATTCACACCTCCGAGTGCGAACTCCGACAGCAAGAGGGCACGAACCCCATAAACGTCCCTCGCCTCTCAATCAGTGTAATCATCACCTCTTTGCAGGGGTAAACCACGTCATTTACAGGTCTCTTTAACATTACCATCAATTGTCTGCCACTTCTAAATGTTAGCTGCCTGCGGACATCATACCTACAACTACAGTAGAACCTCCAATTATGACCACCCTATTGAGAGAATTACTCTAGAATACCAATGTTCGTAGTTCCAACCCTACTACTACAAACATCCATTAAGAGACCACCTATGCAATGAGACCACTTGATGACAGGACCCTTGAGGTAGTCTTAACAGAGAGGTTCTATTGGATTACACAGCGTGATTACAAGGGCTGAAACACATGAACCACACAAACAACTTAAAATTCCAAAGATGATGATCTTCAGTTGAAGGTGGAAAATGCCTGTTAGCCGCCCAGTCCAGGCAAAGATGAACACCTTCAATGCCCGAGAGGGAGAAAACGTATTAGCATATTCATGGCCTCCAGCTTGTTTGATATATGCAAGCTGAATGGACAGATTAAATGTCCATGATGTCCGCACTTTACTGCATGTTACCCAGATTTTTTGCATATTTATACATGTCAGCAGATTCTGTGTGTCAGTGGACAAAAGCTAATGATCACAATGCGAGATTGATGAACGCTGTTAGGGAGGAGGTGGACCTGCAAGATCATTGCGCACACAATATTCTGCGCTTATTAGCATATAAGTAGTTAGTTAAAATCGCATTTTGTTCGAGCTAACTGGATGATCAGGTTACAATGCAACTACTAATGTGCACAGATATATCTATTAAATAGATTTGAAAAAGTAGCTTCCTATATAAGTGTCACTTGTCAGTTGGTACAACCTGTATTAGTGTTTTTTGTTATTCTGTTAATTCTTTTAAATGCTTTTCGTCAGCTTGTTTTATGTATTAACTGCATTTAAACTCATAGATGATGAGATATCATTAACATAGCCAGTGCATTGCATTACCTATCAATACAAGATCATTCAATATTTCAATTTGCATTTCTATTGTTTGTGCCGAGAGTGAAATCTCGTAATCTGTAAGAGGATCTTTATCTGTCCATCAATAATCAAAAACACACAGAAACCACAGTCAGCTGCCCAGTGTCATTTTTGCAGCACTAGAATAAATGTAAACATGAAATGTAGAGCTAAATGGTTTCAATGAAAACTAATCATCCTTAAAATTTGACTTCCTCAAGTGACCAATTGTGCCGATGATTGTTTGGAAAAACAATGGGCATTTAGTAGCGCAAGAATCAACTGGAGTGTGCTGTCGGAATTGTACTCGTCAAACTGAAGGTCCCAATAGTAGCATGCAACAAAAAGAAGAATAAAACACTTTGAAAAACCCTGACAGCATCAGCCGAAGCTCAGTCATGCTTTAAACTATTGTTTTTACGCCTCCATAACTAGCCTTTTAGGCACTTTACAGGTGACTTGAGCGAACGAGTGGAAATTTGTCATGATTCTGACGTAACCATGATAAGTTGTAATGGAGGGCTGATTAGGTTTCACCAGTTTTGGGACGGGATGAAGAGGTTAATGATATCTTCCCAGGCGATTCACGAATACTCATTTATCAATTTTTGAATCACCGGTGAATGAGATTGGTGGACTCTCTATACACATGACAGTTCCGTAACATTCAATTAGATGGAGTTTTCATAATTCAAATTACTGTCATTAGAAAATAATTTATTGTAAGCAGATAAAACGGAATGCAAATAACAAATTGTGAAAGAATGATTGCAGGTGATTTTAATGCAGAAGTCAAGCTGATTACGGTATTAAGTGTAAGAAGATTTTTATACTTCGTGGCAGTTGTATTGTTCATGTGTTGCATTTGCATATAGATATTTGACAGAAAATGATGAATACAAATAAGTGAACAAAAAAGGCAACTGCTTTCAAGCATTGTTGAATTAAGTGAATGGGAAAATAATGATCATTGTTAACAGTTCTAGAAAAGAAAGAAAATGCTGTAAAATAAAGAACATTTACAATGGTACTGACAAAAGTTAAAAACCAAAGCAAGTTAATATGGCAAAAAGATTAAACACGAAAATGGTAATGTCTAAAAATTTTGCGGCTTTTGAAAATGATTTAAAGGCAAACCAATGTCTTGTACAAGTTACTTATTACTTTCTAGTGGAGATAAAGTTTCTGACCTCTTGTACATAAGAAAACTTGAGATTCTGTCAACATCTCATTTCGCACTATGCACTATAATGAAGGCAAATTCATTTAAAGAAAGTTGATAAATAATTCAATTACAAAGCAAGAGAACAGCTCGCAAAAAGTACGCTTAAAAAGCAATAATTTCGACATCTTCATTCAGACACCATAGTCACACCTGCCAGTGTTTGACCTTTGGTGACAACGATGTTACCTTCGCTGGGAAACCGAAACACATCTTCATAGTTATGTACCATGCAAACAAAAGTATTTCTTTATTTGTCACAGACAGATATTTCCATCTGAACATTCAATTTTGGGCCAATTGCATCCTTCGTAGACAAGAGGTGTTGGATTCTATTGGTGTAAAGATTAATTAGGATTTTTTGAGATT
This sequence comes from Streblospio benedicti, assembly GCA_019095985.1. NCBI lineage: Eukaryota > Metazoa > Annelida > Polychaeta > Spionida > Spionidae > Streblospio > Streblospio benedicti. The sequence continues at coordinate 30,408,672 of CM032664.1, read as the reverse complement.
CACATTCCAAAAGGCATGTTGTCTGAGGTTCGTAGCAACACTGGAATGGGACGGTTTACCATTGGATATTTTCTACAAAGATTGTATGTTTCCAACAGTGTATCCTATAAAAATTTATCAATTAATTTCAGCAAATAGTAGTCTCATAATATCTCTATTTAATCTTTTGAAAGGCTTGATTTACTGTTCTTTAAAATTCTTTCATCCAACAACATCCTATCAAAATAGAATTTCCCATTCTAAACAAGATGGGCACATTACAAAAAAATTCTGACTAAAACATTCAATTTTAACAAAACAAACTTCTATATTGGTTTGTATAAAGTGTCACACAGACAGGGGCATAGTCATAATGACATTTGCACAGAAAAATTTGTGAGAAAAAGGGTGCGTGTCGGGATGGGAATCTTGACATCTTCTATATTACAGACTCCTATATGTATATGAGATTAGATTTAATAGGCCTTAGAAAGTAAATATCAAATACTTCTTTCTTCTTATCATGACACTTGCCACACTAATTATCTATTTACCCGGTTATCTTTGAATATTAAGATGAAGCGTTAACTTTCAAATTTGCAAAAATCTGAAGGACAAAATGAATGAATAAACATACAAATAAATGTGACAGCCAGCAGTGATTGAAACTATATAAAAGTCATGTCATGATTACAGATATGTTATCAAAGTTGTATCTTCATACATCTACGTTTTCCCCACGAATCACTACTTATATAATCAAGTGTAATTTTACATCAAGATGTTAACTAAAGTGATACATTTCAATTTCTATTCCTAAAACATTTCTGATACTACATATTTGTTATACTGTTGATTTATATCATTGACAAAAGATTCCAAAAACAATTTTAAATGAAAAAATAATAGTCTCATGGCATCTAATGTAAATATATAACTTGGAACATCGACCAATCAGTACCCTTTTTTTCATATTTCAAACCAAAAAAATAAAAATAAACAAAAATGAAAAAACACACATAAAAATTGAATTTAGTGACATTTTTCTGAAGTGTAATATAAATCAAATTAATATATCATATAATTCTATATTTGCAGCATTTAACTGAAATATTTCTATTTATTCATTTAAAAGAAAAAATGAAAGGAGTGAATGCCGTTTGAATCAGATAGGGGGATAAATTTCAATAAACATAAAACTCAACATCACAATTTCGTAATAATATATCATTTGTGAAGTAATCTTGAAATGTTAATCCATCATATCTTTAATAATATTATTAATCCTTTAATTTGAAATGGCATCAGTATAATTAAATCTCAGATAAATAAAAAGTCAGATGGGCAATAAGTGATTGTATTTTGTGGGAACGTCTAAAGGACTTTAATTGACAACTGTAATAATTTAATAGGTGTCATTCAGTGAAAAGGTTTACCTAGGATAAGAATTCTTGTAAAAACTGTATCTTTTTTGCGTATGATTACCACAAAAGATGTTACATTAAAATTCTAACTTTGTACCAACACAAGTGTATCGTTTATCTGTTCGTAAAAGAGAAATATATATCTATATGATTTTGAGGTCCTGGATAATTTAATGTAATTTTCATAAGGAATTTTCCAACGTCTAAAGGACTTTAATTGACAACTGTAATAATTTAATAGGTGTCATTCAGTGAAAAGGTTTATATAAGGTTATATAAGATAATATGCATACAAGAAATCAAGTTATAGATTGTATGGTATAAAACTTACCAGCTGTGATTGAAGTGCAGCCAATTCTTCATCTTTATTTTTCAACTTCTAAAATAAAATACATTGTAAGCAGTTAATATTGTGACTTTTTTTATGTAATTTGATACAAGTTGGTGAAATTTGAAATAAAGAAAGTCTTAACCATTTATTGGCTTGGTTATCATTGATGCCTACTATTACAGCCTAGAAGAAAGACTAAAATACGCTCAAATTTAACAAGATGGACGTCTGATTCAGCTGAATGCAGTAAGCATCCACTGTGGTAAATTTTAGCTTATTTTAGGGTTTGTTCCAGGATGCAATTGTGACATTACTATTTTAGACATCAAAGTGTCAATATAATGAGATATTAATATAAACAGAATGTTACAATAATGAATTAGCCATAATAATGAGAAGGGTAACTATATAAGATAATTTATAATTTAGCATTCAATTTCTCATCATCCGGTAAATCTATACACATAATTATGTTGTGAAAAATCAGGTAAATCATTACACGCTGTGCCCAAGTTATTGGCAGTGCTCAAGTTATTGGCACCATCCAAACATCTATCTCCAAGGTAACATGTATGTATTACGTTATAACATAGTGGACACAACTATATCTGAGCAAATAAGTATCTATAGTTTGATGGAGGTTCATTTATCCTGGATTTAATAAACAAAGATATAATTATACATTATACAATGGCGTCATTGTGATCAAGACAGGAGTTCCTGTTGGAAGCTCAATGAAAATAATTGGACTATTATCCATAAATGTATGTTTATTTTTTGATGGTGCCAATAACTTGAGCACTGCCAATAACTTGGGTTTAACGTTAAGCATTTATATATTATTGTTAGGCCGTTAAAATATCATTTTGGTGGTAATTCATCCACTATCTTTACACTAAATGAATATCAACAAAACAAAACAAACTGAAATAAACATCATGAAATACACAAACTGAAATAAACATCATGAAATTAAGAAATCCTACAGCAGCATTTTGTTCTCGTTCATACTGAGAAGCCGAGACCTCTTGCAGAAACGCAAATGAGTGTTCCATATCTCGAAACGCTGCAGATATCACAGCATCATCACATGTGTAACAAAACATCCCCGGTGGGTCCACAGCACTGTCCTGCTCTCTGTCGTTTGCATTGTGTCTCTGTTGCCTTCTCTCAAATGAGTCATTAAAAACATGCTCCTCTCTTTCGTTTGCATTCTGTCTTTGCTGTGAGCTTCTCTCAGGTGAAGAACAATCATAATCAATTTCACTTGTATCCGATGAATACGGGTTGTAGATCAGCTCAAATGGACTCGTACACTCCGGAATATACTGCCTTTGGTAACTTTTTTGCGATGAATCACTCTCGGACATGGATTTTTCTTCATCCTCTCGCGTCGCTTTCTGTTGTTGATATTGGTTTGCGGGCAGTGTGCAAAAAGATGGAAAATCCAAGTGGTATATATGCAATGGCCCTGTTGCTTCTTGCTTCATATCCATCAACATTGTTTCTTTAACTGTCATTCCATCTTCTGTTGAACCAGTTTTACATTCTTGTGGTTGCTGAAAACTGTACGTTTGATGAACTCGAGGCTGCTCTATTCTTTCTTGATAAAAGCTAGTAGCCATCTCTCTTTTCTGACATGTGTTTGCACATGATGGATATCGTAATTGATGAGGAAGAGAACTTCTTTGTGAGTGACGGACATCTAAATTGAAAGGATTTTGTATTTGAGTTCGACATGCAGGATCTGCATAAGCTGAGTGAGGACACACTGTTTTTGGTGGACTTCCATCTCTTCTTTTATTCACGTTTTTAGGGCTGACAACTTCTTCTTTAGAATTAGTGTTCATATTTGGGATATTTAACTCTTGACTTCTGTTTGCGAAGGATGGGTTTCTGCAACTTATGCAAGCGCAGCTCGTTTTGACCCTTTGATGGTTCAGCAGATGAAAAGCTCCACTTTCCGAAAAAGCACAAGGACATTCTTTTTCACAAGACTTATGCTGACTCTTGAAAAACACGATACATCTTCATGAGAATTGAATAACATTGAGATGCTTCTTTAAGACATTTTATAAACAGAAAATTAAGAAAATACTAAGTGTGAAATTCCTGTCCAAGCAATTGTGCCCCAATGCTTTTTAATAGTACTACCTCCCGTTAATGCATCTCTCAAGCATCAGCGTTGAGCTTGCCATGTAGACTGTTCTTGCAGCTATCCAAGCAAAACACATTTTGTTATTTGTGAATGGGCCGACCCTCAAAATATGATGAGACTTAAATTGTGCGGGTTTGTTTGACACTGGTTCAATTCCTCTGCGCTATAGCATACACATGCATCAAATACATGCACAATAGACACTGCAAGTGGTTATAACCATGCGAATTAAAATGTTGCATAACCAATTTCTATACCAATGGCCCTTAGAAATGAATGTAGATGATGTGACACAAAGCAACATCTGCACCACCAAGGGACAAGTTGGAGCTGTGTGCTGTTTGGACAGGAATTTCACATTTAGGTTCATTATCTACATATAATACAAGGGAATTCTAATAAAAAAAGGCTATAAAAACCTCATAGTGGCACAATTATTATCAAGTTAGTTCATAATAGCCATTGAGATAATAAACTACATATAACCATCCAAACGCCTAAGGCTTCTCATTTTGGTTGAATATTATCCATTTAGGGTGTAGACTTTTATATGAATCTGTGCAGTATTTACATTGGAATATTAATGGTCTAGATATTGATATGACCAAAAATTTGGGGATGGACCTTCACATGATGGTTGCACTTTCACGGTTATATACAGTCCGAGTCGACCTCTCAAATCAATTGAACCCAATAATCTCAAACATTGTCAGGTGGAATTTATAATAATAACCCAAGTAAATAATCACTTTCCCTGGCATACATTTCATTATAAACGTCTCAACCAGTGATTTTCTGGGTTGAAAAGTTATTCTTTATTCCATTCAGGTTCAATAAAAGCAGGTGCAGCTGCTCACAAGTTATTAAGAAACAAGTAAGTGTATATGCTATTACTGCATAAAAATACTTACGTCTTCATATTCGTGCATGCGGGACTGCTCCATGGGAAAAACTCCCCCCACAGGAACCACAGACTCCATCATGGAGGCACCCATACGCGATTTCTCCTTAAGCTCCGCTTCCAGCCTCATAATCTGCTTCTGAGCAGCACCCAGAGCTTCCTCTAGTCTTGTTTGTACAGACCTGCAGAGCGCAGACCAAAATACAGCAACTTTCTCATGCACTAGTTTTTTTTTACAACTGACATACTTCTCAAAAACATTACCAGGCAAAAAAATGTCTTAAAGATGTAGCCCAAGTCTTGAAACAATCAAAATGCAGCATTCGAAGAAGAGAAATATTCAAATTCATGTATAGTACTGGTGTGGGTATGCTTTAGTGGTCATATGGTAATGAACTCTCTGGTTTCAACATGGCAGAAGCATGAAAATACCCCAATGCAACTTTCAGTCACAATATCACGTTTTCTGTACAGCATACTATTCATTCAAGAAGGTGGAAAGTGAGCAGGTTTCAATTATCAAATATATTTATGTTTCAAACACTCATTTGAGCAGGCCCTAACTAATCATCAATTTGAGGGCGTGGCCTGGCTATACCCATATGTTAAATGATAAGAGAAAGTTACATTGAAAGTCAAATTATCACAAATTTTCTTTATGCCATGTCTTTTTCATAGTATGAGAATTTCAGGACAAACTTCCGACAAAGTATAAAAGTATTTTAAAAAGTTCAACAAACATAGATTCCCTGGATCCTTCTGATGCGGATGCTGATGCAGCTTTTTCTTTTTCATAGCCTTCAATTATTCCTGCAAGATATATATTGATAGTTTTAGAATAACTTTTTTTCCTATGAACAAAACTGAAAACACAAAAAACAACAACATAATAAAAACCAATAACATGAATTTCTATAAATCTTATCGATACGTCAAGTCAATTGTATACTTTTTTTAATAGTGATTGTATGTTATTCTAATCTCTTTATTTTTTTATTTTCTCAAAATATTGTATCTTTCTAATTGAAAACAAAACAAATCATTTGATATAGATTTTAAATGTTCACTACAATAAAACATTTCTCAAAATCGCTCACGTTTTAATTCTGCATTCTCATTTGAGTATTTTTCTTCATTTTTCTTCAGTTCTTCAATCACCTTGTCTTTATCAGAAACTGCTTTATTCAGAGCTTCATTAAACAAAACCTGCAAGAGATGCGTATCAATATCTTATTTTTGTTTATATAAAAGAAAAGTAGAAAATATACACACCTATCAAATATATTAGTAAATAGTGTTCAAAATGAAAGACATTAAATCTTTCTGTGTTCTAGGTGGCCTGTAACTTTTAGTTTCAAGTGTCTAAAATGCTTCATTAACTTGTTTTGCTTATTATCACATATTTGCTACCATAAGGTCATTTAAATTCATTTAATTTTTGTGAAATACAATTATATATAAAAAAATAGTAAGCTAAGATTGAGTAAAAATTAAAAGAAAGGCTGGCGAAAATTATGCAGTTTTAGGGCAGACTAAGAGGTGTTATGAGTTAATATTCAATACTGGTCTTGCCTTATATGATAAACTTATTTTACACATTAATGTCAAGAGCCATTAAAGATAATGCTCAGTCAAAATATTTTTTGTTCTGTCAAGTCCAGTATCAATGAACAATGCCTTTTCCATTGCAAGTGTAAGGAAAATAATATATATATTTTACACATCTAATATTTATTACACCTTTAAAAATAACATGCCTTCTTGCTAACTAAAACACAAGGTCACGTGATGTTGCATAATCGAATGATTTTCGCCAGACGTTCTGTGGATTTCTGACGGCAGACGTCACATTTAACATGGGAAAGATAGGCGGCTTTTTACGTGCACCGTCCAAGTTATGTCTGACGAAAATCATTCGGTTTACATTTCTCGTTTTCATGTGTTTACTTGAGTGTATACTGGCCTCTTATTGCATAGTATTTAAATTGCTCTACATATTTCAATATGCTGTTTAAATGAAAGACACTTTCAGAATGCATAGTCCACATCACATTGCTTCTATACAAGCATATTTGTTCGGCCACTGAGCAAAACCTTTAACCTTTGGAGGCTAAAGAATTGGTGCTACTATCGTAGCCTGGAATGAAGCCCCAAATAAGCTTATATTATGTTAATGCTTCATCCTTACTACTTTGGGTAAATTAGATACAATGTACCCATCTAGATAAATTTGAGCTTATTCTAGACTTTGTTTTAGTCTGAAATAGGGATGACTTCCACACCAGAAAAGAGTTAAAGTTGATTTACATATTCAAGTCAAGACCCAATAAAGTTGATGATGAGTTTTTGTACCTGCTTTTCTGCTGTGATACTTGATTGCAATGAAGTAAGTCGGTCCTGGTTCTCTCGGTGTGTTTGTTTTATGATAGAATCCACCTTCTCTTGGTATTTTTCCTCTTCTTTTGCCTGCAACTAAAAGTTTTAAACATAGCATCAGGTAAACACAGCAACAAGACCCATACATTACCATAACCAGCCATCCAATGGTCATGTCTTTTATTTTATTTTTTACTGTACAATTGTCAATGTAGAGGGAGGGCTTTCACATGAATAACAATTTACATTGAAATCTCAATGGTCTGAATGGTGTTATGGTCAAAATACTTGAGTGTGGCTTTACATAGGGGTTGGCCACTAGATGGATCCATATGGTAAATAATTTTCCGAAGTCACAGTGGTTGTATTATACATGGAATACGATGTGCGCGAAAGATCTTTAGTAAGACAATACTGAAATACATGAGCTTTGATCACTTATTTTCATCCAAAATGATAAAACATGAATTAACTTTACCAAATGCCATGGTCCCACAGAACAGGCTCACATTACAGTCCTTTGACAGAAAATTTGATGTTCCCTCCTCACAAAAAAAATGTTCAAACCATTGGCTGAAAAATTGTCCGAGCATAGGACTGGAGGTTTATAAAAGATTGCAGTGACAGGCACACGCCCTTATGAAATACAATTTCCCTGAATTTTTGTTGACTTCAAAGTTGAAGGTATTTCCTTCATTTTGGACACAATAGATAGGCTCGTTCTTAAATATTTAGTCTTTTTCTGTTAATAACCTTATCTTAGGTTGAATATTTTAACTATTTCCCCCAATGAAGATGCTTTAATATTGAAACATCACAGTAAAATCTCCAGGGGGGGTCATAGGATTCCAGCATGACTCCATTTCTGTGGGACCAAGGCATTAATAAGAGTGATATTTCAAAACAGAATCACTGATAAATACCTCTGCTATAGCGGTCTGCTTTGCAGCTTCCAGATCCTCTCTGATCAAAGACATCAAACCCTCGTGCTCTTCTTTAGGTATCATCTCATTCATCTTAATACTGTGATCCTCCATCAACGTTTCTATTTCTCTTTCATGCGATAACTTTATTTCTACAATTTGTGCCTGAGCTTTCAACATAGATTGCTTACAATCACATAGTTCCTCCTCGAGCTTTTTGGCATCACTTTCCAATGTAACAATCTGTTCATCTTTTTCCAAAAGCAGCTTTTTGTTTGATTCATTCTCTAATGAATACTCCGCTATTAAACCTGTTTGAATACCTTTCAAATGTTCCTCATGCTCCTTCTTCAACAACTCTGTCAAGTTATCCATCTCTTCCTTGAGGTGATGAGCATGATTTTCAGTCAGCACTTTAATTTCAATCTCATGCTCTTCCTGAAACTTTCTCCTCACATCTTCTTCAATACTTTTATATTTTTCTTCATATTCAGATGTCACTTTACGAATTTCTTCATCTTTTTTCTGTACAACTTCTTGCAAAGCGCTAATATCACATGATTTTGTTTCTATCTTAAGTTGTAATTCATTCTGTATTTTCTCCAGCTCTAATTCATATTCAATTTCAAGTTTGGTTTTCATTTCTGTGAACGTTTGTTCAGCTTTAGAAGCCTGGTTGTTCAACTGTTCTGTGAAATCATGTTTAAGTCGTTCTATTTCTTCCTCTTTTTCATGTAGTTTTTTACTATATAATGCCAATTCTTCTTGTGAATCTCTAAACTTTTCCATCTCAAGATCAAGTTTTTCTTCCCACTCAGTTCGACTAATGTTAAACTCTGCCTTTAAATCCTCCACAGTCTTCTCCCAAACTGCCAATTGTTCACTTTCAAAACGACTGATAGTATCCAGCAAAGACTTAGCCATTAACGCCATATATTGCTGAACTTCATCTTTGTCTTTTACACACTGCTTTTCAACACTCAACAATTCACATTTCAGTTGAAGTGTCCCTTTCTCCACCAAATCATGAAGTAACTTGAAGTTTTCATTTGCTTTCTGCAACTTTGGCTTCAATTCGCCCACAATTCTCTTGTGTTCTTCCAGTTCATGATCCCGCTCTTCAATAACGAAGGACTTCTCCTGGATGATCTGCTGTAACTCTATCAATTTGCGCGTATTTGACTCAGTCATGGAGGAAGGCATAGATTCATCAATATAAAAGTCTGCAGTTGTAAAGCCTTCTGAAGGAAACTCATCAAGAGGAGGAGACTTTGGAGAAATCCCAGTTGGACTCTTTGCACTAGTGTCTTTCTTTTCAATCTTCGCAGGTGATTCCATCTCTTCACTAAGATTCAGTTCACCAACATAAGCTCTTTTATCTGTAGTGCCCTTCGATGAAGACGCAGTGGCTCTTTTCATCTCGGCATGCAGCATTGTGCCAGTATCCATGCTTAGCGAACACTTATCACTTCCTCGGAACATTGGTGGGAACTGGACTGGAGATGAGGATGGAACTCCTTGGAAAGCCGCTTGCGGATTGACTGGTGGTTGCACTTCTGTTCCTTGTTGCATAGAATAGAACTGTTCTGACGGATTGCTAGTCACCTCATCACCACTTTGCATGTCCGTTTCCAAAATCACGATATCTGAACTAGCAGGATCGAAGCTGTGCTCCGCAGACCTATCAGCAAAACAGTCCGGAGCTGGAAGCTCAGATGGAGCTTCTTCTAATTCCGTGATTGTTTCAGCAGATGTCAAATCTACTGGCTCGGGGTATCTGCCAAAAGGTTGCATTAAACATATTTAACTGATTATCTTAAATGTGAAATTAGTTTGAGGACAACAGTTGGCAAATAGAGAAACGCATCTCATGTGGACATTCATGAAAACTTCCAAAGGTGAAAGATTGCCACTATAACCCGGTTAACTTCATCTATAAATATGAAATATAGAGAAGATATCAGAGGTTTCATGAGGTGTAAGACTGATGTCCACTGTCCATACACATTGCACATTGAATTGGTTTAGGTTTAAATCAATGGAAGTTTAAAAAATATGAATATTAAATTTGTTCAATTAATCAGAACAGTGTACATGTATAATGGAATATATGATTCCAAAAAATCATTATTTGCTTGACTTATCCATCAATTCGACTTATCAGACGTTGAGATAAAGGGGTCCAACTGTAAAACATTTGCTGTCGCTTGATATTCATAAATGTTAAATTCTTACTTGAGTTCATCTGCTAACTCTGGAACAGTGTCTCTCAAAAACAAAATATCTTCAGCTTGGATTGGAGGAAGCTTATCATCAAATTTTTTCGGACACTCTATAGCAAATGCTGGTGGAACATCATCAATCCCAGGAAAGAGAGTTTTTACAAAGTTCTTCCCTATAAACGAAGTCAATAAACTACAATGTACAGGCTGTGTGTTGAAAATGTTTTTTCCCCCTCCAAATATAGCAGTATTCAGGAACATGCCCCATATATTAATCAGAAGTAAGCCTAGGCAGTATGTTCTTTCATAATCATAAATGAAATATGATATTTGAATTTTGAGCCATCTATGCAGAGTGAAAATACATCTACAATAATGTAAGACTAAAGTTAGTACATGTTACAGAAATACTAAATATTGAAAACCAAAATGTGCTTTTCTTCCTACGAAAATACTGGATATTATCAACAAGTTTTTTTAATTTCATATAACATGAGGTAACTTTAATCAAAACCTCTCAGATTGAAGAAAATTATGACATAAAAGGAGGTCTTTATGAAACACAAATAGGCCCTCTCAGATTTTGGCCCCTGTAGTGAATAATACAATAGTTTTCCATTCTTATAACGTGAATTTCTGGAGTAAATTGTAAATTGTAATTTGTAAATAATGGAGACAGCTTATACATTTTTAGCAGTTACATGGATTTAGTTAAATTTAGTCAGATTTGACAGTAAGTCTCTATGAGCAATTAATTCACAATAATGCTCATAGAAATCAGATAACTTTTTCCCCATGAAACTGTGCATACACCTGTATGACAAACATACAAGGTTACTTACTGATACTGTCATAGAACTTTTCCCTACGCTCAATTTCTTTCTCATAGGCTTCACATCTCTCTTCACAAAAAGCAGTGGCCCACTGTAATAAAAATGAGCTTCGTGCTTGTGAAATTGCTAATGAACAAACAAAATTGTTAAATTTCTTTTTGACAGCTAGATTCCAAAAGTTGTTTACACATGTGTAGCTTATTTTTATATAAAATATGATGCCATTCTACAGTTATACAAGCACAAAATAAAAGAAACACAATGTGTACAGCTGATTGAGAAAAACAACGCCCAAATGTGTCCTTAGGCTTAAAGGTTATGCTCAGTGGCCGTATGCTTGCACAGAAACAATACGATGTGTTCTATATGATGTGTTCTGTGCATTCTGAAAGATTCTTTCATTTAAAGATAATGCTCAGCCAAAATAATATTTGTTCTGTTAAGCCCAGTATCAATGAACAATACCTTTTCATTTCAAATCTACATAAAATTATATTTATATCTCCCACATTTAATATTTATCACACCTTTAAAAATACCAAGCCCTCTTGCTAACTAAAACACAGTATCACGTGATGTTGCATAATCGAATGATTTTCGCCGGACGTACTGTGGATTTCTAACGGCAGACGTGACAATTAACATGGGAGAGAGAGGCGAGTTCTTACGTGCATCGTGCAAGTTACGTCTGACAAAAATCATTTGGTTGACATTTGTTGCATTCACGTGTTTTGATGGGGTTATACCGGCTCTTATTGTGTGGTATTTAAATTACTCCAAATACTTTAGAAGACTGTTTAAAAGAATGAAACTTTCAGAATACACAGAACAAATCATTTTGCTTCTATACAAGCATATTTGTTTGGCTACTGAGCATAACCTTTAAACAGAATATTAGAATATCTACAGCAATTTGAATCCACACCATAAACAAACGGCTAGAACCCTTCAAAACATTTGTAGACGAGAAATGTAAACCGGATGATTTTCATCAGATGTAACTTGCACGGTGCACATAAGAAGGCACCTATATCACCAATGTTGGATATGACATCTATCTTCGGAAATCCACAGTACATCTGACGAAAATTATTCGATTATGCAATATCATGTGACCTTGTGTTTGAGCTGACAACATATAATGGTATTTTTAAAGGTGTAATAAATACCAATGGCCAAGATACACAATACAATGTGTGTGACAATATGCTCCATGATCTCTTGAGAAAATATCACGTGAGTTATGTCAACAACATACGTATGACGTACCAGTATAGCAGTAAAGTACTGCAGTATGTAATCAGTACTAGTATAATAGGCATACACTTGATAATTTTACTTTGTACGTAATTAACCGAGTTATTATTCCATGAATTTTATTTACATTTTCGCCAATTTTGCACCAAATGATATCACTTTTATAGCAATCCATTTTGATTGAAGGTAGTTATGGGACAAAAGGTGCGTGTGGTGTAATAAAGTTCATATATGTTGGCTCTATAATCCTATTTTCTAACAAAAAATTTCCCTTTCAAAAGTTTTGAGTGACAATATGTGACTTTTGATCAGGAATAAAAAAATTGAGAAAAGTCCTGTTGGCCAGCATTTTCCTTGCCAAATGTCTATTCATCTTCAATCATCCATCCCACTTGATTTTTCATTAATCTCATATTTATAAAGAAAATATGTCTTTAAAATTCAAGTAGAGTGTGCAAAGCAAAGTCATTGTGTCACTCTTTTTTAAGTTAAGCTTTATGTCTCATGAAACACTGTACAACAAAACGCAACAAAACAAAAACCCCCAAAAACCAGTACAATGAAAAATGAATTAAGCCAACGATACCTTTAAGAAGTTTTCTGTTCTTGTTCTTCGGCGGACCACTTCCACTACAGATTTTGCATACAGTTCCGGAGCTGTGCGGAACATGATTAAATTTTGACGATGATTTCTCAAACGCTGGATACCAAGCATAGTAAATTCCATTTCATTATAAAACTGGGAAGTGTTCATTTGAGTTTCCTGCAGCCACCTGAAAGTTAAAGAAAAACTTCATTCATTTATGTTTAAAAAAAATAGTACAATTGACTGTAAAATTGGAGAAAATAGGAATGTGTTGCAACATCTAAACACAATGCGGGACAGATAAAATATGTTGGTCATGCAATGTCATAACTTCATCAAAAGTAGACCAAAGTACAACAAAATCTAATCAGTCTTGCCATAGTGCGAGGAAGTTAAGAGCAGAAGTAGGGCGATAATGGGCTGTTATTGTGCAATACCAGGCTTTATGTATTTGTGGAAAAAAAATGATGGTTTGCTGTTTTAAAAAGTCTACACATATCGCGCAAAAGGTCCATTTCAGGGCTTATGCGGACTGTAAAGTCCTGCCGTTGTTGCAGAGCTCTCTGCTGTTGCCGCTATAAAAACGATCAATAAATTAGCCTTGCGGCACTCATTGTGCTCTAGAATTTGCAAGAAGTTAAATATATTTCAACATGTTTAAGATGTATTTACAATGAATGTTTGTAGCTCGTCAAAAGTGGGCCGATGTGCACCAGAATCTAATCAGTTCTTGTAACTATACCAATAAAACATCTTACGAAGTTTGATAGCAATGGCTAAGCTTGAAAAGATTTTACGCAATTTTGCTAAAAAGCCAAAAACATCAATAAACAAGAGGCCCATGGGCCTTAACGGTCACCTGAGCATCAACAAATATTAGCGAGATAAGCAGTTTGTGATGTTTTTTCAGGGATTTCTCAATAATTCCCTGGGAGTCATGAAATATATGAAAAGCGCCCCCCCCCCCCACCTAATAATTATTATGTCACTGTCTATATATTGGCTGATTATTGATTTATAGCAGTATCATCTATTTCCAAGAAGTGGTTACATTTTTTGGAGCCGATGTGTCTGGAGTTTGTGGTTATAGAATATTGATTTTAATGGTGCATTCAAATAGTAATAAGAATGTGATTCACTAATAAAATTGACCTAATAATGAGCCCAAATGGCAGCAATAATTTTACACTTTTTACCCCATTACTACCTTCCCTTGGGGTGGAGGGTCATGAAATTTACAATTTCTTGTCTCCTTACCCTACAGATGCTACATACAAAATTTGGTTAAGATTGGCCCAGCAGTTTTTGAGAAGAAGATGTTTACGACGGACGACGCACGACGCACGACGCACGACGGACGCCAACCCATAGCAATAGGTCACTTGAGTAAATACTCAGGTGACCTAAAAATGGTGTACACAAAATCTTTAAACCTTAGTAACTTTCTCAAATGTGGGTCAAAGTTCATGAAAATTTAAATCAAAGATAGTATTTTGCTCTAATCAACCATATTGAATTTATAAAGCTACAGCTATAAGCGTGTTCAAACAGTGAAGCCATTTCTATGGCATGCTGACGTGCACGAGGACAGAAACAAACCTAGAATTGTCCCTCTGGAATGGAGACTTAATTTTACTAGTAGAAGAATATATATTAATATTTACCTATATCTAGTGTGAAGATTGTTGGTTAGCTCCTGTTTGGCATTTTCACACTTCCTTTGCGTTGATTGAATACCTTGGAAATGTCTTATCATTTCCATGATCTGTCGTTTGTGACTAGTGCAAAGTTCGGGCACCACAGATTCATCACGAGTTTTTTGAACACTCTGCATATTAGAATTGACACTCTGAAAAATGGACAATTAATAATAATACCTAAAAATACAGATTAATGTATGAAATGTGAAACTAGACTTCAAGGTCATATCACAACATCGAATTTTCAGCCTTGAAAGCGGTATTCTTAGGTTCAATCGCCGGCATAACAATTTTGACAACTGCTAAATGATGCAATAAGCCTTTATCAAGAGCGCTCTTACGAATCTATTGCAGCGCCGTGCGCTGCGCAAGGCTGATATCCTGGAAATCGGTCCAAATAGGTAAGATTGTGACAAAATAGAAATTTTTGAAGAAGAATTATCATATTTATTCGTCATCCATGCCTCATCTTATTGTATCTTGGATACCGGATCACAAATAAAGCGTTTGGGAAACTCCCCAATAAGTGTGGACGTCGGATGTCTAGTATTTCTATCAAAACGGATGATGTTTTTGTCGGATGATCAAGTGTGATGCCTGTCAAAGTTCACAACTGAAGAAATCAAAGTTTGACCATGTTTTGGGCCGGAATATTGTAAGTAAAAATATTTTTTTATGAAATATGGATGGTTTATGTTGTTTATCGTGCGTATCCTGGATAAAACGTCGCTGCGCTTAAAATAACTACCGATTTTACGGCCTTCAAATTTGGTCCACTAGCTGTCAAATGAATCGGAGATCTCTCAAAATAGTCAAAATTGAACTTGATGCTGTATTTATAATGGTGAAAATAAGAAACTAGACCGTCTCCTGAATGTGTACTGTAAATGTGAAAATGTTCTGATGAAAAACGTAAGAGCTACAAAGGGTCATATTTCAACTATGACAATTGAAGCCCCCCACTGTGAATAACACGTCACGCAAAATGCGTGTGTGGCACTGAGGGGGTATCACAGTGAATTTACGTCTGGCTTCGTGACGCAAAAAATCGCCTCTTCCTTTATATATATAGATACATATACATATACACACGCACACGCACACGCACACACACACACACACACACACACACACACATGTATAGTGTCTGTGTGACAGGATGACAATGACTTGTACAAATGTAAAGCCGACTGAGCAGATGGATAGTAGAATATGAAACTCAAACATTTATATCTTACTAGAAATCTGTATTGAACGCGTTTCGCAGTAATATCTCCAGCAGAGTGCACACAGTCCCTTAATTAACCCTTTGCCGGTCGGAAAGGCATTTATGCCTTAATGCATGCCTTAAAATCGGTCTAAAACATACGTTCTTCAAACCCTCGTACCTACCAAACTGTCTGCAACATGCATCGTACAAGACCACGTGGTGGCTCAAAATCGCCTACTCCATTCATTAGTCATCACCTTATTTCGCTATAAACCACTTTTTATAGTAAATAATATATTTTTTTAAAAGAAGACATACTTAGAGATGAAACACCAGTTTTCGGTACTCAACTTTGACCACAAAATCTAATTATTTGTCGTCACAAAACCCCATCGGCTTTAGTGTCAAAAGATTTGGCGTGCATTTTGCTATCTATTTGTAAACAACTCATTAGTATGCGGTGAACCCTGACCTCAAAAAAATAATTTATTCCTTCATTATATTTCCTGTGTTTACGCCCATTTCTGAGGCTGTAGCCTCTGCCAACAGCGTTTAACAAGCAAAGCAGCATTGCAAAACACGCATGCTGGGACAAGGCTACTGTTTCAGCCAATCACAAGCGTTTCCAACGACAAAATTGACAGCTAACATGGCGGTAAGCATAGACTGAAAATATTTCTCTGTAAAATGTCGATTTTAACAATAATGATGAAATGGAAGCATTTATAAAATCCACCACTGTTTGGCGGATACGATGTAGAAGCATCGCCATCTTTCTCTGGAGCATGTCTAGCCTGTGCATTACGTCACAGCGGGAGATTTGGAACAATGTCAAGTGCGACACGAAAAATTAGCAAGCCGGTAAGAAGCATCAAGAAAATCCTTAGTTTTGTGAATTAAAATTGGTTCTGATAATAATTTCTTTTGTTCCATAGCGTCTAGCATGCCTTTCTGCGTTGATTGATAGTTTAAATAAGTCATTACACCACAGAGTAATGCGATAATACCAAACCGCCTGGGCCTGTCAAATGACATTGTTTTGAATCGAGAATCGAAATCTCGGATGGTTATAATTAAGATTTCTTTCAAAACATATAATAATATGAGTTGTAAGTGTGAAAATAAAAATCTAAATCGCATTTCATGTCTCCTGTGTAAGTATAATACTATTTGGACTCTTCAGTATACCTGTGGAACTCGCAGTATCTACGACAATAAAATCTGAAAATCAATGACTTTGTGTGATGTGAATATACGTCAAACGTCCAAAATACGGCAACCGTCAAAGAGTTAATAAGCATTCTCACACTGTCTCTATTCCTGTTTGCAATCTGCTAATAAATGTTGCAAGCAGAAAACATCCTTGCCCTGCTGTGAATCATCTTCGATTTACTGAGCTAGACCAAGGCCATCCCCCCCTTACAGACCATGGTTGTGCTGTTTGTCCACCTACCTGAGCAGATTCTTGTATTCTACGAAGATGTTCTTTTGCGCCCTCGCTTAATGCGTTGAGCCTAGTAAGCCGCTCACTGATGCCGCCGATTTCGTACTTGTCTCTGCTGATATCTTTGCACAACAGGTGTAGGAGGGAAACTGCTCTGGCTTGTGAGTCTTGGAAAACCTCTGGAGTTTTCTGTTGGAAAATATAGCACACTAAATATAATATACTCGAACTATGACTAACTCTTTACAAGCAGGGTTACAATGGGTTAAGTAAAAAAAAAATGTGTCGCGTGATTGGCTTTGCATGTTCATCATGTTCTGAAACCTAGAACATTCTTCTGAGATGTCTTGAAGGTAAAGTGTTTGATATTTATCCTTTTACTGGCAAGATTGATGCCAACTATTAAAGCCTAGAATAAAGTATAAGATAAGTTAAAATCGACCACGATGGATAGATGTCCTGCTGTGTTAAGGTAAATCAACCATCCATTTTGGAAAATTTAAGCGTATTTAAGGCTTTATTTTAGCCTGCAATAGTAGCACCATTTACTGCTTTAGCCACTAAAGGGTTATTAATGTCACTTCAATACCTTTGTATTGTTCTTTTAACACGCATCTACAATACTAGCTAAAGAGTCATGTTCAGTGGATTAGCAGTGCCAGATCCAGGGGAGGAGGTGGGATCCGACTTCCACTTTAAATTTCTATTATTTTGGCCAGTTCCTGAACCTTCTATGTTTCAGAGTGCACGTGTTTTACCAGGGTATGAAACTCATCAAATTTTGTTCACGGAACACAGGGTCGGCTACTTGAAAACGTAGCCGGCCCTGACAAAAAGTGTACAGCCCTTGATTACGTTAATGTTGAGAACTCCCTAAATATAGCCTACCCACTGGGCCGTGAACTTTAGAAACCAGCCGGCCCGGGCCAAAATCAGCCGGCACCGGGCCGCCGGATAAGCTCTATTTCATACCCTGATTTTACATACGATTTGACACACGGCCCCAAGGCCTTCTACATGTACAACATCCTGGATCTGCCACTGGATTAGCAATCCAAGCGTATTACAGAATTAAATTTTAATAAAAGCCTAAAATAAAATTTGCTGTCCCCAAAAGTCAGAATGCATATAGCAAGAGTGATTTGAAATGAGATTGACATATAAAAGACAATTTTAGCATTAGCATACACTACTCATGATATAAAACCCTTACCGAGTTCAAAACAGTCAAACATCTATTGGTTCCCTCATCTAGCTCACGGCCTCTGGTCTAGAATTAGATAGAAAAAAGCCCATTAAATTGTAAACCTACTACATGACTATTTAATATAGCAAATGCTTCTCGAACAATAAATTTATAAATAGATACAATGTAGGGACCCATTGAATTTGTGCAATGGATTCTTTCTAGCTATCAAATTGTAACTTGGTCACACAACCTGATAACAAAAATGAAGACTCCAAATGGGACAAATGTACAAAAACAACAGATTATTCAATTTCCAATAGTCGTTAGCTTATTATATTTTGTTCTTTTTACACCATTAAATGCAAAATAGGTGCTTAAGTCAAAGTGACAGAAAACAAAACCCACTCATAGAAAATTGGCCGCAGCTTTCGCATGGTCAAAACATTTTTTCCTACACTATATTCTGAGACCAACGACCACCATCGAAATGCCAATGTAATCATACATAATATTAATGTAATGTCAAAGCTCTGCTTTAAATTGTTTCAACTTTAATTCCCATGGGCGTTTGTATGGTTGAATCAATTAGATCCTAAATTCATTCGAGCAGACCCTAATTATTCCTTAATCTGTGGGTATGGCCTGGCTACCTAATCTACATTGCAACTGTACCCTCTTAGCATTTCAGTTATTTGGCAGAGTGTTTTACCAAGACGTATTTCAGCTTTTTGCATGACTAATTAGTATGTTCTAAGTCTTTTCACTGTATCTGAATAAACTAGACATCCATCTTGGAAAATAGTAGGCATTAATGGCTAACCTGCCACCAATAGTTATAACCCCCACATTACACCAGTGGACGCAGTGAAAGACGACGGGCGGAGCCTAAATTTGTGACTCTGCCACGTCGTGGCCCCGTTTGGGGCCTTAGTGGCACTCCCCTATGATAATCCCCTGTTTGTAAACATTCTTGAAACGGCCGGCGGGGGACTCCCTTTTCCCCCAGCCTCCCAAAG
>CM032664.1:30291788-30389023 GCA_019095985.1 Streblospio benedicti | reverse complement strand
TTCATTTGAGTTTCCTGCAGCCACCTGAAAGTTAAAGAAAAAACTTCATTCATTTATGTTTAAAAAAAATAGTACAATTGACTGTAAATTGAGAAAATAGGAATGTGTTGCAACATCTAAACACAATGCGGACAGATAAAATATGTTGGTCATGCAATGTCATAACTTCATCAAAAGTAAACCAAAGTACAACAAAATCTAATCAGTCTTGCCATAGTGCGAGGAAGTTAAGAGCAGAAGTAGGGGCGATAATGGGCTGTTATTGTGCAATACCAGGCTTTATGTATTTGTGGAAAAAAAATGATGGTTTGCTGTTTTAAAAAGTCTACACATATCGCGCAAAAGGTCCATTTCAGGGCTTATGCGGACTGTAAACCCTGCCGTGTTGCAGAGCTCTCTGCTGTTGCTGCTATAAAAACCCATGAATAATTAGACTTGGTGGCACTAATTGTGCTCTAGAATTTGCAAGAAGTTAAATATATTTCAACATGTTTAAGATGTATTTACAATGAATGTTTGTAGCTCGTCAAAAAGTGGGCCGATGTGCACCAGAATATAATCAGTTCTTGTAACTATACCAATAAAACTTTACGAAGTTTGATAGCAATGGCTAAGCTTGAAAAGATTTTACGCAATTTTGCTAAAAAGCCAAAACATCAATAAAAAAAATGGTGTACACAAAATCTTTAAACCTAGTAACTTTCTCAAATGTGGGTCAAAGTTCATGAAAATTTAAATCAAAGATAGTATTTTGCTCTAAACAACCATATTAGAATTTATAAAGCTACAGCTTCAAACAGTGAAGCCATTTCTATGGCATGCTGACGTACGAGGACAGAAACAAACCTAGAATTGTCCCTCTGGAATGGAGACTTAAGAGACATTTTTTTACTAGCAGTGACAAAAATTGGGAAGTAGCCCACACTGGCCAGAAGGGCCAGTGTTTTGAAATCTTCACTGGCCCTTCTGATACCTTACTAGCCCTGCGAGTGGTGAAGGAGCTAAACATCACTAAGGTGGTCTAGGGGCATGCCCCTGCCCCAGAATTTTTAAAATCTAAGCGGTCATCAGAGGCTATTTTAAAGCATTTTAAAGGGTTTTAGACAAATAAAAAAGGCAGCCACATTAAGTTAAATTATACTTATTTGAATATATTTACAAGTGTGATCAGAAGAAAAAAATCATGTTGTGATAAAATGTGACTAAAATTGAGCGCTAAATGTATAGAAATACACAGCACAGATGAATTTTCAGATAAAATACCACGAATATGATCAAAATAAGACTAAATTTTATGTTCGCCATCAGGGCCAATGTTTAGGAAAAGTTACTGGCCCTTCCAAGGTTGTACTGGCCTCGGGCCGACGGGCCAGTGCCACTTTTGTCACTGTACTAGTAGAAGAATATATATTAATATTTACCTATATCTGGTGTGAAGATTGTTGGTTAGCTCCTGTTTGGCATTTTCACACTTCCTTCGCGTTGATTGAATACCTTGAAATGTCTTATCATTTCCATGATCTGTCGTTGTGACTAGTGCAAAGTTCGGGCACCACAGATTCATCACGAAGTTTTTTGAACACTCTGCATATTAGAATTGACACCCTGAAAATGGACAATTAATAATAATACCTAAAAAATACAGATTAATGTATGAAAACATAGAGAAAGTACAACTCCTGTTTGCTTGTTTATGTGTATTTTTGTGAGCAGGTACTCGTGACCAGAAGGTACAGAGTTGGATTTTCGGTCAGGTCTGGTGGTGGGTGTTGAGCAAACTCATCCCTTAACAGTTTCATACTGCTTTGTGGTACCTACCCATTAAATAGGTACAAATCAGGCGAGTGAATGCTGATCTGAGTGCTATGGTTGCAATGACAATGTGCTGTATGCTCCCCAAAAAGGTTGAGAAAGATATCTTTTGAATAATAATGAGCTTAAATATGTTCATTGCATTAAATATCTTGGTGTAATGTTAAACGATGAAAGTAATGATGAGGATGATCTAGTCCGGCATAAGAGGTATTTGTATGCCAAGGGTAATTTGTTGATTTCAAAGTTTAAGAATTGTTCAGATGATGTTAAACAAGTATTGTTTAGAGCTTTTTGTAACAATGTGTATGGTGGACACCTTTGGTCTAATTTTTCAACTGATAGTATAAACAAATTAAAGGTAGCTTTTAATGATGTTTACAGAAAATTATTTAAAGTCAAAAGAGGCACAAGTATGTCTTGTATATATGTACATAATAACATTGATAGTCTGAAAACTTTTTTGAGGAAGGCTTGTTATCGCTTCTGCCTGCGATTATTTGAATCAGCGAATACGCTGATTCAGGCCATCATCAATTCAGTTTTCTTTTTTAATGTATCTTCTTTAACCATGCTCTGGTATAAAGAATTATTTGTTTGACTTTTTTATCATGTATGTTTTATATGGATATTTGTCTGAAATAAAATTATATATATATATATATATATATATATATTATATATATATATATATATATATACTTATATATCTATATATATATATATATATATATATATATATATATATATATATATATATATATATATATTCCATATATACTATCACTTATAGTTCTTATAGTGCTCAACAAAATATATATTTGGAGCAGTAATATATATTTCTATTATTGAAAAACACATATCACATATTACTTCTACAATTTTGTTTCATGCATACATGTGGTATGCAATCATCAGGAAGTTATGCATTATGAATGGCGAGACAATGTGTATAGAATATAATAGTATATATTATATATATATATATATATATATATCTGCTATATATATATATATTTCTATATATATATATATATATATATATATATATATATATATATATATATATATATATATATATATATATATATATATATATATATATATATATATATATATATATATATATATATATATATATATATATATATATATATATATATATATATATATATATATATGAAAGTTGAAACAGATGAGATCCGGAACACATTATATGCTCCTCCCTCATCATACTTCCTCCTGTCCCACATCCCTCGAACCAGTTCTCGTCAGTATACAGGTTCAGACAGATTAAATACACCTCCATCACCGTCCTTCCATCGTCATATGTCTAAGCCATTTACACACTAGATGAACTAAATATGGCAATGATTGATCCCTCTAATATCCCTCCCCAGCCACCCAGTAAACTAGTGGCACATCACTTAGTTCTTTTTTGATAAATCAATGTCACAGTGCTGGGGTGCCAGCTACTGCTACCTATGGTAAACACGTGCAGAGCAGATTAAATGTCCCACTCATCCATAACCTTCCTTCCAACCCGGCGCCCTCTTCTCTCCCCCCAACCCTCTCTACCCCATCCCTATCTAAACAGGTCCATAATTAATGCACCCCCTTCCTGCTGCTGCTCTGGTTGAAACGGATGAGATCAAAAAACATATTGAATGCTCCTCCCTTCCCATTCTTTCCCTGTCCCACATCCCTCACACCAACTCCGTCACTATACAGGTCCGGGAAAGATTAAATACACTTCCATCACCTTCTTCCCACAGCCATATGTGCCACAGCCATACACACCAATTGATGCACATACTACATGTATGTGGCAATGCTTGATCAGTCTAATATCCCTCCCTCCAGCTACTCCTATGCCTGGTAAACACGTGCAGACCATTAAATGTGCATCCCAATTGCTGCTGCTGCTCGGGTTGAAATTGATGCGATCTGGAACAGATTAAATGCTCCTCCCAGCCTCACTACCAGCCATACCCCCACCCCATATGGACACCAGCCATGATCCCTCCAATATCCCTCCCCCAGCTATTGCTACCCATCGTTAACTTGTGCAGAGCAGATTAAATGTCCAACACATCCCTACCCTTCCTTCCACTACCACCCCCCCCTCTTCTCTCCCCAACCCTGTCTACCCCATTCCCATCTAAACAGGTCCATAATTAATGCACACCCTTTCTGCTGCTGCTCTGGTTGAAACGGATGAGATCTGGAACAGATTAAATGCTCTACCCTTCCCATTTTTCCCCTGTCCCACATCCCTCACACCAGCTCCCGTCACTATACAGGTATGGGAAAGATTAAATACACCTCCATCACCTTCCTCCCATCAGCAGTCATCAGTTGCAGCTATACACACACTACATGCATGTGACAATGTTAGATCCCTCTAATATCCCGCCCTCCAACTACAGTACTCCTACCCCGGTAAACACGTGCAGACCATTAAATGTGCATCTCAATCACCCGCTTTCTGCTGCTGCTCGGGATGAAATTGATGAGATCTGGAACATATTCAATGCTCCACCCCCAGCCATGTTCGCCCCCCCCCGCCATATGGACACCAGCCATGTCTGCCCCCACCCCACCCCCCGCCATATTATGACACACACACCCTTTCTGCCAACCTTCCCAGCTCCCTCGTTGTATGACTGTGCGTGTGACGTGCAACGTACCCATTTGACATATATAAATGTTTAACGTATTCACGTACCTTTAACAAACATGGCCCTGTAAGCAACCTTTCTAAAATTCTTTTTCTATTTTTTATCATTAAAACCAATTTATTTGGTTTGAAATGTGAAATTATAATAACAACCACCAGGTTGTCCTGATTGTACATACACAATTTGGAGTGTGTGCGTCTTGTGGTTATCCCTTTGTGCGCCATCTGTCGACAAAAATGGAACACACGTAAATTACGTCTATCGCCAACAGTCGACAAAAAGTCGACAGACTCACTCAAAAACAGTTTGAGTTTGACTGGCATATTCGTTTAAATACTCGTGGTTCTAGTCTCAAATTCCGTGTGTCAACAACAACAACAACTTTACCTTGACATTTCAATATATTTCTAGAAGGAAATAAGCAGTATAGTGTTAATATTTTAATTCTATTCGTGACAACGAATATTTGACAACCTAACACGCGTTTTCTGCTTCAATTTTGAGTCCTGAAATACTCTTATTTGCGTTCGCAAAACCATAGCTTGTCATACATCGCTGGAAACCTGAAGAAACCAGCTTTGCTTTGAGGCCCAACATGAAATGTGAAACTAGACTTCAAAGGTCATATCACAACATCGAATTTTCAGCCTTGAAAGCGGTATTCTTAGGTTCAATCGCCCGGCATAACAATTTTGACAACTGCTAAATGATGCAATAAGCCTTTATCAAAGAGCGCTCTTACGAATCTATTGCAGCACACGCGCTGCACCGCAAGCAAGGCTGATATCCTGGAAATCGGTCCAAATAGGTAAGATTGTGACAAAATAGAAATTTTTGAAGAAGAATTATCATATTTATTCGTCATCCATGCCTCATCTTATTGTATCTTGGATACCGGATCACAAATAAAGCGTTTGGGAAAACTCCCCAATAAGTGTGGACGCCGGATGTCTAGTATTTCTATCAAAACGGATGATGTTTTTGTCGGATGATCAAGTGTGATGCCTGTCAAAGTTCACAACTGAAGAAATCAAAGTTTGACCACGTTTTTTGGTCCGAATATTGTAAGTAAAAATATTTTTTTATGAAATATGGATGGTTTATGTTGTTTATCGTGCGTATCCTGGATAAAACGTCGCTGCGCTTAAAATAACTACCGATTTTACGGCCTTCAAATTTGGTCCACTAGCTGTCAAATGAATCGGAGATCTCTCAAAATAGTCAAAATTGAACTTGATGCTGTATTTATAATGGTGAAAATAAGAAACTAGACCGTCTCCTGAATGTGTACTGTAAATGTGAAAATGTTCTGATGAAAAACGTAAGAGCTACAAAGGGTCATATTTCAACTATGACAATTGAAGCCCCCCACTGTGAATAACACATCACGCAAAATGCGTGTGTGGCACTGAGGGGTATCACAGTGAATTTACGCCTGGCTTAGGTGACGCAAAAATCGCCTCTTCCTTTATATATATATATAGATACATATACATATGCACACGCCGCAAAACGCCTTTATATATATAGATACATATACGCACACACACACACACACATATAGTGTGTGTGTGACAGGATGACAATGACTTGTACAAATGTAAAAAGCGACTGAGCAGATGGATAGTAGAATATGAAACTCAAACATTTATATCTTACTAGAAATCTGTATTGAACGCGTTTCGCAGTAATATCTCCAGCAGAGTGCACACAGTCCCTTAATTAATAAGCATTCTCACATTGTCTCTATTCCTGTTTGCAATCTGCTAATAAATGTTGCAAGCAGAAAACATCCTTGCCCTGCTGTGAATCATCTTCGATTTACTGAGCTAGACCAAGGCCATCCCCCCCTTACAGACCATGGTTGTGCTGTTTGTCCACCTACCTGAGCAGATTCTTGTATTCTACGAAGATGTTCTTTTTCGCCCTCGCTTAATGCGTTGAGCCTAGTAAGCCGCTCACTGATGCCGCCGATTTCGTACTTGTCTCTGCTGATATCTTTGCACAACAGGTGTAGGAGGGAAACTGCTCTGGCTTGTGAGTCTTGGAAAACCTCTGGAGTTTTCTGTTGGAAAATATAGCACACTAAATATAATATACTCGAACTATGACTAACTCTTTACAAGCAGGGTTACAATGGGTTAAGTAAAAAAAAAATGTGTCGCGTGATTGGCTTTGCATGTTCATCATGTTCTGAGACCTAGAACATTCTTCTGAGATGTCTTGAAGGTAAAGTGTTTGATATTTATCCTTTTACTGGCAAGATTGATGCCAACTATTAAAGCCTAGAATAAAGTATAAGATAAGTTAAAATCGACCACGATGGATAGATGTCCTGCTGTGTTAAGGTAAATCAACCATCCATTTTGGAAAATTTAAGCGTATTTAAGGCTTTATTTTAGCCTGCAATAGTAGCACCATTTACTGCTTTAGCCACTAAAGGGTTATTAATGTCACTTCAATACCTTTGTATTGTTCTTTTAACACGCATCTACAATACTAGCTAAAGAGTCATGTTCAGTGGATTAGCAGTGCCAGATCCAGGGGAGGAGGTGGGATCCGACTTCCACTTTAAATTTCTATTATTTTGGCCAGTTCCTGAACCTTCTATGTTTCAGGGTGCACGTGTTTTACCAGGGTATGAAACTCATCAAATTTTTGTTCACGGAACACAGGGTCGGCAACTTGAAAACGTAGCCGGCCCTGACAAAAAGTGTACAGCCCTTGATTACGTTAATGTTGAGAACTCCCTAAATATAGCCTACCCACTGGGCCGTGAACTTTAGAAACCAGCCGGCCCGGGCCAAAATCAGCCGGCACCGGGCCGCCGGATAAGCTCTATTTCATACCCTGATTTTACATACGATTTGACACACGGCCCCAAGGCCTTCTACATGTACAACATCCTGGATCTGCCACTGGATTAGCAATCCAAGCGTATTACAGAATTAAATTTTAATAAAAGCCTAAAATAAAATTTGCTGTCCCCAAAAGTCAGAATGCATATAGCAAGAGTGATTTGAAATGAGATTGACATATAAAAGACAATTTTAGCATTAGCATACACTACTCATGATATAAAACCCTTACCGAGTTCAAAACAGTCAAACATCTATTGGTTCCCTCATCTAGCTCACGGCCTCTGGTCTAGAATTAGATAGAAAAAGCCCATTAAATTGTAAACCTACTACATGACTATTTAATATAGCAAATGCTTCTCGAACAATAAATTTATAAATAGATACAATGTAGGGACCCATTGAATTTGTGCAATGGATTCTTTCTAGCTATCAAATTGTAACTTGGTCACACAACCTGATAACAAAAATGAAGACTCCAAATGGGACAAATGTACAAAAACAACAGATTATTCAATTTCCAATAGTCGTTAGCTTATTATATTTTGTTCTTTTTACACCATTAAATGCAAAATAGGTGCTTAAGTCAAAGTGACAGAAAACAAAACCCACTCATAGAAAATTGGCCGCAGCTTTCGCATGGTCAAAACATTTTTTCCTACACTATATTCTGAGACCAACGACCACCATCGAAATGCCAATGTAATCATACATAATATTAATGTAATGTCAAAGCTCTGCTTTAAATTGTTTCAACTTTAATTCCCATGGGCGTTTGTATGGTTGAATCAATTAGATCCTAAATTCATTCGAGCAGACCCTAATTATTCCTTAATCTGTGGGTATGGCCTGGCTACCTAATCTACATTGCAACTGTACCCTCTTAGCATTTCAGTTATTTGGCAGAGTGTTTTACCAAGACGTATTTCAGCTTTTTGCATGACTAATTAGTATGTTCTAAGTCTTTTCACTGTATCTGAATAAACTAGACATCCATCTTGGAAAATAGTAGGCATTAATGGCTAACCTGCCACCAATAGTTATAAGTGACCCTAATGAGAAAATTAAATTAAAAAACAAAAGCTCTCAAGATTGTACACAAACCTCGCCTATCACCCACTCATACAGATTTTTTGGCTGTTGTCGTAGTGAAAGCAGCATCCGTGAGCTGTCCACGGATTCTGGGGAGGAGCCCGATCTTGACGCCGCGGTGTCTAGCAGGGACATGGTTGAGAAGGATGAACACGACGCCAGACATTCCAGCAATGGAACCCTTTCCAGATATCTCAAAGTTTCTGGCAACCTACACACAAAAAACAAGATTCCATTGTATCATTGACAACTAAGAAATAACTCTGTATAGACATTTAATGCACATATTTTTATTGTGGGTAACAAAACTTTTGAAAGCAAGCCCAATTACCGGCCTAAATTTAAAGATTATAGTTGACAGGAAAAAAATTGGATTTGTATGAATGTATAAATGTATGAATGTATAAATGAACTATTAGTCAAGTCTAATGTTACAAATAATATATAAATCGCAAGTTTCGAATGTAGGATATTTCATAACTTAAAACCTAAAAGGCCAAGCTGCCTTGTTTACTAAAACATAAGGTTGCGCAAAATTATGTAATCCAATTCCATCAAATCAATGCAAAATCTGCAAAGTTTGGTCCAAACATTTGGGTGCACCTGGATGTGCCAATCTAAATGAAAAGGGGGTGTGGTTTTGATTATTTACTGATTAAAGATATTTAAAAAAAATTAAGCTTAGACTGAATAGGTGCCAAACCAGTTATTTGACTTAAAATTAGTTGAATATTTAGTGTAAATGATCAGTTGTTAGCCAGTCATGTATAAATGTAGAATTGGGCTAGACTAAAGAGGATTTCGGGAGTAGGTCTCATCAATGGCTGCCAGAGCTCTGGGAATGTGGTTATGCCCATATGATTTTTCTCCTAAGCAGCTGGAAATTGAATACTCTACTAAAGAAAAATAAGATTTTCTGTCAACACTCAAAGGTAAGCAAAGCAGAAGGGGCCTAGTTACTACATTGTTTATAGATCTCACAATTGAGCATTCATTTAGCGGTCTCAGCCCTTAAAAAGAGACGTAGCTTTGTAATTCAGTACTAAGTTAGGGGGCTCTTACATAAATCATGTAGGTTATGTCTGATGTCTTTTAAGTTTACATGGACATGAAAAAAGGGTGCACAGTGCTGGGTCTCAATGAAAATGGTTATTTCATTATTATCATTTACCATCAAACACACCCAGCAACTTTATTTTAATACCTGGAAATTACGAAGAGAAAAACCCTGATCAATATGAAGAAAAAACAAAACTGATAAAAGAAAACATCAAGTTATGCATAGGGCACATTACACCCAAAGGTGGGTCTACAGCCTGTCTACTGCCAAAAACGCATAGAAAACGTGAGGATCCGTGAGTGTACAGTGCGGCAAAAGTACGTTTTTTCAAGGCCGTTTGGTGGCCGCAGAAGTTTGGCTTGCTAAACTTCTTCTACGTCCGATGTCAGCCATGGTCTGGCCGTAAACTATCAGTGCAGTGACCTTACGCTAAATGTCGTATATATACAAGAAATTTAACGCATGTTGTGCGTACAGATACAGTACCGGCGCCGTGCGTTCCCTGCACAATAAACGTGTGAATGCCGTACTTTGGAAATCCCACCGTGCGTAGATCGCAAGTTAAATATGAGTGCAATGTACGTTTGATGCACGTTGATCTCACGGCCACCCCAATGAAATAATCCACAGTGGCGATGCAGTACGTATGTGCTCACAACTGTACTTTTGTCACTGCATGCGGAAAACGCTGTAGACACCGCAGACCTCAAGACGCCTTGCAGCAAACACAACCGCAAGGTCAAATGTGCCCCTCGCTTAAGGGATACTTACTGTTCAATCATATCTGAGTAGCTATCTCTGATTCCCAAATACCACTGATATTCAGAGCAATATGCATTGTACTTTTTTTCAAACTCCCTAAAATAGAAAAAATACTAGTGTTAATAAAAATGTTAAATTGCTTTATTTAATGTATGATGCATGTTCATGTACTAAAGGTACTAAATTCTAAAGATAATGCTCAGTCATAAAAATATTTGTTCTGTAAAAGGCATTTTCAATAAAAGGTGGCCTCCCAGTTTAATAATAATAA
Organism: Streblospio benedicti; assembly: GCA_019095985.1. Taxonomy (NCBI): domain Eukaryota; kingdom Metazoa; phylum Annelida; class Polychaeta; order Spionida; family Spionidae; genus Streblospio; species Streblospio benedicti. Next base: position 30,378,487 of record CM032664.1, on the reverse strand, counting down.
TAATAACAATAGTTTATTTTGAAATCTTACGATTGAATATGATACATAGAATATGAATACATGATACATATCATCATTATGTACATGGAATACAGATAGTCTAAGGAATTTGAAATTTATAATTTCCATGTATAATATGCATTACATTCATGACTAATTTGGCAAAAAAATCAATTAGAAACTTACAATCTTGATATTTTTGGACATTTTCTATATATGTAATTATGTATGTTATTACAAATTTTTACAAAAATAACTGTTTAGTGGCCAATGTTGTGAATGATGCGACTATGGCAGCTTAAAGCATAAAATATGCTCAACTTCACTAAAATGAATTCAATATGTAGAATATGTGGTACATAGCACATTGCCTCATCTTTGTAATTTTGTGTAGTCTTGTGTGCTAAGATAAGGAGCTCAGAGAGGAGTAAAAATAGTAAATATGAAATATATACAAATGAATTCTAGACTAGACCACTTCCAACCAGCAATAGGCAGAGTGACAACAATGAATCATCTACAAATTCTCAGTCTTACAATATCTCCTATATTATTACCCATATATGTATGTGAATTTCTGTATTGTTATTTGTTATAATGTATTACTCTTAAATTATTCATTTTACTTTTTGCTGTACATGTAACTGAGGAGGATTCTAATGAATCGAAAATATATTATTAATAAATTGATAACTAACTAAACCAAATTAAAAAAAAAAATCAATAAATATTTAGACATATTAGCAAACAGCACACAAGAATATACAATATTATAAAAACTAAAATGGAAGTCTCAGCCTTCCATCTGGGTAAATTTGAACCTATTTTAGGCTTTATTCTCACAGGCTGCAATAGAAGGCATCCATGACTAACTGGCCAGTAAAGGGTTGAAAAATATGCATTACTTTTTGTAGTCATCCATGCTTGCAACAATCGCCTGCCATGCTTGATGCTGCATCATCTGGTCATCCAGCAATCGCTTGATACTTCCATATTCATTACAAGCAGAGCTATATATGTCCTATCGAAAAACAAAAATAGAATAATACACTTCTTTATAAAATTCATACTCAAAAGAAAATGTGTATACATACATGTATGACCGCGAGTAGTATCAGAATAGCACAATTATATTTATTCCAGTGTTTGCAAAACTGATTTAGAGAGATGGCAGAGCCCAACTGCTGAAATTCAGTTTACGATATTGAAATACTCACTCTGAGTATCAGATGTCAAGCAAATTGACCTCTGAAATGTTTCGCCTGAGAGTGCATTAACATAATACATGTGAGCTGTTTAAATACTACAACCTGATTGGTTGAACCTTCCACACCCATCTGATACTTAGCTGTGATTGGTCACTTGAGCTCATTTATATTAATCACCAGCCTGTGATGGTTATAGATTAACAGCCTGTGATTGGTCAGAATTTTTAATGAGAATAGTTATGTCAGAGGTCCCTTTAGGACATCTGATACTCAGAGTGGAAATACTGATTACTGGACACACATTTCATGAAGATCAAAATAGCCCATACTTGATTTCATAATGGCTATTATTTGTCCCTTCTATAAAAACCTGGCTTACAACTTTTGGTGATGTTTTCATATTTCAAAAGAGTTACATATTTTGAAAATATCAATATCTAAATATTCTAAAATAAAAAATTCCATACATAGGGTTAAAAGAATTTGTTTATGATTACAAATTCACTACACTAGTGATATTATCATTATACTATACCGCTGCAATTTTCGCTCTGATGATGATAGTTTCGCGTGAAGACACCAATTGAAGAGATTGATTTGCACGATCTTCAATATCAGGAACTGAAAAACATAGTTACTTCTGAACAACGACATGTACTTTAGAGCATCATATCTACACATACATCGGTCAATTTAGGGTAGAGGCTTTTACGTGAGGAGGCATTTTCAATGACATCTTAATATTGTTATTTGAAACAAACATTTTAGTGTTGAGCATTTAAGTGAGCATGGTCTCTTCCATGGATGTTTAGAGTAATTTTTACTGATCATGTATTGTTCACTCTCTTAGCTATCTTAGACACATTGGATGATGGAGCTGTTCACAGTATCACAAGAATACTTCATCCACATGGTGAATTTAATCTCTAGCTTCCATTGGTATCATTCAAACGACATCCGTTATCCAGTTAGATCACCTGTATCTCATCAGTTGTCTAAACAGGCTGTTACAGACCACATCCACAACCTAGAGCTGGGATGTCAAGCCCTAGCTATGATGATGGGATCTGTTACGTTTTCTTGAAGAATATTCTTAATCACAGGGATGCGATTGCACCTAAAAGCATCTAGAACAAGCTTCTTTCAGTGTCTACAGAGATCTCAGCACCATATTGTTATAATCCAGTCCTTTACAAGGGCTTCATCCATGCACCCTTTTATTGAAGTTTTCCCATCATTTCATCTTAAGTAACAGAAGGCTAATTTGACTGAAATTAAGTCACTGATAATAGGCAGGCGCCAGACCATGCACAGCTAAACAAGCAGAATTATTTTAACTCCATTCTCTGTGGTATGGGAAGCAAGTGCATAGAACTTTTTTTTTTTTAAATAAGGCTTTTTAAGGCCTCCTTGGAAGCAATGACAAAGTTTGTTCATTGAGTGCAACTGCAAACACATGGGCTAGGTAGGTTTACTGGGTTTGATGGCTATCACTTTCCTTCAAAACAAAGTAAGGCCTCTAAAGACTTTTTAGGGATGCGATCTGTGGACACCCTACCTTGTAAGGGAAAAAGTACCATGACCCCACCACAATTCTAACATCTGAAAATAATGACTCTTAACCACCAACATTATTAGTTAATGAGCCCTCCCTTCCTAGACAAAAGAATTGTTGTGTTTGTTGAATATTGACCAGCATATTAGATTTTTTAATATTAATTTTCAATGATCCCTTCATTTTACTTACAGAATGTAGTGTAATCTGAATATGCACGAGGGGGGTCGCTATTATCAATTAGTCGCTTATCTACAATATAAAGTAGCTGGTTTTCCTGAAAATAAAATATGATAATTATATAAAATCATTTATATCATTTATGGATTCAGCTAGTTTTATCAAAATCAAATAAATTTGGTTCTAAACATTTTCCATACCATATGTTTCACCAGTCGCTGAAACTATCGATCTGCACGTTTAAATTTCTATTGTACATGAAGAAAGTAGCTCATAAAACTAATATAAGATTAAAACACAATGAGGCCATTCAAGGATAATTTACCTATTTTACCAAAAAGACCAAATTATTCATAAAAAATTTTTTTAACGTAAACAATAATGCGGCATAATTCAACTAACTATTGAGCCACATGTACCATTGCTGTTCAAATTCACGTTGTTTCATGTAGAGTATACTTGCATTAAGGATGCTATCATTTATTATGGCTCAAGTGGTGCATGAACAATTGAAACCAGCATGGCATAATTTTCCATCCTTCACCTACCTCACTTGATTGGAAAATTTCAAAGTCAATCCCATCACTGAAATAGTCCCCACCAAAAGTGCTACTAGCACACACCAACCACACTTCCCTGAGGTCAAAATTCTATTGTATTTTGTGACAATACCAACACAAACTGTGATAAATGCATTAATTAAATAATTCTTGAATATATTTTACATTTACCATGCCATATATAAATCCACAGAGCTGGTGGTCATCATTGTGTACTGTCAACAACTGCCCTCCACTGCAGTACAAGACCTGCTTGTCTATAGGAATTCCATAGCGCTTGGCAAGTAACTGTTTCGTATGCTTTAATCTAGAAATAAAAAAATAAAATAAGCACTTTATTTTCAATCCCTCATAGTTAAAATGCTTATGCCTTAGAGACGAGAATGGCACACAATCCTTACCAAAGTCATCACTCACAAGAGGCACATTCACAATGCTTAGAAGAAAAAAGTTACATTATCACAGTGGTTGAAACTCACAGGAAAAAGTTTGGGTCGAGAAGGGCCCTTAAATCTAAATAGTAGGGGCCCTGATCATAAGTTGAGGGCCCTGCAGTGATATGTGTTTGAAATGTTAGAAAAAGAAAGTGGTTGTTTTTGTAGACACATATTTGAACATGATAAAGAATGGAATTCACTATGACTCACCAATATTCACCAAAAATAGTTGAAGGACAGCAGGGCCCTCAAGTCTTAAAAGTTAAGGGCCCTGGTCAAAAGTTGGGGGCTCAGGGTCCGAGGGCCCCCTACTATTTCAAACACTGATTATCAGCCTCTATAATAAGAGACATTTATATATACTCTGAAAATAGCGAACTACCTGCGGCTCCATGAACAAGCTATAAAGGTTATGGGTTGGCTGTATAATATATAAACTACAAGTGTATAGACCCATTAAATGTGCAGTTGTCTTTATTCCAACAGAGAAGTAAGTTTATTATACATTGACGCATAATTTCTTGGGTTATCAAATGCTTCAACTGTTGTATAACCCAGTGAAGGTTATCACCATCTCAGGGCCATGGATAAGTACCCGTCCTATAGTCCAAGACAGGTATCTGTGTTGTGAGGATGGGTAGAAATTTTGAGTTACAACCTACTATGGACAAGTATTTCAGTGAGGATGGGTATTTTTTTCAGGATACCTGTTCAACGGACAAGTATGATTTTTTTCCCTATTCTTGGCCTTGCCCCTTGTTCGGATTGACTTGATACTAAGGTTATCAGTCAAGTCATTTACTTCCAGGAATTACACTTGTAATAACATGCCTCCAGCGGGGAGTGCACAACGGGACATTTATATTTAATTTGGGCACATTGAGAGGAGTCATGGTTGGATTTAAGAGGGGGAAATATACCTATTTTGAGATGTGAGAATGGCCATTGATTTTTTTTTATAAGAAATGAGAATGGGGTCAATTTCCTTTAAGAATTGTGAGAAATTGAAAAATTTAGAAATTGTGAAATAAGAATGGTTAGAAAATTAGTGAGAATGGCCCTGGATTTTTGCTGAGACTTCAGAATGAGTTAAGGTATATTATTCCCACATTTAACAATGAAGAAACCCCAGAAGAAACCTCAGCGTAATTTATGTAAAGACAACTAAATGAAGTGAGAAAGTGTGGTTGTCCTCAGGACTAAAAATGACACACTTAACATGTGTAGTAGTATTTTATTTAGGAATTAATGTTCCTAGGATATCACATGAAAGCTTAAAAACATTATGGCTTATTTCCAATGTGGTCCTGTTTCTTTGGCGTGCAGAGGGGTGGTTCTCCTCTACACGGGACACGCCTTTTAACGAGGCTTTCGAACCTTGGGCTTGGTGTCGCCACCGTCTTCTATGATATACTAGACAGTGGCGAGATTGGTAGTACAGTGGCAGACGCACAACGTAAGTGTTTGGCGACACCAAGTCTGCCATGGCCGGGGCACGAACTTACAATGCAGGCAAATCCCGTTTGTTAGTCGTTTGCTCTAACCACTGTACTAACAAGGACTACATGTTGGTTCTACTGGTGACTAACCTATCTTTTTGTAGGCGAATAGTTTCCTGTCATGGCATTTTCCATGCCTAATGCACGTGGCAAAACAACCCATGACCCCACCATGTGACAATATGAACCAATCAACCACCCAGACCAAAAAATCGGTCTGGCTGTCCATTCCCATGTCATATCTTGAAACAAATTTCAGTCATTAATAAGTACGCAGCTATATGTTTAATAATAATTCTATGAGCACAGTTATACTTACTTTTCATTAACATCAATATCAGTTTCAATTGTTTGTCCAGTAATCACTTTAAAGATATGCAAGGCCATTTTTTTCTCACACAAAAAAAAATGTTTAAGCTGGAAGATCTTCTCAACACTTCCACATCATCCGGTGACATACCCTGGTAAAATATGAAACAAGTTGATTGATGTTTTGGACAGAATATAGTCACCAATTATTTCAAATGATTATGTAACATCTGTGTACCCCATATCGGCTATAATTTACAAATAATATACAAAATCCATGAAACTATGGCATAACACTGCATTAGTAATCACCAAAGTATAAAATATCAACAATTGTCGCAAAAAAAGGCAATTTAGTTGAGCTGGCAATGCTATATTTGGAGGTTGAGTTGCACGCTTATGTCATGACAAAGGTGAATGGCATAGAATGAAAATTGACAATGCAAAGCCCAATGAAGTAGACTGTTGATAGTCAAAAATATCCCCAATATTTACACATCTGATTGTTTTATGGATATACTAGCATCTATGACTATTTGTTGTACTAATCACTGTCATCCTATGGGCACAACAGTTTTTGATAGTGTAAGAACCTGCTATTTCTTCTTTGTTTTGGTAACTCAAATTTAATAATACGACGCCATATTTGTTTTTGTATGGTCGATTTCGTTTCGGTAAACTATTACCTCTTGTGGAGGTTGGGGGAGTTGTATATATACATGACTAACCATCTAACTGTAATAAAGTAAAGCCAGTTGAAAAGTATACTATATGAATTCTTTTGACAGAAACAAGTAATGTATTTGAAATAGATCCACATTAAAAGAGATGATAAGAAGCACAACACGAGTTAACGGGTTGCAATGAATATCGAACTCATATGCGACACAGAGTCTAGTTCTCAAATTGAAAACTACTGCGCTGCGATCCCTCCCCACTCCTACTACTCCTGTACTAGTCTCGCGCAACACAGACCAACGTACAGCGAGCCACCACGTGGCCCCATCAAAGTGAGGCTGGCTGGTCGAGTCTATGTCCCAACCTGTGTCCAACAGCAGGGAATCATCCTCTTAGCGAGACGGACGAATTTCCAAGGAGCCTCGATTTGGAGGTTGGATCCCTCCCTGTGGAACCATAAACTGTTAAGAGGGTGGAGCGGGGATGGGGTGGGGGTGGGGGAGGGGGCTCTACAATAGATTGGATGTGCGAAATCAGCGGCGAAATCATCGTTTATGCCTATTTTATAAGCTTTTGCATGGAGGCCTGGATTTGCCACCAGAGAGCGTTGGCATTAAACTACATCAAGGTAGAGCCACTCGGGACTCTCACCAGTGGAAGATAGTAAGACCTTGAGCCGGCGATAGGCAATCTCCACTGTGGAAATCAACAGTTTTAAGAACAATCCCGGAGTGGAATAGTCTTAACCCGGGAACTGTCAATGCCGACTCTATTACCACTTTCAAGAGTCGGCTATCTGCCAACCCTTAGGCAGAACGTACCCTTTCTCCATTCACGCGTTGCCTCATTAGAGGAGGCCAGTCTCTATCTGAGACTGGCTAATTTGTGAATTATCTATCCAGATCCAGATCCAGACGGCTGTGCCAACAGATGTATGGGTACCTTTTGGGGCCATCCATTAAAAGCTTTAGGGATTATAATTTCCCCATCCATTACATTTTTGGGTCACAATCTTTCAAAATTCTGTATATTGGGGGTTTACATATTGGAGATGCTTATATGAATATTGACAAATCATTAGAGGAAGTGCTCACGTTATGGGCAGTGCTCATGTTATGGGCACATCCATTTTACGGTTGATTATCACGTATATCTCAACGGGAACGCGTAATAACAATACACAGTCCAAGATAAGCATCTAAAGATAAATTGGCATAACTGTATACTTTGGGGTTATATATTGGACATTTTCATATGAATATTGACAAATCATTAAAAGAAGTGCTCACGTTATGGGCAGTGCTCACGTTATGGGCCGTTATGGGCACATCCATTGGAGGGTTGATTATTATGTACATCTCCATAGGAACGTGTAATAACAATACGTAGTCAGAGATAAGCATCGAAAGATAAATTGGCTGTATATTTTTACTTAATGAAAAATAAGTTTTGATAGATCTATACATATTATCCCATGAACATTAGTAACTGTAATTCAGGCAAACTGGTATATGGTGTTTGCAATCGGGGAGACATTTGAGGTAGTCGAGTCACAACTAAATCTTGTGAACTGCCCAGAGTAGAATGGTACTATCATCCCAAGCAGCGATCTATTAAAAGCTTACACGACTGAACCATTGTTTCTCTGCTAGCTTACAAACTTGGTCAGTAATAATTTTAACCTGGAGGTCGCAGGTTTGAATCCCACGAGGATGACATTTTGGGAGGTCTATTTAGAGCTAGCAATTTTATTCTTATGGAGCCTATGAATATTGTTTCCCAATGCTTGGGAATTCATTTCCAACTTTATTTATCTCTCACTTCTCTCTCGATATAGCAATGTCAAAAATTTTGATATTACCAAAGTTAGGGAACGATCATAAATAATGATTCCGGGGGGGTCGTCCAAAAAGTTGGTGGTGGTGGTGGGGGGGTCGTCTAACTTTTCTGATTTCCTTTTATTGGGGGGGGTCGCTGAACTTTTTTATCACGATACTGTACATTTTTTTCAAATATCTTCTTTTAGCAATGCAATGACTATATAGAGGACTTTTTCTTTAGCGGAGGATGGGGGGGTCACTCAACTTTTTTAAATGTTGATGGGTGGGCCGGTTAACTTTTTGTTCACGCCCCCAAAAATGGACGACCACCACCCCCCACCCCCGGTATCGTTATTTATGATTGCTTCCTTAAAGAAACAATTATGAATAACGATATCAGGGGGGGGGGGGTCGTCCATTTTTTGGGGCTTGAAGGAAAAGTTACCCGAACCCCCATCAACATTTTAAAAAGTTGAGTGACCCACCCCCACCCCTCTATTTGTAGCGTGATAAAAAAAAATCAACGACCCCCCCCCCCCCATAAAAGAATCAGAAAAGTTGTACCATCCCCCACCTTTTTGGACGACCCGCCCTCCCGGTATCATTATTTATGACCGTTCCCTAACAATCGCTAATATTACTCATCACTGGTCAACTATCATTCAAAGTAATATAACGGACTGTCCTGACAACACAATGCAAACTGATTTTTAAAAATTGTTAATTGCTGTTTCCGTCTTTCCAAAAAACTTAAATAACTATAACTTAAATAACTGATCTTTCTCAATAGGATAGTCTTCCATTAGAGTAATCAAATACATATCGCATAAATTAATCCGAGTCAGATATTTATATAGGCCTAACCTATAATACTGAATCACGTATTTGTGGTTACGATTAGAGGGTCTTGCACCTACTGGTGCAGCCATTATTCATTATGTTATTGAATGTAAAACAATGATAAGTTCCAAATCAAAGATTTAACTGTTTAAACATAAGGGTAGGAAAATCAGTATTATATAATTTTTATAATTTTTTAGTATGTTATGGAAAATTAGATTAACAATCTACCCATTGACCAACGTCAAGCGTTCAGCGGTACACGAGTAGAAGTAACGTTACGCAAACGTCACGGACATGGCAGCGACGCGAGACGTTCTAAATAAAAACAATCTTCGATCATTGAGAAAATTCTTATTTCTTTTTGTTATATTCCAAAATAATCATGTGTCAAACTATTACTGTGATTTCTTATTAAAATAAATATGTTAAAAAACACCATGGCGTCAAATTTGACTATTTTCATTGTGCTTGGATGTGCGGTAATGCTTCAAATGAAATCTTTAAATGGTAGGTTACTATAATTAAACTATTTCATAATACAGGTTTAAAATAATTCTTTGACAAACCATTAATGTGGTTGATATTTGTACCACAAACATACATGTATAGATATGATTATGTAGCTGTGATAATCTTTTTGTTTGCTTCTTAATTCACAAAAAATAATTCTGTTCTTAATATGTGGATCGAGCTTTTGAAGTGGGAACACCAAGTTTTAATCAGGATAATGTTGTCATATGTATAATTTACACATCTCCTTTTTTTACATTTTTATTTAAAAATTCTTTTTTTAAATTTATCAGTCTGTTTTAATCCATTGTCTGGACGATTTACTGGTGAAAGAGAGACTTCAACACTCTAAAGACATTTATTCTTCAATTACTTTACTAAATTAATTGCAATACATGACAAAAGTTGAAGTGTTCAAAGAACACTGCGTCGCTAGAACGACGTTGACTTATGGGCAATTAAGATTTATACTGAAATGATGTTTAATTACTTTACAATCAAGAAATGAATTTGAGGAGAAAACATCAGAATGAATGACAATCAATATATCCAGGGAAAAGATATTTGTGTTGCAATACAATAGTACTATTTGAATAACAGATACTAATCAATATCAGTTTCAAACCCAATAATCAATATTTGCTGCTTGGTTGGAATATTGATTTTTTCTTGGTGGCTTAATCGCATAGAATATCAGTAAGAATGTCATGAATGGGCTTCTAGAAACCACAGTTTAATTGGCAGATTGCCCAAAATCAAATCACTTCGGTGTTGCCTCATACCTCATAGTTGTGTAAAGTTTGAACGAAATCGGTTCATCGGTACCCCCGCTAGCTTGTCCGGAGACATACATACAAACATAGTTAGTTAGTTAGTTACATAGTTAGTTAGTTACAAACGAAACACAATGCTTGCTTCAGCAGCTGAGCTGAAGCGACGCAACAATAAGTAGCATAACAAGTCAAATAAGCCCAATATAAAACAAGCTGAATATGATATTATCATGTATGTTTTGTTTTATCTAGTGTGTTGATTGATAAATATCTGATATATTTGTCAAAATTATTGTTACGTTGGATCAAAGTTTATTAATTCAATGAAAATTTGTTAAATTATGTCTATTTTTGTCTATTTCCTTAGCTGCACCTCTCCGATGTAAATCATATTTACTGCAGCCACAAGTAAATCCTAAGAATCTCGCAATCAATGCTGACCAAAACGCTGTACGTGAAGGAAAACTGCAATTACAGGCTGAACACTCAACAATGGAAGATTATAAATGTGCAGAGTTACAGAAATTGAGACGTAAAAGAGATTTAGCAGAAATGGCAAAGAAGAAGAAGGTAAAAAACAAAACTTATCTAACAGTTCAAACAAAACTAGATTTCTGAATTTATCATGCCATGGATTACAGTATTGCTATACAGGCACTGCTGCACTTCTATTGGAGTACTTACTCTGATTCAAACTCTCAAGGACATAGTTGCGATTTCCTTGTGCCTAAACATGGTTAAAGTATTTATATACATGATTCTTTACATCACAACACATTTTTTTACACTTACATTGACAGTTTCACAAACTATCTGTTGGCATCGTCGGAATGACACTTCTGCGCATGACAGGAGGTCAGTCCCGCCGATCCCCGCCGAGAACCGGATTGTAAACTCGTGGGAGGGTGCAAGTGTAATAGACAGGGAGAGTGACTGGAAGACAAGGACAATCAGAGGCAGTGCATATCCGAACGTACAGGCAGGTCATGAACCGTGACGAGGGGGGCCACCAACTCTCACGAGTTTACGATCCAGTTTTTGGCGGGGATCGGCGGGACTGACCTCCTGTCATGCGCAGAAGTGTCATTCCGACGATGCCAACATTTAGTTGGTGAAACTGTCAATGTAGGTGTAAAAAAATGTGTTGTGATGTAAAGAATCATGTATATAAATACCCATTACCAACACAATGAACACGTTCAAGGATGGTTAAAGTATTGTAATTGTCTGTAATTTTGGGATTTTAATTCGCACTTTCAATATCCCACTCCATTATTATTTTATAGGAATGGATGAAGAAGCTTGATCGTTGGAATAAAACAGCTTATAGCAAGAGAAAGTTGATTCTCCCATTCTTTTGTCTTTCTATAATCCTTATGTTCCTCTTCTGTTGTTGTGTGGGCTTCATATGCAGATATTTTCAAGATTGTATTCCGGCATACTTTGAACAAATTTGTTTAAAGCCATTTGACATGATCACCGGAAGAGATCCAAGTAAGTTCAGAAAAAAAGTATTTATTTACTTTTGAAAATAATCTTGAAATATCTCTGCCCACATAGTAACAAATTACGATGTCACAATACTTGAATTTGATGTTCATTGCTCTGATTTATATCTTATTTATTTTGTAGCATACAGAACTGTCGTCAGGAACATGGAACGCTTAGGAATGACTCCTCCATCCTACAAACAATACTGTGATATGAAAGACGTTTTTGAGGAACAACTATTTTAGATTTGATTTCATTAATGCATGTTATTGGCAAAAAATAATATATTCATAATCAGACAGAATGAGATTTTGTAACTAAATTCTATACTGAAAATATGAAAGTATAAATTATGTAAACGGTGGAATATAACAAATTTCAGCCACTTTACCATAAAGTTAGTTTCTGCCAATAGCTAAGTATCCTGTACTTTGTAAGTTAGAGATGGTTTAAGTTTGTTCTCCACTAAAAAAATTCTAGTGATTTTCTTAGTACCAGTAATAAGTAAAAATGAATTTCTTCTGTTGGAGAAAATAAAGCAAAAATCTCTTGGTAATTACATAAAAAATTATGATAGAATATATCTTTGACAGCACACGGTTATGTGGGGATTGAGTGTGGCTTATTTCAATATGAAATATGAATATTTAGGAGAAAACTTTATACACCGTAATTTCTGCGTTTTGAAGTGTATTAAAAGTTCATTAATTGTTTTCAAAACATGTCTTCCATAGGTGTTTAAATGAAGAGGTGTCTCTTGGAAGGAGGTGTTAATGGAAAATGATCTCATTTTTAGTTAACATAGTAGGTACTGATGCATGATACAGATTTTGCTGAAGTTTGCAAACCAAATAATTTGTGGAAAAGCCTCCAACGTACCTGGTATGGAACGTCATGTGCACCGAAATCATACGTATGATGAGCTGCGCATCTTACAGTATGCGTTTAGAACGACTATTGAGCTTCAAGATTTTAGAAGTTGATGTATAGGCCTTAGTATGAGGGGGGCCTTTATTGATTTAGTACTATCTCACCATGCATCAATTTGAGGTGAAGCTATCATTTTGGCAGAAGCTACAAAACATGGAAACACAGTACTCAACATCTTCAGCACATTACGAGGAAAATTATCTTCTTTGATGAACACAGAATGCTACAAATAATTAGAAATAATTTTTTAATATTTTTCTTTATCAAATTATTGTATTAAATTTATATATATATTTTTTTAAATATTGTCTATCACTTTAATTATTCTCATATCTAAATGCATATGGACTTAAAAATAAATCATGAAAAATAGTGTTAATAAATTTACTTCTTAGTATGTAATCTGTGGGTTTTGAAAACACGGTTACGTATTTTTCATACAACTACACATTGAAAATTATCCATTGATTATTTTCATCCATATATATATAATATATAAATGGATAACAGATTTTTTTTGGTTCCAAAAGGCTTTTTAACCAGAAGACATACACACTCCAAATTATGTATGTAGAGTCAACTTGTTGATTGTTTTTATCTGCATTTTAAACCAAATAGATATATGCACAACGAACTACATGTAGTGTAACTTCATCAATTTTATTTCAAACATTAATCAATCTGCATAATAAAATATTATTTGGTACATGTCCAGTCAACAATATATATGTATTAGACATGTTTACAAATGGAAGGCTCTTGAAATAAACATTCGTCTCATCCTTTCAACAAATAATAAGAGTAATGCATAATGCTTCATAGGAACATCAAAAACCTTTTCTAAAGTTAATTTCTTGATAAATAATCAATTTGATAGTTTTTAATACAAAGCAGGGATGCAAAACTCGCCACAAAAAGTGGCTGAGTATTTGATGTAGGGCCTACTAGTACCAATGATAACTAGTCAAGACTCTAATGATGATTGTGAACAAAATTTTGTTTTTCAAATGAAAAAGATTACAATATCATGACAGTAACCATTTGATTTTGTGCATTTTTTTTGCATAGGCACAAACATCATTATGAATTTGTCAAACACAAAACTTTCCCTTCATTTGCCTATTCAGATTCTTGTAAACATCATTTCAAAGGTTGAAGCACGAGAGGAGGTGCTAGCATTGCATAGTTAAAAATTAATTATACACATATACTGTACTTGTATATGAAATTATTCAGATATTTATATATAACCATCGTTATTCAGATATTGACACTGAAGCCTGTGAATCATAGACCAATATGGTACAATAGCATAAATGATGACAATACACAGATTTCTTACTTAATTTCTCCATTACTTTGACAGATCAACATGGCACATTTTATATCGGTGAATTTGTACATGTACAGCAGAACCTTGAGTTAGGACAAATTTTATAAGAGACTAGTTCTATAAGTTGCCATTTCACTTGGTCCCAACCCTTTATAATTAGACCAGTGTGAGACAATAAAGAGACCATGTCTATTGAGATCACTTTGGGCCAGTCCCCAAGTGGTCGTAAGAGGTTCTACTGTTCAGCATGCACACTTAAAATTTTATAACAAACATGCAACAAAATGTTCCCTGCCTGGTTAACAGAAATCTCTATTTCTAATGTCTATACTAAAAATATCACAAGATGGATGTGTCAGCACAAGATCAAGATAGCAAAAATATGATTACTTTACCCATTCTAACAAATTGTTCTAATGAAAAAGTGCTTTAGATGAATTAAAATTTACTTCAATAAAATCTGAAATCAAGTGGAATGCTTGTGTTGCTTTCTTTGAAGCCTCTGCATATGGTTTGTGTGAAAATACTGTGGAGTATTTAAGACTTAAGGACTAATTCAGCATAGGTTACACAATTGATAATAAAATATTATAAGTTATTGCTAATTATTTAGTCAATAAACCTAAAAAGTGATATAAATTCACAATGCTGAAAAATTCACGGTTATCTTAATAAAAATATACAACAGCAATTAAAAAGTAATATTTTAAAAAGAATTAGGTTTTCAAACTAAATACATCTCATTTCTTATACTAGTGACTCATAGGAAATTCTTTACTATCCCTAGTAACCATGGTTTACTGTGTATAATATTTAGATTGATCTAAAAATAAAAGACAACGCACTTTAAATTGTCAGTACAGAAACATACACCAGTATTACTTTCATACCATTGATCCCAACCAAATTTCTTCCATTCAATACAATGACAATTTTCATAACTAAAAGGAAACTAATATCTTAAAAATTGGAATGCATTTTACTATAGGTTCTTGAATATATATGTTTATTACATTCCCCATCAATTTTATACATCAAAATTTTTAAAATCCACGTGGCTATAAAAGATGATTTTAAAACTGGCAGATACAGCAATACCAGCGCTTGGAAATTGAGCATAGCAAATGCATAAATTACATTTAGCAGTTGCAGCAATAATGTCAACTAAATTTACCACACAAACTATTTCGCCATTCATATGTAAAAATTGGCTTTTGCGAGAGACCAGTCGTGAAAAATTTCTACTTCATGGAATGATTGACTAATGGAACTTAGATAATCAACATACATGTATATACAAAATAATATTATATATCATGATAACACATACCATAAGATCACAAGAACTGAGTACATACAAATATCAACTTTGTATCTAATTTGTGTCACTATAAAATCCTAATATCAATATTGTATAGAAAAGATACAATCATTTTGGATGAAGAAATTTATGGGCAAAAAGTTATGAATATCTTTTGCATAACAAAAAATCTATATGAAATACATTTAACAACATACAAGAATGATGAATCTAAAATTCAAATCAAATGAATCCACCTTTTGGGTATTGAAATCATAAAGTGAAATCCTTGAGGAATGTGTTTCTAATGGAGGTGGTTCATCTATTATTCACACAAACAATACAACTGGTACTTGTTTTATAACCCTTGTACATTTCAATTATGGAAGTATTGGATTGGCAGAATGACATGTATGCATTAAAATGATAGTGCAACATGGTAAAATACAAAACCTTTTCTAAATGCAAAATGAACGTCATAATACAGAACATGACTATTGGTAAAATGTCCTTTAAAAGCATTGGAGTCATTTCTGGCGGAAAAATCAACAGTAAATAGTGTAATGTGTTAACTAAAAAAGAGCCTTAAAAGTAAGGAAATGGGAATTGTTTGGTAGCAAAATGAAAAAAAAAAAAAAAAATATCGGAATTTAAGGCAGAAAAATAAAACTTTACAATTTAATTATGAATTATATTCTGCTTTCACAAATTATCCATATTGACCACAAGCAAGAAAGTTCACGGAATACTATTGCATTCATAAATAACTAAAAACAATAAAGCAAACATCACCATGATCAGGATATTCTATGAAAGCTGTAATATAACTAATGTCATATATAAGATGTGCTGCAGGTATAGTCCCTTGAAAAAAATCTAACCATACTATTTTTTTGTTTGATATGATACGGGAAACCTTTTCTCATCGTATGTTGTATAAAGGATAAACAGAATTGATACCTAATTGCAAGACAATGATTCTATTCTTTATTTAATAACAGTCAATACAAAACAGACACTTATTTTTACCTGGTTTAATTAATGTTCACATTCATTGCTGAAACGTTATGAACAATTTCAGAACATTAAAGCAGGTAAAACGCAGTGTCTCTGTTTAATAAATTCACTATTATCAAATAAATTTGAGACTATGTGCTGCAGATCAAATCATAAATCTAGCAAAAATCTAGCAAAAATGATTCTATTCACTTCAGAAGTATCACTCAATTCTTGATATCTTCAATTTATCCTTCCTATCAACGCACCATTGAGAAGTTTCCACCAAAAGCGCGACCCAAGAAGAAAACCCTTGAAACGCAGGGGAAACCAACATAGCGACATTTAAATTATTTTCCTCAAGAAACGCTATTCGAGAAGTAGATTCTGACAACACATGCCCTTTTAAGGGCAATATGAGTTCAAGTGCTGTGTGACAATGATATTCTTGTTTGTTACAGTTGAAATTCCCTTCACGTAATGGATATAAGTGACTGAAACATTTAGTCAGGTCTTCATACATTTCTTCACTGCTGATTGTCGATTCTAAATCAATGTTTGCAGTAAAATAAATGATTTCATCCACGGGATCTCCATCATCCTCAGCTTCAGCATTTGTAGTCAGATGAGCTCCATGTTTAGCAATATCTTCAGTGAGACTCTGAGAATAGCCGCTTTCCGGACAGCAAATTACCGGTACATGTGTCTCAATAGAGCAATGCTCAATATAGTCTAAGTACCAAATATCATATATGCATATTTGCATTGTATCCATGATTTAAGTATGTTTAATAATAATCCTGGATGACAGAACTTTTAGCCTTATCAAATATTCTACTGTCTGTCTCTTGAACACATGATAAAACATGAAATGAATACTAGTAAAAAGTCATTTAAAAGCATTGGAGTTACTTTTGAAATTACATGTAGTTCAAACTGATCAAAAGTAGACTTTTACAAAATAGAACGCATAGGTTATGAAGAGACCTGAAAACAAAAGAAAATCAAATGAGAATTTCTTAACCATCATTGATACATGATTTGGTATTCAATATATATATAAAAAAGACAATAAGATAAGAATTACTTCAGAATAATTGATATATGAGCACATATGCATGCAATGTGGCTATAGTAGGGTCCTTACTGAGTACTCACTGTGCAAAAGAGACTCATTCTGCTTTCATTAGGATTCCTGCCTTTCCACATCTCTCAACCCTGGCAATTGAATGGCGACAGGTGTCACATGCTCATAGCCTCCCTTTGTGGTCATCTGGAGTCGAATTTCCTCCAGCTAAAATGTAGAATATTACCATTTATGCACAAGGGTCGGAAACTGAGCTGAATACAAATTTGCTAAGAGTTTTAAGTACTGGTATCTTTGAAATGTAGCCAGTACAGGTTTAGATGTAGTGGACCTTAAAAAGAAGTCTGCACCCCGGGCCATGAACTTTTGAAGCCAGCCTGACTGAATAAAATTCGGAATGATATAAACCTCATAGTTGATGGAATACCTTAACTCCATGGATTCCTGAGAGCAAATAATTGTTTGAAACAGTGGTATAAAATAGTAACAAAGCTTTAAAACTAACTAAAATTTGACTCATTGACCCTAATACAGTTCTCATATGTCCTAATATGAACATTTGCGTAATCACTAAATATAAACCTTCTGAGGGACCACACCCATTTTAAGATCCATCCTAGCCAGTTGAAATTCCAATGAACTATTCATGTTAATGGGCTAGGCCTAACCCTAAATTGAATTTGTTAACCTAACATGCAATGGTAGTTTAGATGGCCCTATATGGTATGTCATTTCTTTTTGTATGAAAAATGATTAGACCGACTATAATTGACACTTACGTTGCTGCTGCTATTGGAGTTAGAAGAATTGACGTCGCTATTTCCTATATGCCCTGTGTGTTGAAAATTTGTTGGGTAACCAATCATGCTCCTGTCAATCCTTTTTCGTTTTTGCTGAAATGTAATTAGGGATGACAGATTTCTCCTCAGTATATTAATAAGATTTTTCTTTTATAACTGTTGGTAACAAGGAAATAAAATGGTAATTAATCTTAGAAACACATGATTCATGTTATGATACAGTACTGATTGTGAAGGAAGGATCAAGGACCCTTTTTTTCCAGCCTATCATTGGAATTACAAACGAATTGGCGAATGGTAAAGAATTGCAGAAAACAAAAAACATAGTAAAGAATAATTCATTTGAAATAGAATTTTTTCGGAACTCTTCACCGCCATGGCCCATATATAAAGCAGGGTCACTATTAGGGGAAAAATCACACTTGTGCAACGTATGGGTGTCTGAAAAATATACCTGTCCAAAGATTTAAGATTTATATAGTTTATTTTATAACTTTATAGTATTTACGGAAGACTGAAGGTGGATGATAATTTTGAAATTCATAAAAAAATATCTTTTGCAATGCAATATTTCTTTTTCTGTCGCAATTTTACAGAATTAATTGTATATTAATTGCAAAAGAAGAGAAGTCAAAACATTAGAGAATACCTACAGGAATTTCACTTCGCTTAAAATGTAAGAAAAGCATTTTTTCAAAATTGTCATTACCCTGACGTAATATGCAAATTTCAAAGAATGAAAAAAGACAGAAAAGAAACGAAACAGGAAAAAAAGCGATCAGTACTGTACGTAAAACCTTGCTGAGTCAATATTGCTTATTACAAATTATTCTCTATGTCGAGGTGATATGGTTTTCTCATCCTTCATCCGATACAATGACTTAAGCATTTTTTTATCTGTTATGTCGAGTTGGTTATTTCCAACTTATTGCTAATCTCGAGCATATCACTCTCTAGAAGAGTCTCCCAGTTAAGATCAGTTAACTACCTCCCCAATTCTATTGGCCTCGATGAGCGTTCTAGTGACTAAATGGGAGACTGCCCTAGAAGATTGAAAAATGGTTTTATAGAAATGCTGTTTAGTTAAAAAAAAAGTAAAAGAAAGTTATATCACCATCATATTCGCCAATAAGGCAGACTCAATCTAAAAAAAAATTCTAATCCATGATGGATATTACAATGAGAATGAAGTTCAAATATTGTTAACAATATTTTATCAATTTCATCATAATGAAAGGCATATACTGGAGAAATGTTATGCAATAATGTATAAATAGGTGAATGAATAATACATGTATTGAGGCGAAAGTTCCCCTACACATATGTAGGCTAGTTAAATTCATTTTCAAACAGATCTACCAATGCAACATATCAGTTGAATAATCGCATAGATATGTCATTCTGACGCACGTTTTTAAACTGATACACATACATTTAGTGACGTATCGGTTTGCATCTACATGACTTATCCACATATAACTTACAGGAGGTTGTTGCGTTATGCAGCAGCGAAAACAAAGCATTGTATCTCCCATGGTAATCTACACACAGAGCACTTTTAACAACTTTCCTACAAAAAAAAATAAACAAATTATTTCAATATAGAGGATGACAAGGATTCTTCAATAATTGTCAATATTCTGTCATTCTACTTGGCTCCATTGCAGCTAGATTTTACTTTTCTTACCATCTTCGATCATATCAATAGTCATTACATGAAAAGAATAACTAGCGGGAATTTTTAACAAATAAGTACCATAAAAAATATCAATTCATCATTGACTAAGTCAGTGAAGATGTCAAACAGTGCCAGTAGCAAGGCAGTGTGACCCAGTCCAGTCGTTGAAATGACAGAATATTGTCGGTGAATATTGTAATCAATTTCACAACAACTATGCAGTAATCAACGCATAAAATAAATCCTGGTATCTTATATAAAATGTTCTGTGCTAATCTCCATGAACGATACAGCTAATAGCTGGCTGTATGCAGATATTTTACTCAAAAACTTATTTATTTGGTCGGTTTCTCGGTTTCAGGAAGTGGATAATATGCTGACCGTTCCCGCTGTGTGGCGCTAACAATACAAATTGATATTCATACAGAGATCTGTGTATAAAAATAACAAATTAATTATTCTAGTCCTAATTTTAAAATAGCTATCGACCAGAAAAACTTCACTTATTATTATTGTATTAATCATGTAATTTGATGCTAACCACGGGTTTCATAAAGGCCACTCCTGTGAATCACAACTCCTCTACACCACACACGAGCTACTCCAGCACCAGGACGCCAATTGCCAGGTTGACATTGGAATTCTCGATTTCAGCAAGGCCTTTGATATTGTGCCTCATAAACGTCTCCTGAATAAACTACGCCTTATGGAATTCATGGCAATGTGTTAAGCTGGATTGAGTTCTTCTTGACTGACCGCCGCCAGCTTGTTCTCTGTGACAGGACTAAATCCGAGTATTCTCCGGTTACGTCAGGAGTCCCGCAAGTTACCGTGCTGGGACCGCTGTTATTTCTGCTACACATAAATGACATGCCATCCGTAGTCGATCCTGGTACCACCGTGAGGCTCTTTGCTGATGATGCCCTGGTGTACAGAGTTATCCACAGCATTGAAGACCAGGTAGTATTACAACAAGACCTTGCAAGGCTGGAGTCATGGGCCAAGTCTTGGGGTATGGTCTTCAACCCATCCAAATGTTACATGATGCACATCGGCAGAGGGAGAAGCATTCTGACTCACATGTACCAGCTGTGTGATACCATCTTAGGAAGCGTCACCAGCGAAAAGTATCTCAAGGTGTATCTCGACCACGACCTGAAATGGGACCACCATATCGACCAAGTAGCAGCCAAAGCATCGTGCAAACTATAGGCTTTATAAGCCGCAATCTCCGGGGCGCACCAGCTAAATGCAAGAAGCTGGCCTATATTGCCCTAGTGCGGTCACCAAGAGGAACTCATGTAAACTTGAGAAAGTACAATGCTCAGCTGCCAGATGGGTCCTGTCATCAAACTCCCGAACTGCCAGTGTCACATCGATGGTGAATCAACTAAATTTTGAACCCGTGGAAACCAGACGCTGCATCCAGAGACTGGGATTCATGTACAAAATACTCCATGGCCAGGTGGCAGTAACCTTGGCGGACGTTAATCTTCAGTATTCAAAACATCCAGCCAGGGGAGAGGATACCAATACAAGGAAACTAGAGACACTAAGATCAAACACTAACGAATTCAAGTATTCATTCACGTCTCGCACAATCATCGAATGGAACAGTACCCCCGAATCCATTACGACAGCTGACTCGAGATCTGCAGCATCATTCAAGAGTCAGCTCAGCAAGCACCACCAACCATAGTGCACACAACCCGTTGGTGCGATGCCCCAACCTGGGGCCCTGCTGACTATTAGCCAGATCCAGATCCAGATCCAGAATGGGGTAGGTTGATGTTAGCGTGTAGAATGTTTAAGTATCTGAAGCTCCATGGTGAATAGTAAAGTAATGTTATTTGAACGTGTTTGTATGAATAGTTACTACTTAGAAATCCAATATGGCTGCCACGGGAAAGTATGAGTTAAAATAAATATCCCTTTAAAGTCATTTTTGGTTTACGGTTTCAGTTAACACTTTGATTTCTTAGCTGTTTTGTTTTTTAATCACATTACAACAACTATATACGTACAAATCCTTAACCTTACCTAAATAAATTGATTTTTAGTGTTATTTCTTAATTTATCGTCCATGTAAACATGATAACATTAATTAAAAATATGAATAAACTTTTCACCTAGTCTAAAATGTGCACTTTTATAGATCATATATAGATAAGACAATGTCTTTGGAAGAAACATTTATTTAATTATAGAATATCTATTGCACAATTCGGCTATACCGTATATACGCGCAATTCGGCTGTTCCTGTAACATTCTGTATTCACCCCACTATTAACCATCCACAACAACATTAATATGAATGCAAGTTTTTACCTAGATCTCCAGTCGCTAAAACCGACCATACACTTATACTGTTAATTGTACGTATGACAATATTTATAGTGACTTCTACAATGGGGAGTTCACGTCATACCATTCACGGATTGTGTGTATGGCTGAACGGTGCGATTGATGCACTAGTTCAAAAAATGACAATATTTAGTCATTGAGACTTTGATGTAAACACATGACGTATTAAACTGTTGTAATAATTAAAAAAAAATGTGTGTATAGCCGAATTGTGCAATTGGTGTTCTATAATGTATTCTCAAGTAAACCCATACATCACATGACAAAACACCAACGAGGTGAAAACATTGCCACATTCGCATACAAATGCATGAAAATTTGGCTGTTTTTGAAGTAATATTTCTATACCTAAAGTTGCTATATTTTGTTAGTTATGAATTAAAACACGATCATATTCATATATCTTTGTATAACATACTGGACAGGTTTTGAAGTAGATGGTGCCAATAAATGTTTCCTGGGGTTTGCTGATGTAACTACAGCGTAATGCCAAACAAAGCTTAACAAGCACAATCCACTTGTGAATCCCTGTACACCAAACACTGCTTTTCCGGGGTTAAGAACTAGGCAGCACATTCCAGACATTTTCTTGTTTAAGTCAATACGGCACACGACTTTTCTAGAGATCTTAAGAGCCAATCTTTTCGTTAGATTTCAAATATTTCGATCTCATATTGGTTGTTTTTATTTGTTTGTAGAGTCAAAATTGCCACAGGAGCAGTCGTTTGCAAGGAATGTGAATTGATTGGTGACATTACAATTGGTATGTATGAATTTAATACTTATATTTCTACATCATAATGTAGATGTAGAAAGATTTCTCTGTTATAATGCAGATAGAGAAAAACAATTGAAATATAATCTTCTCTATGTTATCAAATAGAGACATTTCTAAATTTGTGCTTAACCGTTAAGAACTGAAGTGTTGAACACAAAATTAATAATGCCATTTAACTAATCCAATCAAATTCATTATTTTATTGTTTTTGAAATTAGGTACTCGAACAGTTATTCACCCAAAAGTGAGCATCATTGCTGAGGCTGGGCCCATCATTATAGGGGAAGGAAATCTTCTGGAAGAACAAGCCAAGATTGTCAACAGGTGCGTAGGCCTTAATGTTTGCATTGCACAGACATAGATTAGTAGGACTAGGCATTCAATATTATGGTAAAAATATGGTCAAGGGTAAAAAATAGTATCAACATATTTCAGGAGGATTATTATAGTATCTATTGGAACTTGTCTTATTGTTGCCGAGACTTTCGATGATGTCACATAATCTTCAAACAGGTCAAGTGTAAAACCTCAGTTGGGCATATGACCATCATGATGGCAGCAGTCAATATGACATTTAAATCCTTAGAGAGTGTCAACTGTGAAAGGAGATCATATCAGGGATATGGGTCATAATTATGATCAGCCAGCCTAAGTTGAACCATGAAAGCTGCTACGGCCTGCCTCCCATCTACTTGTCTCTGTTGTTACATGACTGCTGCCATCATGCTGGTCATGTGACCAACTGAGGTTTTTCACTTGGCCCGATGATGATCACCAAAAGTTTGGCCAAGAATAAGACAGGTTCCAATAGATATCCAATAATGCTCCTCTTGAAATCACGATTGATGGAACCCAGGATGAATTTAGCTTACATTCTTTAAAGAATAGAAAGTGGCCTGGCAGCCGCGTGGTTACCTCACTCCCAAGTCGTATGTACGCGCCTGATGGCTTAGAAATGCAGTGACCAGTTAAGTGGCATAGGGGACTGAGCGGGCTGCAGCCGAGGGCCCCCAACATTCAGGGCACAGTCACTGAGTCACGAGTCCCAATGTTTGTTTACATATAAAGACCCCCCCCCCACCAACATACCATACCTACGGTAAGTCGGGGGTGCGGGTGTCTCTAGATGTAAACAAAATTGGAACTCAGTAACTGTGATTCAGAGGGCCCCCAGATTTTGGCAAGATTTTTATGCTTGCAATTATTTTTACTTTTTATTCGAAAACCTTTAATGATAAGAGGCCACTTCATAATATTTTTAGAGGGCCCAGATATTTCCAGCATTTTTACATGAAATAGGTTTTTTGCAAAAGCACAAAACCAGAAAATGCACTAAGTGTATATATTTTCAGGGATCCTAAGCTATGTTAAATCTGGCAAACACCCCAAATCCTTAAATAACAAGGGGCCCCTAGTAATCATTATTATTGGGCCACACAATTTTCCAAAATTTTATTTGTAATTCTTTTTATGTGCAAGCAAAGCACAAGTCACTAGTATATATATATTTTCAGGGGCCCCAAATTATGTTAAATCTGGTAAACACACCAAAGCCCTAAATCACAAGGGTCCCCTAGTAAACATTGTTATGGGTCCCCAGATTTTGCCAAAATTTTTACTCATAATTCTTTTTCTGCAACCACCAAAATAGTAGCCCCAAGTATATACATTTTCAGGGGGGCGCAAGTTATGTTAAATCTGGTAAACACACTAAAGCCCTAAATAACAAAAGGCCCTAGTAAACATTATTATGGGGCCCCAAATTTTGCAAACATTTCTTGTAATTCTCTTAATGCGCAAGCACCCACCAAAGAAGTGTCACGACTCTACAGAAAGTTGCAATTTGCTACAAAATATCAGGACTCGGGTTAAAGGGCCCCATGTTGAATCACAGCCTGCGGCCCCACTAAACCTTGATCGGGCATTGTAGAAATGTTTGGGGATAACAAGAAACAGACACGTTTTAGTGATCACAGTGGCCCCGCCGAGTGGAGGTCAGCAGAACTAGAGTCCTGAAGGTGATTAAGGGCCCCGGGTTAAGGGCTGTCTGTCTCCAAGTATGAAACTGTGACGCATCTAAACATGTGGGACAGCTAGTCTAATGAATAAGGGGCCTGACTACGCATATATTACTGGTCTGCAGTGTACCAAGAGATCGTGAGTTCGATTCCACGGCCATCCAAAGCTTTACAGGTTTACCTTGAAAATTTCACAGTATAAACATAGTGTCCAACCACGTTACTAAAAGTTACAGCTTTATGAAATAATCTGTTTAATATCACGAATCATTTACAAATATTACATTTAAAGTAATCCTGTGTGTTCTTCCATAAAGAATAATATTTTTTAGTGTGGATATTTTTAGCTATTTCTTTTTAGTGTATTATTTATACCCGGCTTATAATTTGATGATTTTTTTGTATGATGTAACTCTTTATCATCATTATCATCATTTCATTTTAACTGAAATACAATGTATACAAAATCTTTTTCAGGCATCCAGAAGGCTCGGGAAATAATCCTAATCAAACAGTGATGATTATTGGAAATCAAAATGTGTTTGAAGTTGACTCGTGTATCCTTTTAATTGCTACACTTGTTTGTCAAATTAATATCTATGAACTAATAATTTACATTCTTATATGAAGCCAACGTATATTATTCTTTTAGTTAGTTTTTGAACACAGGAAAAATTAATTTAATTTGTTGCTTTGGATGTAACAAATTGAAAAACAAAAAGAAATAACATTTGTTAGTAAACTCACCATCGACGATGAATGTATCAAGGATATATTAGATAAAAGACAAGTATTTTGAAAGGGTAAAAATAAATATCACCCATAAGTAAGAAATTTGTCTATTTATTTATTTGTGTCTAATTCTATTCTACACAAAGTCTATGATCCTTAATGTCATTTTAGTGAGTGAAGCATTAAAAATTGGGGACAACAATGTCATTGAGGCCAAAGGTATATATAGCTATGTACCACAGTGACTACATCTAATATTTAGAATAGTTTTATTCCAATGAGATGTATTCGCTTTTAAAATAGTTAAGATATTCAATACGTTTATAGTCTTATTGTTAATAAACCAAGATGCTGTTGGTCTCATTCCAGGACATGTTGGTCGTCAGACAGAGCTCACGAATGGCTGCATCGTGGGCTCCATGTGTGAAGTGATCAGCTCCGAGGTGCTGCCGGAAAACACCGTCATCTACGGGGCACGCTGCGAGAGGAGGGTGCAGTCAGAGCGACCACCGGTATGATGTAGTGCACGCATAATACATTTTATTCAATATGTAACAACAGTGTTACTTTATAGGAAAGTTACATTAGTACCAGAGTGTCATTGTTATTGACGTCAAAATTATCTATTTAATCGAAGGCAAGCGCTGCGAGGTTAGGATGGAGTACGGTTCTCACGAGTAAAAACACTGGATGCAAAATTTTGAAACCGGGTATCCGAGCAGACAAACCCGACCTAAAGTCGGGTACCCATTTTATAAGAAAGAAATAAAGTTGCATCAGAACTTCCTTCTTTGGTTATGTCAATCCAGCAGCTAACCAATGTCATAGTTGTACGGTCAGTCGGTTACACTAACTTACTTGTAACCGTCAACAATATTCATTGTAGAGACGATGCAATGCCCGAACACACTTTTAATTGTAGCACTGCTTTACTTAAACAAAGAAACTTATGACACCAAAAGAATATTTCGTAATTAAAAGACTGAGGTTGCAGTCATTTACCCTGGTCTTGGTGCTTGATGGATGGTTACTATGCATGGTCAAAAGGGTCAATATATGAGGCAGGGAGTTCATACATAACTGATAAAAAGTATCTTAGATGAGTGTAGAACATGTGTAACCTGGTGCTCATCATTCTTTCATACTCTCTTGTGATAGATTTCAATGTTTCAATGAAATTTGCAAATTAAGAAAAAGCTGTAGCCATGGGTATGTCCACCCCATCCCATGAACTAGTACCCAACATGCCCTAGGCATTCATTAGGATGCAGTCAGATGGACCCTGGTAGTACATGATTAGGACTGCTAGTAGTGAAAGTTTTGATATAAAAATATTCTGGATAATTTTATATATGAAGAATGATATTATAGCATAACAATAGTTACCAAGAAAGATATAATGTGCACTTTTATGCACATATTTTATTTCATTTATTTTAGATATGATGATGACAATGTCGACATACCGTATTTCTGCGTTTTGAAGCCCTAGGCGTTTATTGTTTTCAAAACATGTTTAGCGTAGGTGTTTATATGAGGGAGCGGGCTGTATGAAGGAAGCGTTAACTAACACAAAACTGGGATTCCTATATAACAACCAATTATTCCTATCACCAACGTGTAAAACATAGTACTAACCATGTACAACGTTGTTATTGCGAGCAGTAATCATAACCTAAGCTCTGTACAACCAGCACCAATCAATAAACAGTTCTCAGAATTAAAAAAAAACAAACAAACAAACATTGGAGAGTGTGCATGGGTGAGTCAGGGTGTGCATGGGGTGTTAATACGTGGGAGGCGTTTATTGATTTAAAATTGTGTCCAACCCAGCGTCTATTTGAGAGGAGGTTACAATTTGGGCAGAGGCTACAAAACGCGGAAAAAATATGGTATTTTACTAAAAGATACACATCTTAACCGCAATTTATTATTTTATTAATATTGATTTGGACTCTGCCTATAGTCACCTTAATAATAGAAAATTTATGTAACACAACAAGATTTGTGACATATGGTATGCAGCAAGGATTATGTAATACAAGGGCTACGTCCCACATGTGAGGAATAAAGTACAGTTTGGCTGTTCTATGTGGGGATTGTTTCTCAAGTGATTAATAATTTTAATATCTCTTCAGCCACAGACGTTGCAGCTGGATTTTCTCACCAAGATTCTGCCGAGTTATCATCATTTGAAAAAACCAGCAAAGCCAACTGCAGCTAAATAAGACTCATGGATGTAGCTATTTGTTTAAATGTGTCTTGTATGTTCTCTGAGACATTGTTCTGTTGTCATCATGTTGTGTTAACTTATTTTCTGGATGCAATTTTATGGATATGGTCACTACTTTTGCCAAGATAATGTTTAGAAGACATCACTATCTTCACAAAAATGATCTTGCTTCTCATCTGATGATTATTGTAAAATTATTCTTTTTTGTTTTGTTAGTGATTAATATATTGCAGAACTTGTTTGACTTAAGTTTATGATAAACAAGTTCTTTTATTTATTTATATGGTAGTGGTTTCTTGAATTGTTCAATGCAAGTGTTAAACTTTTTTTTATTAAAAGTTTAGCTTGTCAATAAAAATTTAAGGAGATTGTACATTAATTTTTTACTATAATTTTTGTTTTACAGACTACAGGCTCGCCAGCGTTCCTATCATTTCCTAAGTTTTTTAGTTGGTTCCTATTTTTTACAAAAAGCTCCTGGTATTTCTAGTTTTGAGCTGAAAATGAATCAGAATGTACTTGTAAGCACACAGAATTTCAAATGTTTCATGCATAGGCATGCCCCCAGACACCTCTAGTATGTGCGAGCCTGTGGCATTGAGATCTATTTTTTCTTTTCTTGCACACCAACTGCCTTCTTCAAAAACCTGCATCTGCCTCTGTACAACCTCTTTGATGGGACATCTTGAGCATTAAACAGTACCTCATTTTTATGTTAGAGGCTGTTTGGTCTTTGTAAAAACACTGTTGCATGTCGTAAAAATTTACTTCAAATACCAAGATAAATTTGCTCAGATAAAAAGATCAGAAAAATAAGAATATACACGTATAACTTTCAGTTATAAGAAATATATATAACAATACCAGTACAGAGTCCCTAGTTTTTTATGCTGTTGCTTCATAGTTTTCTCCTAGGTTTTCGGTCATGTACTGCTTCAAAGCCCAAGAATGTTCAGTTGATAAATGTATATTTAAGGTTAGTTTATAGAAGATAGGTTATGTAGTGCTCTTCATGTCTATTACTGGTGCTTGATTTGTTTAGTTCCCATATAGATTAATTTGTGTTTGTGGAAAGATAAATACTGGAGTATGAAAGAATTACAATATCACTAGCATAAAATTGTACTGTGATAGTGTGAAGTTGAAGAATTTTTAAATGTATGAAGTAATGCTGACCGCACAATTTAAGGTAGCATAAATTTAAAAAAAATTCCTTTGTATGGAAATTGTGGTATGGCGCATTCTGAGAAATAAAATCACAAGAAACATTTTTTTTTGTTTATTTTTATTTGATTAAGTATAAAGTACAATATTTCCAGATAAAAATATCTGCTATTTTCACCTAGCTATGTCCATAAAACTCCATCGTTTGCCGCACACATGAAAAACAATTTTTCAGTATTCTAACAAGCTTAATTTTGCACACTAAATCCCAGGCAATAATAGCTCTGACGTACACAAGTTCATACCATCGAATCTAATAACAACAAAAGCTAAATCTAAAGGAGGGACCTTCGTAGTTTCTTTACAGGAAGTGCAAATTGCATAATTAGCTTGTGCTTCGTACATCATTGTTAGTAAAGCGTATTGCATGTTCAACAAGTGCCGTTTTCCCATCACATTGCATAATATATTAGTATAAAGAATCACTTCTTCCATCATCATAATCATACATGAGATATAAATAGACAAGGAGATCAATATAGGCCAGAGCTCTCATTGGCTGAAATTCATTGTGACAAACATGGCAAACCAGACGACAAACTGATTGAGCAACACCATCAAATTGCACAATTAAATTCACATGGCAAGAATATAAACATGATGCACTGGGGCATCTACTATACTACTTAGGTTGCCGCCTCTGGCTTTAACATATCCTCTATGTACCATCCAGAATATACAAGTAGTTGATATTTTAGTAATATCGAAGTATGGAAACCAGTTAAAAATTAATTGCATCAGCCTGCATGTTGGTTTGGATTTGGGCAGCTCATGAATACTGTAAAAATAGAATATTTCGTGAAAAGTACTTGTGCTTTTCATTTAGAAGTAATTTGTGGGGTTTTAATTCTAGAATTAAAACCCTCATACTTTTTACAAAATAATTACAGTTATCCTACCTTTTAAAAAATTGCAATTCTGAGAAATTCACAAATGATTAGCACACAAATATTATTTCTAGTTTTACAGTACATTTGCTGCCCACAGCCTTGCACCCCGACTGCTTTGAGATTCTTCCCAAAAACATAGCAGATCCATTTCCTACCTACTACAAAAGCTATTTTCATGATATGTCGAATTTGGTCCACAATGATAGAAGCTGTTGTACATTTTACTGTCATTCCTGATAATAAAATGCTTTGCATTCTAAGAGAATCAACAAAATTTACAAATCGTTAATAGATCATAAAACAAATTAGAACTCATCTTTAATATAAATCGTTCGTTGCACATTAAAATATTATTGCACGTGGCTTTACATAGGAGTGCATGGCTACAGATGCATAAGAGTAAGATCTGCAAACAAGAGTGGAAAAGTTGGAAGCTAAAATCCCTAAATGGTGGTGATATAAAAGCGTTTCTTTCACATAAAATCTTGATGTTGATATTTCATTTTAAAAGCCCTCAGCTCATCATACAAAGTACATGTATGAGGTGCTGGATTCAGTCTTCCAAACTATTCTAACCCTTGCAACATCGAGATGGCAGACAATGATGACATGGTAGTCATCACACTTTATAAACTGCATTTATCAGTGGTACAGTAACATTGTGCTACGTCACAAGGCTCCACCTGGCAAATCACAATCACAATCTACCACGACGAGCTAAAACAGTTCACCATCATTTGTACACAATGTCTGAACATCTTCTGAGCCTTTTCAGTTTCGTCCTTTTACACCCCAAAGTTGAAGCAGATGACAGAAACAGAAATGGCCAGAATGATCAGCCATTTTGGATGATCCCATGGTGAAGCCTTGCAAACAGCAGGTGTTCTCCAGGGCGGCAAGACGGGGAGGTGTTGGTGGTAAGAATAATGGCAGACCTGCACCGTACCGTTACAAACTCCTAAAATATATCACATAATTGCATGGGACCTTCCTCCCAATATTGCATACTGCACACAAATATAGCGTCTAGAGACATCATGATATTGAGTTGTAGTGATACTAGATAACAAGTGCAGGAACATAGAATTATGAAAGGGAATTCACAGGAATGATCAAATTTGACAAGGTATACGGATATTATTTCACATGACATAGTCTTGTAATTAGCCACACAGATCTTGCTTCATTGTTCCCATGCACAAGTTTTTTTATTTGGATTGTATATTAGCAGAAGTTGCATACCATTGAGATTCCATTTACAAAGTTTTTTTAAACAAATCATTCATTCATAAATACCAGATTTGCATATGGTACATACATGGTTGTTCCTGCTAAACTACTACATACATAATATATTACACGTAACTAAAAATGAAGACGCCAAACACTTTTATGGCTTCATTCAACCCACTTAAGCTAACAAAAAATACATTAAATTATGGAATAACAATAAGCAATAAATAAAGACTCGAGAACTATACATTAAATTAGTTCAAAAATTGATTAACATTATTGAATAGCCAATAAATATACAAATAAATTAGACAGGTGAGCATCGCCTGCTCATCCTGATTACGTACAATTCATAGCTTTTATTCTCAAAGCTACACAATAGTATATATTATATACAGAGACAGATCTTTATCACGCATCACAAAACAAACATTTCTAATGTGAAGCTATTTGAATTTGAAGTTTCAATTTCTCTTACCTAAAGTAGCAAATAGAATATACACTACTATTGAATAATGCATTGACTTGCATTATAATCACTGCATAGGATATCTAAAATCACACCAATAAAGAACTCCATCACAATAATGAAATAAACTATACCGAAGAGTTTCTTGTATGAAGAATATAGTTGCATAATGCATCGTCATCATATGAACATAAAATGAACATCGGAGATATACATAAAAACAGAACAAAACACTTCGTTGATAAGAAGCTCATATAAGATTCGATGGAATGTTTCGTTGTTACATATACAAGTAATTGACATTGTACCTAACGTTTTTCTCAAGAATACAATTGCAAGTACATGATTCCTTCCACACCAGGGAATGCTAGATGTTTGAACATCTTCATTAGGACAAATGCATGTACAACTCTAGCGTCTATTGAAGACATGGCAAGGTCTGGCCTTTCGACCGCGGCAAGTATGTACGTGAACAATTCTAGATTTCGAACATGAATCTGCCCTACAAAATACGAAAACGTTCATTTCCAATGAGCCAATTATAATAATGCCCAGTGGAAAAACGAGAATGACTATGATGAATTTTATCACATGTTCAGCCTACTACAGCAATTATCGGTGGTTTTCATATCACTTATAATGTTTACACTAACCTACCCTGGTGGGAGAAAAAAAACACTAGAAAAGTGCAATTTAATCCTGTCTAAACCCTGCTACTCCTTTTAGAAAATAATTACTTAGCAAAATAATCTATTGGTCTTGAATATCAGACCAATAAGACGAGTGCTGTACTCAGGCCCACTTACTATTGGGCTCCCTGGACAATCACACGAATAAACTAAATACTTTAATAATTAGATACACTTGGTTCTTGGTCACATTTACTCCTAACAGAAGCATAAAAATGCAAATACTTTTACCATCATTTGATTACTATGCCCTAGCCTACTACAAAATAATAACAATCACAATTCTTGGTATGTTATTAGGTATAAATCATCGTTATTTTAGTAGCTCATTCAACACGGTCACCATATGATATGACTCCATGAACAAGACACTTGCAACATTCATATAGATATTGATATATATACTCAAAAGCAACATAAACACCTAGTGAATCTATACACAAATATAGAATATAAAGTTCATTGTTAGAAACCTTTTGCAAGACCCCAACGACACTGCTGACGCTGGGATATGTCTGTTCATCAATGTTATATATATAGTAGAATTGAAGACAAATCGGACGGAAATCTTAGTAGGTCCACTGGATTTCATCCTATGTAAGTTTGAAAAACTACAGGGTTAAAGGAGCATCTAAAATGCTTCAAATTAATAGAGGAAATATTAGAAATCATGGGAGTGGTGGGGAATATAAGCAATTATATCTACAGCACTCTGGTCGTAAACACTTTGCATCTGCATCTCAACATGAGTGAACAGGTTGACTGCTGAATGATATATTGTCCTTGGCTGTAATAACTGATCATAAATACATCTGTTGGAAGCTGCATAAATAACTGTAATGAGGGAAGGGACAGTAACAACAATAAATTAACACCAGTTGAAATCCAGAGTGGCCACATAGTTGAGTCACAAAAAACAAGCAGCTTTTACGCGCTTGTTTTCTATCAAGTAACATATACATCATTTCTTTTTACACATAATATTGCTTCTACAACTTGAATAATAACAACAATGTCATCAATGTCATTCGCCAGAGATAAAAATGCACAAAACAAGGTTTTCTAAAAGGTCCACTTCGCCTTCGTTGACTATACAGGATGAATTGATTCCATCACAAGTACATAGGTTGTAATGGATTCAAGCTCACTGCGCCATTATTATGGGTATAGCAGATGCCATGGTGTTGCCAAACATTTGGTGATCGTCCCAAATCTGAAAGACAAAATAAAATGTGTGATGCAAAAAGAATAGATTTTGTCACATTTTGAAATTAGTTAAGTAATAATTTTTCAACTAGGGGTAAATAAAAAAACGTTCACAACGACAAAAATGTTAGAAAGAAAACCTGCAACCATTACTGATATTCACCATATATTGAGTACTCAACATTAGGTAAATACAAAAGCAAGAGACATGCATGTTAACATTAAGAAAAGAGAATAAACTTAAAACAAAGAAAAATGGTTCTTAGTTGACAATATTGGTAAAATATTTCCATAAAGAAGATGAGAATAAATAATACAAAATAACAGTTGCTTCACTTTGCATGCGCTATTAAATTACATCTAACAATGTAAAGCAAAGAAAATTATAAATAAAATAAAAATCCCTGTAAGGAAATTTACTATTTATTTAAAAATGATCAAATCATTCACCCAAAATGCATTTGAGCTATTATCAGAAAACCTGAACTGCTTTTGCGCATAATTGTTTAGCTTGCAATTCAATGGGCTCATGTACATATAAGCACGATGAAAAAGTTAAGTCCAGGTCTGGACAACAAATGGTGAGCATCCAGAAATTTGGTCATACAGATGTAAAAACCAGGCCTAATTTTACTGTGGCTACCCAGCATCAATGCATTTGACATTTATAAAAGAAATCGTTGAAGAATGCCTCATCAATCATGTATTCAGTATCGCTGATCAAAACGATGCTGTTGTTATCAAATTCAACAAATGTAGATGTCACAAGGCACAATTGTTAAAAGAAAAGTACGTTCCAAAATAACCACAGTGATTTAAAAAAAGGGACGCCTCACTAATGCTACCTGCATATTTGGGTGAATGATTGCAAAAAATAAAAAAATGATGGTATTCAACGACAGAAACAACTACCTAAAACACAGGCGTAGAAGGAGTAGGGCTAGAAAGGGTTAAATGTCTTGGTAGACAGCAGTCAGCTGGTAGATGCTACTCACAACTTCTCCCATCTTGTGTTTGGCGAATTCGATGCGGATTCCGCCGCGTTCTGATGAGAGGAGCACCGAACCTTGTAGCCGCACCATGCCTTCTGCAGCGCACTGCATATCCTAAAGAAGCAAATGGCAACCTTGGTTCACAGGAATCTCTATCATACTGCACATAGGCATTAGTTTGTTTATAGACAGATTATTTGAAAAGAAAATTCCTATTAATCAGTCTTCAAACAAATAAGCAGAATAATAAAGAATAAGAAATGAATACTAATAAACCTATGGGAACAGTAAACACAGTGAAGCACCATTGTTTTTCATCGTTAATTTTGGAAATCCAATTTTAAGAATTTGGGAAGCTACAAATATCAAACAACATGAATTTGAATAGTTTGGTGTCTCACAAAATCTTAAAAATAAGGTTGTTTTTTATGTCTCACATCTTTTACAAATAAATGGCTTCCCAAACAAATTCAATGATAGAAAAAGTAAAATTTCAAAGAACCTGACTGCTTTATGGTTCAAAGTACAATCGTGACAGAATTATCTTTTTGTGAATGGAAGACTTTGAAACATCAAGCATTTGCAGAGTAGTAGCCATAAAATATGTATGTACGGTTTTAAGGCTGTGTGACTCATTGCTGAAACTGACTGTTCTGA
Organism: Streblospio benedicti; assembly: GCA_019095985.1. NCBI lineage: Eukaryota > Metazoa > Annelida > Polychaeta > Spionida > Spionidae > Streblospio > Streblospio benedicti. The sequence goes on along the minus strand of CM032664.1, from coordinate 30,343,014 downwards.
TGATTTCATGTTAACAGGAAGATGTAAAAAAAATCAGTGCATCTGTAACCAGCAGCGTTTGGTGTGTTGCTTATTAAATCGTTTTTTTGCATCTAGCTAAGGAACTACCCCGGTACATGTACATTCAGAATACAGTATTGAACTTCCAATTCAAAGAAATTCTGTTACAATGTCTGGATTGTATATTACCCAGAAACATTTGTAAATCAAAGATAGTTATGAATAAGTAAGATATAAATATTGTGTATGAACATACCTGATATTCAACAAAAGCTACTGGTGAACCTCCTTTATTGTGCATTTTAAGTCTGAGAAATCCTGGGATCCTGCAATAATTGGAAAGTAGAGAATAATGGTTAAATTAATGTGGTTGAATTTCCATCAAATGTTTTTCAAATCACATCATAATTATCAATTTGTCAATTTGTTTAAATGAATTAAGTATCAGAATGTTAACTACACAGTGAAATTGCGATAGTGGTGAAATGCAAACATAAGCAGTAAAAACAAAACTGAAACAGAAGTTGTTTTCCCTTATCATCAAACACACAAAAAACAGCATTACGTGCCACCACCACAAAAGACCCCAGTGCTCTTACATAATACAGGAGGAGGAATATGTGGAGTGTATCACAAAAGCATGAGAACATTTCACCACATAGTCGACTTCATCGTCGTCATCATCGCAAGATCCACTACAAACTACAATGCACTACTAGGCGATAGGCCTATCCCAGTTTTGATATAAATAGCAATTGCAGAAAAAAATCCACTTAAACAGTACTGCCTTATATAACACATTTATTCGTTTCTGCAATGCTATCTATTATGAAGCTAGAATATTCCTATCTACGGTACCACTACTACTAACAATGATAAAAAGAAGCAGCCGTTGCCGAGCCTGTAACTGACCTTGGTATTACCTGTTAAAGAGGTCCTTTAACTCCTGCTCGGAACAAAAAGGGCCGAGGTTGGCCACAAAAAGTGTGGAGCAGGGTGCATTGGTTCCATTGTGGAGGGCGGCCGCTGCTGCCGCTGCAGCTGGGTGAGCCTGGGCCTGCTGCACCTAGAAACAGGCAGACGACACGCCGTCAAAACACTAGCAACAGCAGACAGCACAATGGCTACAAGCAGTGAATGTGGTGAACAAGAAGTTGGTGGTTGTGGTGCTGAATCACGCCAAGTTCTCACGTGAGGTACTAGTAAGTAAAGCTTCAAAAACCGTGAATGAATGTAGGAAGGAGCCCGTTGATTGAGAAGTTAGCAGAAAACGAAAGAAAACAGAACAAAGACATGCAGCTCTCAAAGTTTTAGTAAAAAACACACTAGAAAAATTGGTGGCTTCACACAGTGGCGGCAGCAGAATTTAAGGAGGAAGAGGAGTGAGGAGGGCCTTCACGAAGAGGAGGCGGCATCTCACCTGCATAGATGAAGTTGTGGTGGTTCCGGGGATGGGGCTGGCTAAGCTGGCCGGGCTGCCCCCAAGGGATGCTGGTGTCAACCCTGCCGGGCCCGCGGGGGGGCCCATGGTAAGGGGGTGCATCTGAAACAGTGACGATAGCAGGTCCACATACATATCATGCCCAGGGCGACATCCCATGGTAGGTGGGTGGGTGGGTGGGTGAGACTATGGAGCTTAGTTAAAAGATTCCCTGATATGTATGGTTTAATAGGAGTCACACAAACTTAACATGCCAAAGTGGATTTGTGGAGATTAATTTGTCATTAAATGTATGGCTTTATATCAGCAACATACATATAATTATTATGCCTCGGAAAGCCTACATGCCTTCCTGAATTTAAGAGCTTAATTTGCAAGATCCTTCAATACACACTGCTTTAGAAGACTAAAAATCTAACATCCATGTGATGAAGAAAATTTTCTTTATTTTGTTCTGAATCTACACAGAACACTTGGTAATCAGCTGTATGGGAAATATAAATGCTCATGCGAGTGACATGTCAGACATCACCACATGAGAGATTTAAAATGTAGGTAGGACACTTTTTGTCTGCTTTAATATCATTTTATTTATATAGACCAGCAGGATTTCTTCGCAAGCATAAATCAAAACTAAAAAAAACAAGCTAATATTAAGAATGCTCAGCAGTAGGTCATAAGGATTTGGTGTTAGTTTTATAGTAGGGAATTCACAGTGCACTCTCAACCCATTGGTGAGACCATTATGTTCCATCCACAAACAAAAATATCGACAGTACCACTGTGCCAAGTACTCGCCAAAAATAGTTCCTTCTTTGGCCGAATTGAAATCCTGAATTTACAAATCAGACTCAAAACAACTTCATCTTTAAAACTGGCCGCTCTATTTTAACTCTTTACTTGCCAAAGTAGTAAATGTTACGACTATTGGAGTATAACATAAAGCCTAAAATAAGCTTGAAGTTTCTACAATAGATGTCTGATTCTCCCTCAATGCGTCTGTATAAATCAAACATACACCTTTGTAACTTTTATCTTATTCTAGGGTCTATTCTAGGCTGCGTTAGAGAGCATCACACATTAAATCACCTGTAAAGGCTTGAAACGAAACCAGCTCATGCCACTCACTACCTGGACATTTTGCTACAGGGGATTTGTAGTGGAGAAAGAAATTAATTTTCAGTCTCATGATGTACTTCATTCTTTCTACCGTGTGGCGGCGGAAACACAGAAAAGCTTTGCGGTAGGGCTGCCAGTTTAAGCACTCACCTTGTGTCAATGCATTGGCTCTAATCTATACGTTTGATGTAAAGGCGAAGGAACAACTTTGTAATGACAGTTTGATGGATTATCTAACTGAATAATTCAACGTTTTTGAAATTGCATGAAGGGCTCTATGCATTAGTGGCGGAGAAAACTATATTAGTCTAAATAAGGGAAAGTAGAGGACCTATTGAGAGCTGCAATACATGACTAAGTTTACAACACAGATGTTAAGATTCTAATGCAAAATTAAGCCCACATTTTAATATTCATTCATAGTTTGTATTGAATACTGAAAAATTAAAAATATGGTTATAAAATCATATAAAAGCATAGTGTTGATTTTATGTTTGTGCTTGCTTAAGTAATTTTATATGTATACATAATGTGTCTTATTATCTAATTACTTATTACATTATTACTGCACAGTGTGTATACATATATAATAATTTCAATTATTGAAAACTTTTTAAAATTGCAAGAAAATCAATGAATTAGAATAAACATTAAAAAAATGTTTATGATCAAAATGCACAGACATATGCTCAGGATTTATTAATTGCCAGTTGGTCATGCACCAAAATGATTTCTCTCTGGCTAGACACATAAGTGTTGTGTTCAACTGTAATATTTTAACGTAAGCCATTGAGTAAATACGCCAAAAAGTGCAAATTACAAAGGTGATGAGAAGTGTGGTTATACGTTGCAATGATATCATTTTTGTGAGTGTATGTGGTACAATGATAAAAAAAACGACTAGATGTAGTCAATTCACGAAATACAATAGCTACAGCCAACATGAAACTAGGTACCAGAATAAGTTAGGTCTCTGGCCTGAGTTAGCTCTCTATCTGTTTTGTTACTAAAAACATTGCTTTCACAATATTTCAAGTATTCTGTGTATTCTTGAAACACACTCTTAGCAACAATGATCCACATCACCTAAATTGTCACAAAATCAAAAGATACTGTGGCTTGTTGTTTCACGCTTTCATCAAAATTTTTGAAATCAGCATCAGGATTATGCTGGTGTAAGAATTCAACAATCCTGTTTTACAATTGATGAAAGACGAAATCCTTTAATAATAGCATAAACATATATACTTAATTTCGAATTCAACAAAAAAGGAGTGCGACTTATAGGAGCCGTCGTCTCATTGATGATGTACTTAACAGTAAGACACACAGTGCAGTAATAATATAAAGAGAGACTAACCCATACCGGTACCTGTGCAAGTGCCGGGTGTTGAATGAGAGTGTGGTGGGGGTGGAGCGCCCCTGGGGGAGGGGCCAGATCGGCGTAGGCGGCCAGGTGGTGTCCTGGCCAGGTCTCTGCTCCTGCCATTCCCGCTGCAGCCATGCCCGGGAAAAATGCAGCTGCTGCACCTAAGTCCTCTGAAATACGACGCAAACGACACGCCAATCAGCACGCCACACGGAAAAAGAACCACGTCACCTATGATACAAGGTACCCTAAACATCCATGAAGGGACCCAACGCTGACATAAAAGCCCACTGTAAAATAATTAACTATTCGTATATCAAATATTGGCACTACTTTGATGGCAATGAAAATACCCATTCACGTAAAAGCCAACCCTTGGACCTTGTGATCAGGAGCATTAAGGTCAATGTTTAGGGTAACATGGATCACGGGGGACAAAGCGACAATGATAACAGGTGGATGTGAAAACCACTGGCTTCTGTATCCAAAACAAAATGTAGAGACTAGAGCACACAACTCTGTTACAGTGAAGCAATTTTTGCGAGAGTGGTTCTTATAGTTTTACATGCAAACAACAGGTTACATCTATGGTAAATAATTCTTTAATGTTGTTTTCATGTAAAATCTTTAAAACCTCTCCCTTATATGTGTAGATTCACACTATGCATACACATATACATTATACCTGCCATCAAATAGATGGAGAGCAACAATAGGCTGAACGACACGTTTTTCTTTGCATGTACAGGTATTAAAATCTTTCTTCTTCAATATAGACACCAGTGGTAAGTGACAGTGACACTTGTAACATGCACGCAATGCACCTCTTCACTCAAACAAATAATGATAGAGATTGAACAAGACACGGTTTTCATATTTTTATTATTTGCCTCGTCGTTTAAAAATTGCTTGTGATTGAATTTGTGTGAGCGAAGAAATAGATTGAAAATTAACAGAAATGTCAATATGCATCACAAATAGCTGTGGGAAAAATACTTCATATGCAGGAAAAGTAACAAAGTTATATGCACAAACAACATATATAATTCTTTTCAAAATCTACACGCAAATACGCCTTTTCATATATTTAAGATCTCTAAATCCACACTACATACTGCAGCTGTGACAATGTATCAAGTTTGAGATCTGACAAGTCAGTCGTATTATCTTCTTCTATTGCCCATTTTATAAACAAAAACTGCGTTGCTATAAAAAAAATCATGCTTTGAATAAAGCAAGTGCCTTTTGAGACACTCCACCATGCACAAAGGAAAATCTTAAACTGCAAAATACACAGTCAGATATGGGAGTTCATTCATACAGATGTCACAAAAGGAAATTTTCTTTTTAATATCTGTCAAATATGCTTCTTTAATTTCTGTACGATAAAAATGTGTTCTAATGGTTTAAAAATGCGATACCATGGCACCCAGCATAAAAGCCCATGGGTTTTATTTACATGTATACTAAAGCTGGGATTGAAGCTAATAGAAGCCTATAAATGAGACAGTTTTCATTCTTATAAATCAATCTAGGGTTTTATGGTATGTTCGAAGTCGAAGTTCAGATAACGGACTTGATCGTGTCATATTCACTTAAAATCTATCAGATTTCAATAGTTATTCTGTGCATGAATTTGCATAAATATAAACGTGTTTAATTGAAATAAACACGCCCTGAAATAAGCAACCCCTTTCGTCTTATTCACCTTAGTAGGTATAGAATTGGGTTTTTTTAAGTTTGAATTGAATGGCCCTAACATGCAATTTTTTGTTGTTGCTGTAAAGCCTATGGGCTTTTATGCATAGTAATACGGTAAGAATGAGTGTGAGGAGTATTACCTGTGTAAAGTGGCCACCTCCCCATTGAGACCATTTCTTCGAGGTCCCTTTGTGGGTCTTAAAAAAACAGAAGGAAAAATGTAACACTTGTAGATGTTGACATGCCGAACAGTCGTCAGTAGAAAATGGCACTTTTCACTGCCGTGTGCATGAAACTTGGTTAAGAGAGGTCTTGTGTATTTCACATTTGACTCTATTCTGTGGAATAACTTAAAAATAATGCAATGTGCAGCGTGGATTTAGCCCATAACCTCAGTAATTTAGATGTTAAAACATGCAAGACGTGGGGGGGAAAAGAAAAAAAATGTATTAGTATATTAGTAAGTTAATCCATCATGAATGGTAGTAACATGCTAATAAAGATTGTGAATGGCTTTTGCCTATATTCGGTTTAAAATACAACAACTAAACATCAACAGATAAGGAATGAATTAAAAAATGTCAACCTAAAAATGTAACATACCAACAACAGAACAGATTGACTATAGGTTTACTGGTTATGGACTGGCATGCTAAGAACTGAAGAAAAAAGGTAATCCATGCATACTTTAGTAATGTAGTCATGCTTATAACAAGAATTTGTTCCTTTTCTCCTTTTCATTTAAACAAGTGATTATTATAGCTTCAAAGAATATTATACTAAACTATTTTGCTGTGAGAGTATTGTTACAAAGCCTGGCTTAAAATCTACTATAATTATATAATTAAGTACAAAGCTTACTATTACTTAATTATATATTAGTATACATTCTATGATAGAAAGACCAATAAGTGCAGTGGCTGGTCACTTCACTTTATAAAGTGCACAAAAATTACACTGTGCTGAAAAACCCAAGGGCACCAGCATCATAGTATACAGACACAACAGTAACCTTCCATTCAAAACTTATGAGTAGCCATGGCAGAAATTCGAGCCCACAACCCTGTGATTGACAGATGAGAATAATACTATTATCTCATATTTTTAAGATGACAATGAATATATTTCATTTTTTACTCAATCTCCCTGACCTTTCCAAATGAAGCATGTTGCTACGACTATTTTGTGACAGATTAAGACTTCGCTTCCTGTTCCATATAAAATGGCCTATGATATTGCTATATAGAAATTCACAAATAGTGCATTCTTTGTGTACATTTTAATTGTCATGTGGAAGAAAAAAAGCATCTTTTTGGTTTCATAATAGTAGATGAATGAAAATAGCTCATATATCAAATGTTAATTATGTAACAATATCCTTAAATTGGGTTTTGCAAGTAGTGAAGTCTGTATTTTCTGATGCCGGTGCCTTTGTAACAAAGAATCCACCCTATTAAGGTGAGGTGTGTACTTACGTCCAGTGAGCGGGTGTATGAGGGCGCCAGGGTGGGTGGCGGCCGGCTGGGGCGACTGCTGCTTCGGCTTGGTCACCTTCGTGTTGCTCTTGGCGAATTCAAGGCGCAGTGTCTGGGGCAGGTCAGGGTCGAAGCGAACGCCCTGCTGCAAAACCAGCACACATGCTTACTATTTGAGTGGACATCCGACAGAAGTTTTTAGAATCCAGTCATAATCCAAATCCATAGAAACTTTTCAAAAATATTGTACAGTTGGACCAGTTTGACTTAAAACTTGCCTTTGAATAATAATGGGATTATGAAAACTACAGTGCAGTTATGTTGTTTCAGGCAAGGATATTGCTATGTTAAGAGTGGGTTAATGATACACTGGTGTTTGTGAGTCATAGAAGATGTCTACCATGTACATATTGCAATGAAAATACATGATAATGTAAAAATCACAACTCCTATCCTGTTTAATCTTTCAATTTTCAACCTGAAACCACATGGGTGCTTAGATGAATGTTCACGGTATAAAAAGATGGTTTATAATGTTGACTATTCTAAAAGAACAAGTTTACACTATGTTTTTGACCATCTAATATTTACATATCTTCTTTGATAATTTTGCCAGTGTATTAATGTCCGTAAATGCACATTTGTCCCTCATATAGCAAAGAATAGTTATGAAGGAGAACAATGAGGGAGAGGTTTCAGTGATAGCGGAGTTATTCAGATGTTTGGTTAATAGGATATAGGTTGTTTGGCGAAGATTACAGTGGGGGATGTTTATGTTTTTTTCATCCGAGGTATAGCGGATAACGCCAATATTGTTGGCTTTGTTGGCTAAAACATAATGACAGTTGTTATGGCAAAGTGAATGGGCCATTGATAAAACATTTCTAGCTGCTTTTTATTCTTGGCATCCATGCCACGTCTATAATTTAGGCTCTGAGTAGAGGAGCAGAGGAACCCATAATAAACTATTATTCGGCTGTAATCTGTACACATACTTATATCAATGCCGACCATCATCCCTTACTTTTAGCTTGAATAGTGTTTCTATTAGTACATGTCCAATTCTTTCTGCTCATGACCGTACATAATTAAGTCTGCATTTTAAACTTTGCCTCATATTGTATTAGAATGTTATGAATCAGATATATCAAGTGATTTGAATTTGCTATCAACCTTTTAAATATTTGCATTAAATAGCTGACCCTCCTATATGTTTCTTTTGTGGGATTGTTTCTAGTCATGATTCATTTATATATTTATCAGAATATTCTATAAATATATTCTAAAATCATAATACATGTATATTTGTATGGTATATATGGTACTGGTTACTTATATCTTGTGATAATATTATATATTTTTCATGTTGACAATAATTCAAAAATGTATTTTATTCTTCACAAAAATCAAAACAGAATATAACCAAACATGTTTTTCATCGAGACACAAATTTGTATGATTTAAATAATGTGCAAAGTGCATTCTATATCAATCATTCAGAAATCATTTGTACTAGACAATTTTATAAAACTACTTTCTCTTGCTCAAGCATTGCATTGAATTCTGTAAAAAAAAGTATTCAATTACATATTAAAATTGTGACTATAGTGTAAAAATCAGGGCATCTCATAAGTGGTGAAAATCGGACAAGTGGCTTCTATTTGGAAAACATTCACATTCCTGTTTTACATTGAGTAGTAATTCTCTTTTGTTTTATATTCTTTGCCAGGTGATTAAATTTTAAGTGACATTGATTGACATTAAAAAAGCAATGAAAGTTGTGACGACGTGTGGTTTGTCTTGTGGGTAAAATATAGATGTACCAACCTTTAGCAAATTGCACAGTGATTGTGGGAGCAAATGGAAAGGAGGAGGGTTTTAGAGTTGAGATCAGCTGGATAGACAGACAGGAGGTTGAGAGTGTTTAGGGAGATGGAGCAAAGCACAGTTTTTTAACTGTTGTTTTGCGTTAACAATACGCATCATGAATCAAAACTTATCATAAATTCAAAATTGCAATCTTACTTGTGATTACAATGCGTGAACTGTAAAGTATAACTGCAGTTCATCCAAATTTTCTTTCTTTTTTTTTGCTTGGCTATATAGCTCATAAAGCGCAAAAATGATACAAATCTTAAAGAATTATATTAATATCATTAAAAAAAACTGTACTTTGCGTAGAAAATCTGAAATTGTCGCTTGAATTCCAGAGAAAAAATGCAGACGGACAAATGTTTGCTATAGCTGTCCTGCAGGTGCCCTGCAGCAAATGTTGATTGTCAGGGGAAAGTCGTAGAAGTAGCACATAGACGATGACCGTGCAGAGACAGTGTATGTGGAGTGGCAAATATTGCTGTAGGTGACCAGTTGCTGCTTGTTCATGATCATAACCAGGATTTGCTGGGTTGGTGGGTGACACTCACCTATAGCACAGAACCTAGATGGTTCAAAGTTGGCGTCTGCAGCACTTATTTCATTCATCACGGCTATAGCATGCCAAAGAGTCATTTAATAAATTCATTATAGCTGCTTTTCCAATGGGGGATGCTATATAATAGTATTATCAAGGGATATAGCATTACATGCCAAGTGTTCATTTAATAAGTTTGTTATAACTTGCAATGGGATTTTGCACTTGTGTGTACAGATAAAATCATCACATACACCCTTTGCCTTGAATAGAAAAAAATCTAAGGCTGTTTTACAGGAGGCATTCACCTGACGAACTTGTAACACTTTGATTATAAAGCATGGCGCTTAGCAGTAAATAGAAGGGCATAGATGGAGAAAAAGAGATAACAATAGCGCAAATAATGGGGTAGTTCATGTTGAATTAATAATATCTGGTGCAGCAAGCACATTTAATATGTAGACTGGATTTTGTTAAACAATTGACTCAGATAAGTCTAATACTGAAGTAAGCCTACTAGAGATTATGAAAAGTTGTCTTTTTTAACCAAACACTTTGGATTATGCATAGATAACATTTTCCATGAAAGAGTATCATTGATTATAAAAACATTTCGTGCTACAGACCTGTAAATCCTGTTTGGCAGCTTCTGCTGAACACCGGGAACTGAATGTCACAAATCCCACCGGCTAATAAGCAAAAACAACAATAAATAAGTACAATATTCAAGAATAGGCATTTGACATCCAACATTTTCCCCCTTAATTTTTTATACATGATAATCATACACAAAAGCAACAAAGGACAGATCACAGGTTATGAAGTATGTTATTACATTTGGAGTGTTAGTATTTCATGAGTACTTTATAATATGAGTCCCACTTTGGCCAAATCATAAATCATTACATCAACTTCGACTTGCAGAGGAAGTGGGAATAAAAATTGGAAGAGAAACTGGTGGAGTTTGTAATTTTCCATTATGTTGCAGGTGGTCAATAATGGATAAATTGTGTTGTCGCCGTGCCAACGACAATGCATAATTGCTGTGATTAGGAGCAATGCTCAAAACTCCTTATTCCACCTGTACAGCTTAACCTCCATAAACTAGAGGAATAGCAATCAATGTCAAATCGCATTATTTTTTTCCATTTCGTTTGTTTCAATGGTTGACAACTGCTACGATTCAGTCGTTACCAGTTCTAGTTCATTAAGTATTCATTAAATGCGCAAAAACTTCAAAATCAGCATGCCTCAAATATGCAAATGACGAGGTGACCATGTGATCAGGTGATACAAAGGTACATGAAAATGATGACTATCATATATCCTCTCCCACACATATGATACACCACATGACTCGCTGGGGGGCTTTTGCAATGCCATATAATGGAGTAAAGGCGGGCCACAAATTGATTGACATTTAATCATGGATTACAGGCGCCCATCTGGAGCTATGCCAGCCACTGATATTATAATGGGCCACACGTATAATTTTACCTGGCATTTCCCAAACAATACCTGCTGCATAGTAAGGGGTTTAAATAATTAATAACCATTAGGGGGTCGCTTCCATTGAATTGTACCATGTTGGTATGGTAGCCTTACTAATCAAATAGGAAAGCCTGTGAAAATTTAATGTGATGTATTACAAACAATTTGCTAGTCAATTAAAGGCCCATAATGCATATGATAGTAGCTGCTTTTACACACACAAAAGTGGAGCATTATGTTGCCAATTGTGAAAGTTTATTGACAAGGCTCTCAACATTAGCTAACTCAATTCAAACAGAAAATTGGCTATGTACAATGTGTGTTCGTCAGTTCTTAATTCGGAAACCCCCAAACCCACTCAATCTATCAATCAATCAATCAGCCAGACACTCACACAATGAGATGACAAACATGAAAACAAAACAGCAAACTGGAAAAGACATGGCACAACACAAAACACATAAAACATGTTAAAATCTGAAACCTTTCAATAAATTGATTCATAGAAATAATCTAAGAAATATTTAAAACATGCTGTAAAATTGGATTGTATGATAAGAAATAACTACATATAAATTTAAAATTACAAACTAGTGAAAGGTTGCAAATTGATTGTTATATCTTTTTTCGCTTCAAAAACCCACAATTCTCTACAAGAGCATTATACCTATATATCTTAGAACACCAATACGTTAGAAAAGTCCTCATTATTGGTTAACACTACTGCTACAGTACGGTGTATAATACATGATAGTTTTAAGCTTGATATTCACGTGATGAAGAAGCACACACTGCTGTTAATCCTTAATCCATGTATTGATGTCAAGACGTTTGCAGCAGCGGCAGAGGTCACCTAGAGGTCACCAGGCAGGCTCTGAGGGAATGGAATTGGGGGGAAAGAGGGTGGGGGGGGATTTGAGATTTTAATCCTTTGACGTATGGTTAGTAAATCCAGGTATGAACATAGTTCTACAAAATTATGTCATTGGATCTCAGATTTGAAGCAATATTTCTTTTTACTGGACATGTTTCAAACAGGTGTTGGGGAACTTCATCAGTTTTACATCAGTACCTACAATGCACGATCGGAGTCCTATCTCAATGTGTTGGCACAGATATTGCCTGGTTTCTTCATGAGACATCCAGCACAACCAGGCTGGGGAACTTGAACCATTTTGTGAATAAATCGCGCAGTAATATGAATTCACCAAATGCCACTAACTTACACTCATTCATTATTTGTCTATTCAATGTTTTCAACTTTTGACCAGGTAGTCAAAGTTGATAAGTTGCAGTGCAAGGAGCAAGATAAATAGCAAATATGTGTATGCATTGCTGCAATAATAACACCTCATGTGTTCTTAGCATGTTTTTTATGTTGATGAGGGCTAATGCTACTGAAGGATAACTGTCCATCACTGACATAAGTCAGATATTGACTCACATGGCTGGAGAACCAGCACATGAAACAAGTCCTTGAAGAAACTAAAACACGTTTCAAACCTAAGATCCAGTGAAACAATAGTCTAGAACTAAGAAGAGATTAGGTCCTTAAAATCCAACCCACCAACACTTTGGGCCGAGACTGAACGCAGTAGCATGAGGGACTAGAAGGCCCGAGCAGTCACCACAGTAGTAGTCTGGCCCACTCTGTAGGTGTCACAAACATAGTACTGTAATGACATGAGAAATGATTAAAAACACATCAAGTAAGGCTATATTAAACGTCTTTTAAATGCTACAATACTAAAAGATGAGAATTCTTTGATTTATATTTTAAAGTAAAAAAGTGATCTGCTATGTTATATTAAAGCCAAGAAGATTACTACAATGAGATGCAGGAGGTGCTGCTGTATGGTAAAAAAAAGGTTTTTGTAGAAGACGATGACGACAACATTTTCATTCCGTTGAGCGTAGGGTGGCGGCCAGATAATAAGACTGGTCGCCATTTATCAATGTACTAGTGCTGCAGTGAATCGTATGCATATATTTGGTGATGAACAAAGTGAAGAGTATTGTGATGTTATTGTTGAAACACAAACAAGCATGAGTGGTAATAATTACCCCTTTCATGAATCCATTCGCCTGGATGTAGCCCTAGAAGAACATAAAGTCCACGTGTCGTTATGGTTGTTATAGATTATGACGAGTCCATTATGCTTGTGGTGGCAGTGCACAAGTCAAGCATGCAAAGTATTGTAATGTGCTGGTAGACCAGTTGTAGTAGTAGATCTTTCATCATTATACTGATGATGTTAAAATCAGACTGTTATTCTTATACAAACACCTTCTATTCCTTAAGGTAAGGCACAAGCAGAAATAGTTACACATATTACAATATTTTTCTTTGTTACGGCAAGCTTATGATCTAAATCAATGAAGTAGTTATCTTATTTCAGTAAAACAAAACGTATAATAATAAGAAGAGCGATTTCTATCTATTTACACAAAGTATGTTTTAAAAGAAGTAGCTGAATGATCTTTAGAACTGTGATAGGCAAACACGCATGCTTTTGTTAACCAAGAAAATATCTGACAAATGCTTCAGCACTGTGTAGTGACAAGTAGCAAGTGAATAGTGAATGTTTTAGATGCAGCAGTCACAGTCATTCGGTCTCAAACTGGGTTATTACGTGGCGGCAACAATATCTACAGATTCCCTATAACCAATCATTCTTATGGTGGTGAAGGTGAAAACCTCAGTCAATTGAGAAAAAAATTGAAAACACAAGACCCAAACCCCTTGCACTAAACATATACTCCTCTGACCGACATAGCAGATGCCATTTTCATTGTGATAAGTTATTAAAGTGACTGTTGGTGATATAAACACATGATATAGAAAGCGCACTGTGGTAGTCACTGGCAGATCCAAGGTGGTGCAAAGGGCATGAAATCAATTGTGTTGCACCCCGGACCCCCTCATTTTTCCCGTTATCCTGGATCTGCCAGTGGTGGTTGTGGTTGCTGCGGTTGGTTTAGCGTAGTAAGACCAAGAAGCTCTGACAATGTGTTGGTGGTTTTCTGACAAGCAGGATACAGGGTGCGTGGAGGTGAGGAGGGTGAGAGAGAGGGTGAGGAGATGCTGCCGCCTGGTGACTTCTCTCAGAACAGCTGCCGCCCCCGACACATCAGCCACTGGCGTCTGTATCAAAATCTGAGATGCGTGTAACCTATTTATAGTATAGACTCTAATCAAGACCACTTCTAGAGAGTCGAGACCACCTCTAGTGCCAAAAGAGTCTTGCTCATAAATAAGACCATTTCTTGTAGTCCAACAGATTCATGAACCTCAATAAAGAGATTAACTGTCTAGTGACTTCTTAAGGCTCTCTTGGATGTTCTCAATTAGATAGGTTATATTGTGTTATGTGGTCACAAATGGATATTTTCTGGAAGGTCTATCTACATATAGATGTCAACCTCACAGAATCATCAACTCATCTATACTATACATGGATTTTACGTCTCTCTTTTTGAACCAGACGACAGCGCGAGTCCGTTACTCAATCGTTCAAGTACCAAGTGCAAAGTGAAGAACAAATACTTACTGAGGTGCTTTTGCCATTTTTGCCAGTGACTTTTAATAGTGAGCCCTCGTAACCCTGCAAAAATTATGTGATTTTCGTGACCACGACGTTGTGATTTAGGTGATGACAAATGTTTTGTAGCAGAGAAAAACAAGCAGCATTATAATAACAAGTGAGTAGAAGTAGAAAGAAGAGTGGTGACAAGGTGTTGCTTGGGTGCTTTTTGGCGTGGTAGTTCTGTGCAGCAGCAGTATCAGCAGTATGTTGCAGACGACATTCAGGTGACCATTCCTTCGGGTACTTACGACGGGCGGCTTGCCGGGCTTGTTTCCTGTTATTTTTAACAGTGAGCTTTCATAGCCCTAAGGAGTTAAGAATAAAGCAGAAAAACATACATGTAAAATTGTTAATTTGATCGATTTGGTAGATATTTTAAAAGTAATTTTCAAATTTGAGGACTAGCATTCCTAGAAGGTGAAGAACAAAGCAAAATATACAGGTACAAACACTACTGTAATCAATTTTGGATGCAATTTAAAAGTACAAAATGTATTTCACCAAGTAAGTTTCAACAGTCAGCTTTTGTATCCCTAAATGGTAAAAAACAAAGTAGTTCTACAGAAATAAAAGTTTAAAAACTGATTCAAGCTTGTTGAAAATTACGATGATACTTTGACGTCTTTTGGATTGCACATAAACATTGAAATTTTGGGCTGCTTATCCCTATAGGATGAAAAAGAGAAAAATAATTGAATCTCTGCTTCAATCAGAATAATTTGGGAACCTGTAAAACATAGTTATCAAATAATAGAATAAGTTCATACACTGTATTAGTTATTTATCATCAAAACTTCAAAATGATTATCAATTCATTCTGACAATTTGCAAATACCACAACTACAGTATTGAAGGATTCAAAAGGACACAGAAACGAAATGAAATTATAGGAATTGAACATTATATTATTGAACAGAACATTATAACACTCTATCTGTGACACTTGACTATCGTGCATTCTGATTGGCTTAGCTGGGGATCAGCTGGGGATAATTACTCGATTAACCATGGGTGAATTTTGCCCTCTAAAAGTGGGTCACACTTTCGGCATCTATTCAAATAAGTAAATCAATACAGTACAACCTCGTTTATCCAGACACGTTGGGAAGCTGGAATGACATTTGGAAAATCGATATATCCGGATGATGGAGGGGGAGGGGTGGCCGAATGTAAGAAACCATGTATCATCGTATGTATACAACCACGAGTTACTATGGACGATAATAGGAGATCTTCATGAAATACCTTAAATAATGACTCCTCCATTTTGATTTGACGATATATATCTTAAAACAATGTTCCTACAAAGACAATTTGATAGAACCTCATTTTATAGCCTGTGCATTGGACACACAGCTATATTTTGTGATAATATTAGTTAAAACATGCTTCCGTTCGATGTGTACGAATCACGTGGTTATTGTGGTTAATACGTTATCACGCATCAAATCCCGCGTGACTGTCCTCTGTCGTACACAAATATTCCTGCATGTATAATGATAATTCAATTGAACATTATTGGATATTTTTTGTGCAAGTAACAAAGCTATATTTTGCGATGATTGTCATTAAAACACACCATGATTTTTTTCGTAACAGACCAGAACAAAGCAATAGAGTTAGTCTCAATCAATCAGTGCTATTGTGGAGTGCGCTCACCAAATGGGATAGAGCGCCTTTTTGACAAAGGCTAATACCGTGTGCGTTGTGTTCGTCCGCTCCAGTGAATAAGTAAAAGACAATAGTTCGAGTCCATACTCGATCTCCCCAAAATATACATCTGGAAAAAATTGGGACTATAGCAGAAGGTCCGGTTGATGGCAAAATCCGGATATTTGATATTCGGTTAAACGAGGTTGTACTGTATATAATCATATTGGCCATCTGTACACTCATTAAATGTATGCCAATGCTAAAGAATTGTGTGCATGTTGGATTTTCTGCAAAATTTACTTGCAAATAAAGCGTAGATGATTGATAAGAAAAAAAATTGCTTACTGTTTACAACATGAAATAACAGAATGTTTTCAAAATTTTCTCAATAAAACTTCCATGTCGGCAATACGTACATATTTCTAAGTAAGACTGACATGAAATAGTACATCTGACGTTATTTCGAAATGTATGGCGTTTGTTGTACTACGCATATATACGTAAGAAATTTAATATTGCATGGCGTCCTCACTTGAAAAAAAAAAGATTCAAGTTTATTTGTTGTGAAATATTGACATCTTTGAGTGTTTATTGTGTTATAATGAATATATGTCATGCTTTGTCTGTCACCATGTATGAATTCATGCCCTCATGTGGTTGAACATTGCCCTCACAAGCTCGGGTAATATTCACCACATTCGGGCATGCATTCATACATGGTGACCTCCAAACCATGACATATTTCTTCATTTTCTCATTTTCAAACATTGGCGTCGATCTTTGACACTTTTTTGTTCATAAATATTCATGCGTTCTCGTTATTTCCGACACAGCAACAGCGCCGACTGGTTAAACAATGTGGATCTAGTAAAGACCATTTGAATAAAATCTGTCAAAATGTCTGGCGTGGTCATGAACTTTCAGAAATATTCTTTTTAGTACGGGAACCTCCATAAAATGCGCAATATGAAGGTAAAAACAGAATATACGTACATGTAACTTCAGGCAAGTTATGAAGAAAGCCGTAACTTGCTGAAGCAACAGAACCTTTTTTCATTTGTGACAGTTGTCACAATGAGAAGAAATTGGAAAGAAATGTAAAAAAAAAAGTAATGTAATTCTTCTTTTCGTTTCTGTATCCTTCTGACGGGATCAGTACTGTAACTGACCCACTAGAAACATTACCTCTTATACATTGTACACATGGTCATTTCATTGCCTTTAATCAATTCAGTTTGTTATTTACTTGGGTGGCCGTGTGTCATCCCATATTTACAGACATAAAACCAAAGCAAACTGCATTGGCGTTGATAAAGCCCTTGATCCTAGCATCAAGTACAGATCTGTCACTTATACCCAAATAATGGTGACCTATGTGAAATTTATGGCAAGTATCTGTCAACCGCTGGCCCCACCACAATGACAATAAACTTATCAATTAGTCCTTGTAATCGACAAATGTTATTTCTAGTTAAGTGCATGTATTGTTAGACATGGGTCTATTTGGCCTGTATCTGCAAAAGCAGTCTTCCTCTCTTATGACTCTGTACTGACATGTTAGTCATTGATGCCTACCCGAAATATCCCGGCCGAGAATCCTACAATATTCTCAAATTTACCAGCAAGGATTCCGATTGACCTTTACATATTGCAGGTCAATGAGACATCCATTATGGTAAATTTGAGCTTATGTTAGGCAGCAATAGTAGCACCATTTACTACTGTAGTCACAAGAGGAGTTAAGCTGAGAATGTATTATAGATCCGTAAACCTTACTATTAATTACCTAAGCATTAACAAACATAAGCAAATGAAGCATCTATTCATAGCAAATCATCACTCTAATGAGCTGAGGAGTGCATCGTATGATGTAGTACATAAAAGACCTATATTAATGAGCTTTCGCCTCGTGACATCCTCGCTCACTCTATTTAAAGATGCATCACACGGATCAGAAACTGCTGCTAAGAAGTGAGATTTTTCACTAATTTGATGGATTATTATATACTAGTTGCATGACGTGAATTCCCACAGGCAATCATGTGAAAACAATGAATAAGTACTTGTCTGAACAAGTTTTTTTCCTCTCACTCTCCTGAGACAATGTAATTATGTACACTTCAGCAAACAGCTTAAACACTGCAATTTTTCCAATACAATGAACTCTGACCTAATGCTGATTATGGTGATTATGATCGATCTAAATAGCTCTACGTATTATGTCAATTACAGATTTAGAAAATAACCACTCTAAACTCAAGTTCAACTGTGTTGAAACACCTAACATATGGACAATTGTGATTCTGTGCACTGACACAGGTAATAAGGCCAAGGAATCCAGCACCTAACCCTGGCTCCACAGTGTATAATGATAGAAAATTGCCTCAAGTGCACACTTATCATTAGGATATTGCTTAACAGCCAGCACCCTCGAATAAAAATTACACTTTACCCTATGACTATTACCTCTCAGCGGTTGATAAATTAAACATGAGCATATCAGCAAAACCTAGCTATAAGGGACACCAGTCCTTGCGGATAAAATACAATACTATGGGAAGTAAAGAAAATCATCTGCATCACTATAGTGTCTCAGTGAAACATTGTCAGTAACATATATATATATATATATATATATATATATATAAATAGACAAAATGAAGTGTTCCTGATAGCAAGTCTTCTATATCAGAAAGGTGTCCCCATGGTGAGGTTTTACTGTACTGTACAACCATTGATAAAACCACCTTTATAGAGTGATCAGCTTTATAAAACTACCATTTTCAAAGTCTCAATCCTTCATATTTAGATCAAAATAAACATCTATAAAGAGAGCAACTCTTCATTAGTGAGAACTCCCCAGTGTCTTAATAGAGGTTGCACTGTATTTTCAGGCCATGGCATCAGCGTATCTCGTCCAATGCCCACAAGGCTGATATAATGTGCCATAGCTGCTGTTAGTCACATCTCCCCCATCTAGAGAAGAACCGGACTCACCTTGTACGATCTAAATAATAGATAGAGTTCTCTGGGTTTCGCATCCATGGGCAGCCCACTCACAAACAGCGTGCGCACCTGAAACAAGGAGAAAAAACACTGTCAAATGATGGAAACAATTGGGTGAGGGGTTACAAAGAGTCAACAGATCCTACACCTGACGTTTTAGTCTTTTTTCCCACACTCTTCCTTTTCTCAGGTATCTTCCCACAAACCAATAATTGAACGTTCCATATTCTTCTGCCTTGTTTGTGTTTTTTTTCCATATATCGCTCTTTTCAGCTTTTCCCAAACACCCCCCCCCCCAGCCCGCCCCTCCTATAAATGGCAGCTAGACAATATTAAGATGATTGGGCTTGTTTGATAAGCTGAGGCTTACAGGCTGAAGCCAGCATTTGCACACGGAGAGAATATATTGAACTTATTTTCTTACCAGGACATAATGGAATGTGCTTTACATTTCTTGTGTGACCTTCAACAATAGCATTATAATTGGATAATAATAAAGTAAATAAAGGCATTTGTCTTGTTTCAGTTTTTGACACAAATATTGAAAGAAAAAAAAAACACAATCTACTGCATACAAGATAAGTATATCACCATATGTAATGAGAAAAAATACCACAACTGACAGCAGAGGAAGTCAATCTTAAAACCGCTGCATGACAATTACTTAACAAACTATCTGAAACGTGAGCGCATAATGATACAATTTGGAGGTAAGACGAGTTTATGCAAATGCGCGTCTTCTAGGCAGGGTGTGTACCCAGCACAAGCACTAAATTATTAACCTGTAACCCGATACAACACGGCCTCTTGCAGGCAAACATATAAGTACACAGATCAATATTTAGAGAAATAGATAGTTGCTTGTATTCGTGTAAAACTCCAGAATGATGGTTGTTTGTTGCAAACGTTGACGCTTTTTATTATCTCCTTGTGACGATTTGTTCATGGCACAATGTCAATGACAAAGTTATATAATAGAATATCTAGAAGGTCTCGCACAATACCATCATTGGGCTAGTTCTCTGCCTGTCTGCAGGGTGTGGTTACTTTTTCTCCATGAATGCCATCACTCGCGTAATCAATGCTTCATCTGCACAGTCATGGCAGAAAAAAGACAAACTAATCATACATCAAGGAAAGTGTTAGTGCTAAATCAAATGCCCTACTATTTTCATATTAGTGATTTCGGCATTAGCGGGGCGAAATAATTAGGCAGATGTGCAGGCTACATCAAAGGCCTGATGAATCATATGTGTAACTAATCCAAAGCTATATTGATCTAGATAATGATTACCTCCAAGAATCAAATGAATGAGATTTTGGCACCATGTTAGAAAATACTCTTGGATAGGTTCTCTTAATATTAGAAAAGTACACATTACGTCTGACAACATCAATTTAATTGGCCCTGCTTATGTATATCCAAAATATGAGTGACATCAAATGCACAGAAAATTTGATTGTAAATGTTCATACCTATACACTTCATTGACAGTTGGACCTGCTTAACTTGAATTTGAAGGGAGTAACTAAAAAATTTGAGTAATCCGATACAAAGGGTATTGTCAAATTAAAACTACTTTTTGTTTGATTTATGAATAAATTTGATGAATCAGAGTTCAAGACCTATGGGTTCAACTGTATACAGAATAAAAGAAGCCCTCATTGAGGACCTTCCAATGCTGGGAGCACGTGCTGTATACGTTCTGCCCTCACAGGATCATTTGGCGGGGTCGAGTAGCAGTAATCAATGGTAACTGGGAAATGATACAGCCCCACCATAAGGTGTGGATCCCTAGATGTGGTCTGAAAACAGTTCTCATGACACTTTTTAATATGGTACCATACGTAATAATAACCATGTTGTGCAAGAGTCACCTGGATTTTTATCCCATTGAGGGTCCAGTGTGTTGGAATTTTGTTTTTACCTCAGTGATGGCCCCAAGTGTTCTGTGTCCCCACCTTATAACTTGACTGCTCCAGATCAGTATATATGGGTCTGTCGGGTCTATTGATGTGTGCGTCATTATGAGAACAGATCCGAGGTTATAACTAACCAGACGCTCCAATCTCTCTATATAATATTCGTGTGCACCAGTGCATCAGGAAAGAAGGTTTTCGGATTAATCTATAACCTAGATATTATAAAAAACATAAAACATGCATAATTGTGAGAATTCGCAATAAAAGCACCTCATTTGCTTGATTATCATATTTTATTATTTTGTGCCTGAAGAACCTACTCAATTCAAAATGCATGACATTGGTGCAAATTTATCAATAACTACACTTTCATAGTATTTTTAAAGTCAAATGCATTAAAAAAACTACATGAATGATGATGTCAGCACCCCTAAACCTAGACATGCTAGAGATCAAGGAAGGAAGATGACCCAAGAGTGTTCAGCATGAATGACTTTGCTGTATTTCGCTAGGCATGCTATAACTTAAGAATAGTTTCACTTTCTTCAATGCATTTCTAAAACCAAAGTCACACAAAATTATGACTGCCAGAACACAAAATACTATGGCTCATGAACCAGTGCTGCGGAATGCCCTTGCAGCACTCTACTGGACATCACGGCTCCATTTACAGCTGTAATATCCTCCTTACGTCCTCCACTTGCATGTTGCACTTTAGCACCCTCATGGCCTATGCATTGAAAAATAATGACGTTGTGGTATTGTAACCATTGTTATTTGGCACATTGTAGTAGAATTATCTTCTTCAACATTTATTTCTACAGCAGTTAACAATTCATGTGTGCTTCGATGTCTAGATCTGTATTTAAACATACAGTTGCCACTGTCACAGAGCAGTTTTAATCCAAACCCTGCTCAGTCAGATTATTTTGAAAGCAATTAAAAAAAATCAAATGGTTATCTCTACATATGACACTTTAGTGGTATTTTTCAATAGTCAAATATGTGGATCAGCAAAGAAGGTTTTCGGAATAATCTATAACCTAGATATTATAAAAAAACATGAAATAACATGCATAAAGCTGGAAAAATACATTATGGTACATTACAGGTCATAAACACGAGAAAATTTCAAAAGCTTTGTACCTTTTCATGCTTCATACCCTATTATAAAAGCCTTGAAAAAGTTTCAATTCCCACTTATCGGTCTTCAGCATCACATGGCTGCAGATTGCATGAATGGTCATAATAGATAACATAACATGTCATATTAATACTCCTAAAAACATTTAAAATTTCAGGTAAAGAAACTTTATCCAACTTTCCAGAATGTGCGGGTGTATGCTCTATATAGTACCGGTAACTGTGAGATACTGAACCATTTAAAATTTAGACTCACGTATTCATCAAATAAGAAAATAAATTCTGCTTACCGGTATTATCAAATTGTGTGCTTACAAATTATGTCAATATTTTTGAGTTTTCACCAATTGTTGAAAATAAAAAATGTAACAAAATCAGAATATTATTGCAAGTACATGCAAAAAATCAAAGAAACTTTGCCACACTAGCAACATGCAATACAATCTATTGTTCACCTCATCAATTCTATTAATAAAATGTCAAGAAATCTACACGAAAGCATTGCTGATCACAGTTATTCTTCTAATCAAATACTCATCCAATCATTGTGTCAAATTCATCTCTTTACACGAGCCCCCATGTCACACTAAATCCTATCGATGTCGGCCAGTTAGCCGCAGCTTACGTGGCCATCACACAGATCAATTGAAACCTGGGATGGATTCACAATCCATATTTTCATGCAGTAAACATAAGCAGACAACATTTATATCATCTTGCTTATGAAATATAAAGTGTCATTTTAGCCGTTACCAATGAAATTAGAGCAACAATGTTGGATTATCAGCAATGATATTATTCATGAACATGCTTGTTCTGTGATGTGGTTTTCCTTTACAACTCTTTACATCTAAGTTATTTTATACCAACAAAATGCATTTAATCATTGATCCCATAAATCTATGTAATAGCCGACAAATTTCATTGCCTATAGATGGTAATTTGGCTATTATTAATATAATTAGTATCATGGCTGTGAGAAACAGAATATTTCAAGTAAGACAATAGAGAAGAACAAAGTAGGTGGGAAATTTGATGCAAAAATACCCCGTGACACGGCCTTTAACCTGATGAGAAGAAAATGACTTGGGGGCGACATTGGCGAACACCAAGACTTCATAAAGGCTATAATTTACAAGCTTTTTCCATCTTGATAAATCACACACACAACTTGTTATGCAGGCGGCACACTTCTCTACATCATCTTTTGTCTTATTACATAGTTCATCATTACTAATGTCATGAGTGTAATAGATCCACACATGCTGTAAAGTTTTGGTCATTTCTACAAACTTTTGATCTTTGTAGAATGTTCCTCACTTCTGCTGGTGATTTTTTTAATGTTCTATAGAGGTTTGTGAACTTTGCTTTAGATGTTTAGAGAGCAGAAGTCAGTGAATCTCTATGCATGATTACCAAAATCATTATTAGAAGTCAGCTGTGTTAAAAATGCAGACGTTAGCCAAAACACCTGAAAGTGGTAATATGGAGTTTGGGAGAATGAATATGTAAATGGTATACATTTTGGGGATCGCTTTTTATAAAGAGAAAATAGGAAAAAAGACCATTACCCAGCAAATTCTACCAACCAAAATATATAATTCAAACTTGGACTTATATTACAATTTGCACAAGGTGAAACGGACCAATTTTCTTCATGTGAAGAGGGAAATCCAATGTCAGTCAGTATAATATTTCAACAAGGCCATGATTAATATTCTATATTCTTCTGACTAAGTAGAGGTCCATACATATATGTCTTATTATGTAAGTATCATATTCGTTTGCATAACGCCACCTGATATTACAGGTAAACACAGAACTTGAATGTAAATCTTTGGACCTACTATCATAATCATGAAATCAAAACTGGAAGTGTTATCTTATCTTAAATGTGCATAAACTTCAATAAATTGAGATCATAATATTAGCAGTATTGCATCATACAAATGTATAAGTACTTACTGCAAAAAGGAGCTAGTTATTTTCCAGGTCCTATTTTCTAGTATGCAACTAGTTTCTTTGAACGCATCAGAATTTGTATTGATACAGTCTCAACACCATGAAAGCTTTTCATTACCTCTGGACCATTAAGGCTCAAGGTAGATGTTCCTATCAAGTTCCTAAACGCATCGATGAGAAAATATGCGATTGGCAATGATAATATTAATCAGCATAAAATGAGTTTCAAACTTTTCATTTTAATGAAAGACGTACACAGGAAAACGTTATTGACTTGACAAAATGATATATAATCCAGCTTCCTGCATGCCAATTAGATGCCTATAATCAAACAGTATTTATGAAAACCTCCACCCGATATCTGGCTTCAATATAAAGTTCCACTTTCTCAGTCGACATTTTGCAGCCATAGAAACAAAACAAGAACATGTGAACACCGTGTTCCTTATGAAAACAAAACGAAATAAAATAGATGCAGAGAGAAGCTTTTATGTTGGATCTTGTATTACACCAGATGGAAATGTTGAATGATTTATAATTGTCAAGTATGAAGCATCTAATCATATCAAAGCATTATTGGCATAGCTCAATATATGAGATTGGAGACGGAGCGAGAAAGAAATGCATCCAAACGTACAAAAACAAACCAGAAGATCAACTTTTTTTAGACAAAATAGTACTGAGATAAACATAAGTTTATTTTGTGATGCAAAATGTGACATGATCATACTAATTATGTTAAAAGTAAAAATACACAAACAGATAAACATCCACTACAGTAAATTTAGATTATTATACAGAAAGACTTTTAAATAAGAATTAACTACAACAAAACCACAGTTCAAAATAACCTATTGTCGACTTTTATTCTGGAGGAAACCTGTAGCACTAAAAACAGCGTTTTTCTAAATATACTCCGTTTCACATGTTGCTCGTGGTCGTGGGTGCTGTTGACCACAAAATGAATCACAACTGAAATGTTCACTCAGGCTGCTGCCGCCGCCCGCCTCCCGAGGAGACAGATTTACGACAAGTAAATCATTGCTAGTCCTTTTGGGGCTCACTCCTTAAATTAACATTGGCCAAGCAAGCAACAGGGATGTCCACACAGCTATTAAAGAGAGGAAAGCATGCAAAATAAACACATGTTAAAACAACTTCAACAACAATAACGATAAAAACGAGCATTTAATGCATTTAATGCATTAATTCTGAATAGACAATGATACTTAAGTAGGGACTACAAATGCGCACCTTATGAAAAATACTTTTCTCTGAATAGGTACTGAAACTTACATGTACACCTTGTTTTACGATGAATACTTTATTCTGAAAACCTACTACTGAACCTAGTAAAGCAAAAATTGGAGATACAAATTTCGCTAACTTGCTTTGCAAAATAGATCCATTTTTGGTGGGCAGAATGAAGTGCAAGGGTGAGCGCTTGCTGGATTACTCAGAAGATTATTGTGCATGGGAAAAAGGCAATGTCATATTGTATCTGGTCCAGGTGATATGTCTTAGGCTGCCCTTTAATCCCGCCCCGTCCATAAGCTCTGTACTTGCAAACGCAATTTACTTGCACTGCCTTTGATGTGCGTCTGGTCAGACTACACGGGCAATCCAAGTCAGCGGCAATTTGTTAAAACTTGACAGACAGTTGATGATTAAACTGCTGCTTTAAACTGACAGGGGCAACTCCATGCATCTCACATTGTCATGCCGAGAGAAGATGCCAGATCAAATCAGGTGTATATTCTATCTTTCAAATTACACTTTTGCTTCACTATCTATTTTTACCGCTCATTGATTTTATCCAAGTCAGAAAAAAAACAAAAAACGGCACCACTTCATGAAGCACTACTTAAAGCATGAACATCAGTCAGCAAAGAGCAGTAGCTTATGCAGAAAGCATCAGTCAACACAACTAGTTGAAACATGTATTCCTGAACAGATTTAACAACAACAACGTGTCACTAGAGGATTCTTTCTCCAAATCTATAGGACCATATCCCATAGCTGCCGTTTGAACCCGGAAAGAATCATCTACATTTCTTATCAATGCTCACAAAAATACAATACAACTGCACAAAAAAAATGTGTTACCTATTCTAAATTGAGCTACTGACCAAGCATTATACAGGGGCACTAACTTGGTAACAAAAAAACTCACCATCACGAGCATGAATGTGCTCCTTGATGATAAGACTATCATCACTATAAGTGGAGGATCATTAACGAAATGAGTTGCCAAGAGAACATTTCCATTGACATTTCATCATTCAGGGAGCAATTGAACTTTGTGTCCAATTTTACAGTCCATTTTGCAAAGGTCAAGCTGCTTCAAAAGTACACACTTGTTCTAGAAGAGGTTCACTCAAAAATAGTTTGTTCAAAATAGCAATAAAGTGCAAAATTTAATAGCTGTAAAATATTCTAATTTAACATTACCTACTTTTCATGAAAAATAAGTTAAAAAAAAAAAAAACGGACAATGAGGATGAATTCACCCCTGTCACCAATTCTGTTCTCTTGGAGAAAGCAATAGGGAGTTAATTATTCCTCTGGGCAGCAACGCTCACCAAATTATTGCCTGCACTGCCTTTCTACCTGGCACATGATAACACCTGCTACTTGCCATATATGTCTTTCACAGAGCAAGAGGATATGGGGGTGATCTGTATGGCGGCTCACCTACTGACAAGAAAGATGCAAAACATCTCGTGCAGATTTTCTCTGTGCTCATTCACAATAATAATCTTTATATTACACATATTAGAATCATGTTATGACACAATGTGAACTTGGGTGAAATCATTTACAGAAGAACTTCCTTTCAAATAGAATGAAAGAAGAGCTTAGTGATTTCAAGGATAGTTTCAATTGCTATCCGATTTGTTAACGTTGTTATGGGTTCAAACTCAACCTAAAAGTATCATCTACAATTAAGATATACCATATCCTATATCATTTCCATGAGTTCCATTCAATTCATTCTAAGAGACTGCATGGGAAAATGTCCCCTATTAGAAGCAACACCTTTCCTAGCTCTGCCAAAGCAATAAAATCCTTAATAAAAAAGAAATCTTCTTTCAAGTTGCCATTTGTTTTGGGTGCATTGTGTTAAGTACCTCATTCTCTTTGCAGGTTTTCTCTTGAATGTTCCCAAAAGAGATAAACACTCGTTGTCTTTCTTTCAATTGTTCTGCCTACATCTTTACGAATGTAAACATGTCATGGTGCTTGTTCAATAAACATATCAAATGGTATAAAAGGAAAATTTGTCAATTCAAACCAATTTGATGCTTATGTTCATTGGCTGTGTCTGGGGCTATTAATTTCTGGGATGATGTATATAAGCTTGGCCTATCTTTCATGTGCTGGCCTATCTATCACGTGTCTTGTACTCGTCCCAGGATCATGATGAAATTAGCCACCACGTTGCTCTTTTCGGGGCATGGACCATGCATATTGCTCAACAATTAGCTAAATTATCTGTGATACAAGACCCGTGGTATGTCTTCGTAAGTACCCAATTATGGTTGTGGTGGAGAAGAGGTTTCTCAGGGTTGCATATTGCAGACATCAAAGCTAAAGCTTAATATATATTTTTCTTATTGAAAAGGCAGACACATTGCAATTTAGCTATCATGTAATACATATGTACGTGTGTATTGTGTAATACAAATAAACCGTGTATATAATGCAAATAAACATATTTAAAACAAAGCTTAACTACTTTAGAGCACTTGTATGGTCAGAGAAGAATAGAAGTTTTATTCTTTAAGATTTATCAATTGCTATTCTATAGTATCTCTCCATATTGTAAGTATTATAAAAATAAAAGATTTATTGCATTGTTAGTGAGCTGTGGAAAATCTGCTTATGTTTTCAACGGAGCAGTAAGATTTTATTCCACCAAATTGTCCAGATACATTTTATAGGTATCAACACTGAGATTGAAGAAAAATAGCAAATAACCAGTACATTGTATACATCATTTCATTCTATTATTAAAATATCTCTCTTCATATTCACTGTATATGTCAAAACTATACACGGAACATAAAATATAGATTGCTGAAACCAAGCTCATAAAAATCTTAAACCCATGTAGAGCTCTATTCTCCCACATAGACATGAATAAAACTGATACACATTGGTATTTAATAAACCTTATAGAGTTGACATGGAATCAATTGAACACTTTTCACTTGATCTGATCATACAAAGCTCGCCAAACAAATCTGTGTGTATAAGAACTAAGCGCTTTTCGGATTGCCTAGTTGGCGAGGGAATCGAGTATGTCGCGGGTTCGGATGGGCACCTCACGCCAATATTTGCTTGTTGACACAAGGTGCAGATGATTGGGGAAGGTAAAGACCCTCCAATGGCTGGCTCTTGTAACAATAATCAGCCAGTGTTAAGAGTCATGTCAACTATTTCATCACCTTGTGTCAACTGATAGCACCGGAGACGTTTAAACTTTTGTGAAAGTCTTGACTGGAAAGAGAATGAATCTTCCAGACTTATTGTATAATGACTTATTTCTCCAAGTGTCCATCATCATTGCTTCTATTTAAACATAAGAAAGACATTGTGGAGTCTTAGAGATAACATTTGATAGTGATGTACTTCTTTAGACATTTAATTTCTATTATCTAAATAGATAGGTGATCTGAATTTGCCAACCAATATGCTTTCCCATTATAAATACAATCTATTTGGCCAATAATCGTTAGCTGCTGACTACTGAATCCACCTGAATAATAACACCAGCATGAAGGTTGCTACATTCAATACACGGAAACCATGAAAAGCTTTAAATGGGAAGGCACTTTGTAATATTCATAAGCTCTATTCAGGTGACTCTGACAGCCAGCGAGGCATGGATTTTCACATTGTCATGGGCTTTATCAATTGGAGGGCTCCATATGGAGCTATTGGGCGGTGGCGGGTCAATGCTGAGCCATTAGATCAGCACTCGTAGTGCAGCCAGTTCATTACAAGCTCATAATGAATAAAGCTTGCTCTTTAACATCACCAGATCCTGTATGGTCAAGAGACCTTGTCAATCTGTTTACAGAAACGTAGAGGAAATCGGGTCATTTTTATTATCATAGACTTGCAGGTCTACGCTGGTTTGAACAAACAGTTTGACAGCCAATTGGCTGAACGCTATCACCTTGGCATATTTGCGGAACATATTATTATGATTTCAATGTGTTATGGGCGGTGGATAATTTCTCTGGTTAGTTAGATATTATATTGATAAATGAGGTGTAGAGGTGTAATCATATTTAGGTTTTTCTCTTCACTCATAGGGTAATTGTAGTTGAAATGTTGGTGAAGTACTTAAACATTTCATACTTTCAGTCTGTCTTCCTTACAAATGAAAATGAAATGGTCACTGAAGCTGACAAATCATATCAATTACAGCTGGACCAAATATGCAGCCAACATGAAATTGGTCCAGTACATTCTAGCTCATACTGAGAGACTTTTCAAGCCAGATGAATAGATAATCCAACACAATTAAATTGGTACAATCACAGCAAGACTCTGGAATATCTCACATACAATGTACATGTACATGTCACACTTTATTAATCATCAGTATTTTAGCATGTAAACTTCCTAGTGAAATGTTGATTACTTTTTAATACAAGCAGAATATCACTATCAGTAACGTGTCAATCTTTACACAGCTAATACAATGATTGAAATCGGATGAAGCCCAAATTTATTGCAAATAAGTCAAGGAAAGATCGTGCAAGTTTCATGCGAATTGATTAGGATGTGACTAGAAAAACCAATGCATTGATTAGGGAAATATTCTATTAGTATCAAGCGTGCATTATCCAATGTGGGTAAACACCATGTATGGAGAAAGTCTACAGGTTATTTGCTCAACACTTTCACTTCGTTTTGAGCTAACAGAAGTCTCCTATTTCCGAAATGAGGGAAGAAAAATGTCCCCAGTCGTAAACATGGATTTTAAGGGGTAATCAATTTAAATGTTCTCCATCTCTGTCTTTACAAAAATATTGTATGGTGGCAGTGTATTTTAAACAACAGGCTACAGGAAGAGATACATTGCGTCACCCTCGTCGACATAAACAAGCCAAGTACAATGCTGCCATTACTCAGTACTTTGGGAGGGGGGCATGGTGGGGATGGCTAATTGTTCGCTTCAAGTCTTAAGGACTGACTATTTGTCATAAGTGGGAGGGGGTCAGGACCACTTAAAGACAGGTTGATAAGTCACACTGACTTTTCAAGTTAAATCATACAGGGGTGTGGTGGCAACATATCTCCTTTATTATACATTAATGCATGTTTCATTTGGTGATTAACTGATGCACCTGTGTCCCATTTAATACATGTACACATTTGGTGAACAGTATTGTTGAAATGGAGATGAAATTCATTATCTATTTAGCAAGCAATCTCTCTCCCTTACAATAACAATAATGGTCACTCTCCCCAACCCTCCTCGTCAGTATTGCCCCTGCCCATGGACTCAGTTGCTGCCAGGCTTGCTGATGAATGACCCCCACACCAGGGACTTGTGCTGATGATACGCCGCGGCACAGGTCTACAGGCTAAAGCCTCTTATCTTGTGTCGACATGGCAAAAAGAATGTATGTACATCCTTGGCCATACTATCTCTTTAGTAGCTAAAGTAGTAAATTGCTCTCCTTAGCACAATGGATGTCTGATTCAACCTTGATGCATTTGGATAAATCAGATATCCATCAAGGTAAATTTATGCTTATTTTAGGCTTTATCATGGGCTGCAATATCATGAGTGTATTCTTTACCATATCACACATTGTTAATATCAATTCTTCCTCCCATTCTGCAATAGAATAAAAATAAAGCACAATACAACCTCCTATTACGACCACATCAATAAAGAGACTACCTCTTTACCGTATCCTTAACCTTCATAAGAGAATAATATTAACCTCTATAACAAGACAACCTCTCAATCGACACCAGTCAAGGTCAGTCCCATGTGTGGACTTATTTCATGATTCTTCTATGTGGGATCACCAGGCAAAGACCACTGAGACCTGTGCTGTATTGTAGCTAATCTTGGAACAAATAATATAAATCTTGTCTAGGATTCCTTGTTGGATGGGGCTTGTGGGGGGGGGAGGTTTGAGGCTCACCGAATACTGAATTATGTGTATGACTATCGGATGTTGCTAATGCCTTGTATGGATTACACCGATGTTCACGGTGCTTAATTATACGTCGCGACCAAAAAGATTGATTTATCATGCTTGCCTTTCATCCCCGGGATTTGACATGGGCTATTAATCATTAGACTTGAGGCGGCCACACAGCCACCTACTTCTTGGAACAAAAACCTGCTCTACTGTATGTGGCTGCATAACAGCACAAATCTTTTTCATTCTACTCTTTTATATGCGCGCACCATCTTATTAAATGTACATACAGTTACATTGAAATTGTTGATAATTTGGTGCTTACTGGGTTTAAGTGGTCACAATAGACAGGTGGTCTCCATATGGCTCTAAATGAAGTTTTTATCTAGAAATTGAGGGCACGAAAATGGCCGTGTAACGCATGTGGTCTTTTTATAGAGGTGGTCGTAACATGAGGTTCTACTGTAACCTATGTGCTGCAAGGTTAAAACTGGCAGGAGTATGCTGTTTCTAATTCTGCGCCTCCCGTCAACTCTTTACTAAATACATGCCAATCAAAATATCTTACTGCATCTTTTTCCCCTCAGTAGACTCTGTTACAAGTTTACAAAGGTTTTAGTCAGTTTCAAATATGCAGCGAACAATTGCATTTTTTCCAGGTAAAATGAATGGATTTTCAACAAGGAAGATGCTCAATGTTTAAAGATCCTTTTCTTAAATGAATAATATCATAAAAAATGAAGAATTCATGAAGTCTATTAATAAAGTATGCTTTTTGTAAGCAATCTTAATAAAAATCATAGAAAACAAAAATAAACTAAAAACTTTAAAATGAACTGCATTTAAAACCGAAGAAATTACTAAGATTACTAAATTGAAACTGAATGCTAATTTCATAGCTACATGTAAATATAACCATTTAGAGGTTTTATTGCTTGTAGAAAGAGCCAATTTAAAAAATCCTGGAAAATGAAAGTACATAAACAAGTTTCAAACACTACTGTTCTAAAAACAGACATGATGACAATCATGAACTGAAATGCAATAACATTTTCATAGCTAAATATGGCCACCAACCAGTGAGTGAAATGGTTCCTCATGCTGTAACCTGCTGTTGCTGTGGTGAGGACCCATGAAATATTAATGGTCATTCACTGGCTCGAGGTGGTGACTGGCCCCAGACATGTAGAGAAGTGCCACATAGAATGGTGAAGTCAGAGCGAGCCTGTCAGAAGCTATGATTTAAAACCCACACCTGGGCCTCCCTCACTCTCAAGACTGCTCCTGCATCATTGCTCATGCCTTGTTATATTAGATTCTCTCTATTTAGACGACTCTGTACATATAGAGGTGCCTTCGCCACACCCAAGACTGTTGTAGTAAAAATTAAAGAACTTTGGTTACATCTACTTTTTGTTCATCTAAATGGAATGTTGATAGATAGAAATGCTGCCCAATTTATTTCCAAATACGCATTTTTACTACAGCAAGAACATATCAAATTAACATATACGGTGGTTAAACTAACCCAACTACATGCAATCTTCCTTTTTATGAGGAAAATTGAACAATTGCCTCACTATAAAGCTGCAAGTATACACAAAGACGCAAAAGGCACACTCCGGATATTTTGCCCATAAATAGCTAGGGAAAGTGTGCAGATAAAGACCCTGTCGGCCGCCGTCCAGGATTTAACACCTCCCACATTCCACGTCCAGATGCTACATCATCGAGGGATCCATTTACACAAACTTTTATTATGCTGGCATTTTTACACATAACATTTACTCAATTGACGTCTGATTCATCCTCAATGCGTTCACGTCAATCAGACATCCATCTTGGTAAATTTGTGCTTACTTTTACGAAATCTTCTAGGCTGCAATAGTAAGACCATTTACTACTTCGGTGAAGAGCGTTAAGGTTACCCTTCTTTATTAGTGTTGGCCATGATGTAGGTGACCATACCTCACTGACTTGAAGGGGTAATCATGTGCGAAATCACCTCCATGTTTCTGTCATCTCATGCAGGGACCTGCTGCTCAATAATCACTCTGCATGGAGTTTTACTGAAGTGATGTTTCTTGTACATTACTAGACACAATAAGTACACCAATGTGTTGTTTAAGAGCGTAAAAGAGAGTGGGCTACTCAAACAGATCCTTTGGATCACACTTATCCAAGCTGATAAGCACGAGACCACATCTTTTGTTAACTGGTAGGAGGACCCTTTCTTTATACCCAAAACTGAGCCCTAAACCATCTGTTGCCAACAGTCACCCTTGAATCTTAGGAATTTGAATTCCAACATTTATCAAACATATATCATGCCCCATTTTTGGCCTGTCTGTTCATTTATCTTACAAAAAGCCAAGTTATATCGATAATTCTTGTGATCAGATTGATTAGACAAAGATGAGTCCTTTCAGAGGCTAACAGTCAAAAACATGAGCACCAGTGTCTCTTTTTACCCCCAAGTGACATGCTTAGTCACAAGCAGATTGAGCTTTTTCTTCAAGCAAATGAATTTCAACTGACGTTTTACTGTTTGCATTACTTTTAACTGTCTTACTACGGATGGCTGATTCAATAATTGCTAAATAAATAAAATAAATTCATATTAAATTTTGTCTTGACAAGCGATTTTATGTTTTTGATATGTTCTAAAAGAGTCACAGAATACTATTGAATATGTATGTTATCATTCCAATGAAGAGGTGATTAAAATGTATCATATTCTTTCATAAAGAGCAGGAAACATTTTAATGAGCAAGAAAGATTTGTTTCAATAAGGTACATGTTTGATCGAGGTACCAAAGCTATCAATCAGTATTTCAAATGCGTTAAACAGGTCTATAATCTTAGCAAATGAATAATTGTTTGTCTGAGAACATAGAAAAGGAACATGATGATGAAGTCTTATGTTGATCCGAGAATAGACTGATATAATTAACAGTTTACCAGGGAAGACAACAGTTTGTTGTCATGGCAATAGACAAACATGGTCATAATGGTAATTGGCATCATACACAGAACTATATATAAACAATATGCCATGGAAATAACTAGACCTGTACTTTTTCCAATCGATAATGTGTGAGTGTAGAAATATGTTATATAAAAACGATTCCATTAGATTTCGATACTTATATTTATTGGTTTAATAATTTGAAATGTTGTGATAAAGATATTATTCCAAATATGAATGGTCCAACAGATAATTTCACACTGTCATTCAACTGTAAGCAAAACATATATAAAACTAGATAGACTTGCACTTGCTACTCCTCATCCGCTTTCAGTTTAATTTTGGCCCTGATGTTTTTAAAACAAATGTGTTAGATTGTAAACAGAGTATCTTATACAACCAAGGTATAACAACTTCTGTTTAAAATCATTAAAATAACAAAGCAATTGTAACAGATATCAACAGGCAGACTGTTCTGAGGCAAAGAGTACTTTATCTTTTAATCATGATGCTGTAAGCGGATCCGCACTGCACTTACAAAGGTGAAACGGCTGCCATTTCTTTATCACTGAGCATAATGAAGTTAACTTGGGTTGCAACATTCCCCGAGCCAAAAGACATTTCTCACTTGGCAAATTAAATTTTCCTCATCGTCTCATCTTTAACCCCTAA
Organism: Streblospio benedicti; assembly: GCA_019095985.1. Lineage (NCBI taxonomy): Eukaryota > Metazoa > Annelida > Polychaeta > Spionida > Spionidae > Streblospio > Streblospio benedicti. The sequence goes on along the minus strand of CM032664.1, from coordinate 30,307,916 downwards.
TTGAGAAGCAGCGGTGGTTCCTTTTATCTTTAATTGATAAACCTTAAACAATCATACGATTTCCCAACATTTTTGGTACTATTTCCCAACAATAAAACCAGCCCAGAAACTGCTGCATTTCCCATTAGGACTTTTCAATGCACGACTTATGCGACAGAATAACGCAACATTTATAAGGCTGAAAATAGATAGAAAACCATGCTCTCTGCACCACACTATTGAAGGGCAGTAACATGATTACTGCCTCAGGTAACGATGCCTATATATTGTGCTAGATTCCGTGACCGGTGTTAGTAATCTCCACCAGCGCCCCTTGCCGCAGCCACCGCAGAGAGCTGCTTGAAATAATGAACAGCTGCCCTGGTCACGAACCTCCACACACACGTAATTACATTAACTTTCAATAATTAATCTCTTCAGTTGCTACTTGGCAAAGTTTCGAACGAAGTTGCAATGCAATTGAAAATGAACTTCAGGCATTTCTCTTCGTCCACCAGGAATGCAGCAGCAGCATCAATAGCAGCACCAATCCCATCTCCTCCTCCAGCTGAACTAATTTCATGACATTTTGCAAATTACCAAATTAATCATTCATTACGCACATTAATCTTTGCAGCAACAAACGCAAAGTAGCCAACTGTCCATTGTTTCAAGGATCTTTGTTGTCATATACTGAATAATCATAACCTGTGTCTTTTGCACCTGTTTTTTATGTGAAAAATTACCCACAAAATGTAATTGACAGTCCATTGTTCCAGGGCTACTGAGGGCTTAACACAATTTTCAAATAATACAAAAGTCGAACATTGCTAAGTATATTTGACATCTGATGCACGGGCATCTAATATTTACCTTTCTGACAGCAAATAAACATCACATCGCCCTTTTTTGCCACTATTGTTATGACCATATTGCCATTGTTACTCAGCACACCTGAGTGATTGTGATCTGTTATTTTCACACCTTTTTCAGTCTATAAAATTGCACCATTAGATGGACACACAGAGAGGTCAAACATCCTTACCACCTTTGGTATAATCACATTGAAAATAAATGGTTATTGTATTAAACAATAGCAATTGCATTTGTAAACGTTCTCCTTTAACTAAATATGCACCTTTCCAGGGTGAGGATTAGCCACTCGTCCGCTCGTATTGACGAGTAAAAACTAGATGAGGACGAGTACTAATTTTTAGAAACTCGGTCTTTTGACAATGAACAATTCTGAATAATTTGTCATACAGATATAGAGTTTTGTGCAAGGAGGACTAGTACATTTTTTTGCAGGACGAGTAGATATTTGAGGGTTACTAGTACTGCTGACGAGTAGCACTTTTCCACCTAAGCCTGACCCTGCCTTTGTTTCTTTGTCTTTTTCCACCTTTTCAAACGATTTTTAATGGTGGAAAAAGACACAGAAACTAGAAATATGATGTCTACCACCTATTGGTAAGTTAAACAACTTTATTATTAATGTACAATTATACATCATCTCTGACTTCTAATTGATATACAGTGAGTATTTACATGCACTTGAGAAATAAAACAAAATACCTTTGTCATACCCATTCATAAATTGTTATCAGAAGTTTGATGTCAACATTGCAACATGATTGTCATTATTGTAATTATGTTTCCACACCTTTTTCATAGAACAAAAAGTCGCACAATGTATGGACTCTAATTGACATTATTTAGTAACCACAAACATGTACTCTGCATCACGTTTTGTTATAACCATATTAATTAAAAGTGCTAAAGCATCAAGTTCCAAACTCTGAGGGTGAGAAGGATTACGTTTGTCATTTTCTCATAGTCACTTCTATGTTCCTAAAAATCCAAAACATCTCTTGACGTCATTTCGACCATACGGTGCATATTCACCTCTAAAAGTCAAATAAAACACCACAGCTTTTGTTATTACCATATTGAAAGTGTTGTTAAGTGGCCATCGTCTGAGGGTGAGAAGGAAGAAGTTGGACGTGGCGTTGCAGGAAGCTCGGTGCCCGCTGCTTCCTCTCGCTTGATACATTACTGCACCCACAATATTGCCTCTAAGGAAATCACATTTTGCAAATTAGGTACTTGCCCCTTGCTGCATAGCGTGCTGCGTGTCTTATGAGAGAATAACCTCCAATTAACAACCACTCTACAAAGTGACCACCTCTATAATGAGACTGGTTCGTGCAGACCTAAACCTAATAGGGGCCCCATATGAACCTTCATATCGAGAACACCTCACTGTTGAGGCCAGGTCTTAGGAGAGGTTGTATAGTATATAGTCTCCTACACACACACACACACACCTTCCATAAGCACTTTAATTAATCAGCCTATACTTTTAGGACGTGGCTTGAGATGTTTTATTTGAGAATGGACCTTTAAACACCTTGTGATGCAATGTCTATAATATTATGGTCCCTCGTACACCTGTCACCAATCACAAAACATGAGATTTTTTCCCCTTCAAAAATGCCCTCAGTAGTCAATGAAATAGTCATTAAAAATGAAAATTATATAATTCAAGACTTGAGGCTTGCCAAATTCATAGAAAATGATTCTATAATGACTGTAACAGAAAAGATAATGCCCCTTTTAAAGTTCTGAAGGCTGAAGTGTCACTGCCAGTGCACAAGTATTAAGCTGAAGTTCACTACATGGCAATGACCATCAACCACCATCAAGCTTTAGTGTGCCAGTAACAGAGTAAGTATCACAGCTAAGCAATCGAATTAGTGCACGCATTGCCAATGTGCTTCAAACACCTAATACGATTCATTCAAGCTCATGAGAGATGTGTTTGTACCGACATCAAATGCTCAGTGTGCTCATGACAAATTGTATTAGCTACTCCCCTGGCGTTTCATTACGTATTAACACACCATTGGCCCTTTGACCCCCCCAGACCACCACGGTCGCACAGAAGCAGTGAAAATCACACCTGCCCTTTTTCAGCATTATGGATTTTTTCCTCCTCATCAGTACAAAAACTGATCTGTGATGGAGTGTCTGTGGATGCCTGTCACCTGCCCACCTGCCTTTGCACCATACTGTGCATTTCATACGGTGTTTTCTCCTTTCAATGCCTTAAATGGACAGACCTATCAATAGGCTAAAAGAAACATTTTGTCCGGTCCAACACATTCGATTGTAATTCTTTACAACATACATACAAACATTCCTTATCTTAGTGATACGTGTTCTTTTTCTGCAATTGCAACATGGGTAAAATGGATTTTTATTAATATGTCACTCACCAACTTCTCCAGATGTCTTATAAAGCAACACAAAGGCATGGCAATTATTTTTGAACCCCACATAGGGTCCTCGAGATGAATGGACAGAGATCATTATTGCACATGACCAATAGCCCCTGTCCACCTGCTTCAGTACCACGCTGTGCATTGCATAATCGCAGGGCTGATAGAGGTTTCATGTAATTTTGTTAACTTTACCCATTAGACTTTATACAATGGAATTCAGCAAATCTCTATTACCAATATCCTGAGCAAAAGTCAGCAACATGCTACAAAAACAGTTTGCAGCAGACAGTTGGCTGAAATCACACACCCCTCGCTGACCATACTGTGCATTTGATGTTTTTGTTTGTCAATCCTACATGTAGATGCATAGATAGAAAAAGCTGCCTTTGATGCAATTTGTCAACTATTCTTGTGGTTTAACTCATTGTTTTGAGCTAAATTAATGGAATTCTTTGACAGGTTTTGATCCATGTCTTTAATTTAGTGCAAAGAATGAGTAAAACCACATGAATAGTATACGAACTTGCGCAGATGAATATTCAACATAGCTTGTCACCTGTCCATCTGCCTTTAGCACCGTAATGTACATTCAACTGTGTACCTCCCCTTGATGTATGGCCAGAAATGAGTAACACCAGTCCAGCCTATGTTGTAATTTGGCCAACAAGCATCTGCTGCAGACTCTTACTGGGCTCATGATAATAAAAGCAAGAATTTATACATTTTATGCTGCCTGATCAGAGCTTGTTACATGGGATTTATTGATTGTTAAACTATCGTCTTATATTGGCACCTCCTATGCTTGGATGTCCCCTACGCAAACATCTAATTATTATATTAAGAAATACTCATCACTTCGCACAATGATACTAGTAGAAACGACCCATACCAGATAGCTCATTAGTTAGCACTGTAAATTTGCTGACAGGAAGAAGCAACAAGTGCAACTACCATCTCATATGAAGACCTTTTCTCGCCGTCTACATCTTTCATAAAAAAGACCACTGTAAACCTTGATCATGAGACCACCTCAGTAGAGACCACTTGACGCCATCCAACACATGGTCTTAGAAGAGGTTGCACTGATCAATTCACTGTTAGAAAGAAGGAATATGTTCAACTACCACCTTAGGCACCAATGTCTTGGTGCCTCGTATCGAGCTACTATCTCGTCTTCACCTGAGAGCTGGAGGGAAGAAAAACATGCTACCTGACACCGACCATACCTGTGTTACGCAGTGATAGAACCCCAGTCTGACAGTCACAAGTTATAATCCCCGAAGATTTACACTGCTGTAGAAGACAAGAAAAGCACTGGGAAAGTGTAATAAAGTCCCTAAACAACAAGCCTGTGAAGAGACAATCAGGCAAATAATAACAAATAGTAAACCATGACTGATTTGGCTTCAATTATCAGGAATGTCTGGCCCTTGCATTACCTTGAGGTAAATCTATAGAAGCCAACTACAGGCAGAAGTCAGACACATCAGACGGCAGCAGACACAATGCATTTGACAGCTTCAGCTTTGAACAGCTTATGCTCCTGTTTCTTGAGGTTTTTGCCGTTCTCCCCATCTTCTGGGAACATTTTTCCTGATTCGCTCTAAAACTGAATTGTGGTGCATCATCATATAGTGTAACCTCTCTTTTAACACCATCCAAGTGCTGGCCTCAACTGGTCTCAATAAAGGTCTCTTCAGGAGGGTTGCAATGGTCTATTTATGAACGTTTAGGAGTGAGAATACAAAGTTTTATTATAGGTGTTGTCTCTATTATAATGGAGTGCTCATCAATTAGATGTTCAACTGTATTATGATGTGGCTGTTAGTTGTATTATCACCTTTTATGAAACTTGGCTAACCCTTAACCCCTCACATTTCATTATATGATAACCCTTGTATCATTGCAAATATTTGCAGCGTAGCGAGGATAAAATCTTTCCATTTGTCCGATTTGCCTTGCCAATTTGAAACTGCCAAAATTTCTATAAAAATGCTCGTATTTTATCTTTTCAACAAAATGTGAAGAAACCATTTTACTTTACCCCATTCCCAAATTCTCAAATGTTTTGAAACGAAGTATCACATTGCCACTGGTAAAAATAAGCCCTGTTCAGATCGCCGGGAACGGCGTATTTTGCAACTACATTGGAGTAAATGCATCTCGATAATTAGAATATAACAAAGCTATTTAGAATGTGTTTTTGGTAATGAGATATATATCATGAGAGAACTGAATTCGTTAGTAACACGAATATGTATTCCTCATCATAATCAAACTACGATAAATATGTCTACAAGGCGATCAAACATTGAGGTTTTTCCATTTAGTGCTCTCTTAAATAAAAATGCAACATTAAAATAAATTGTGCATGATGATTCCTTATACGGTTTTAAATATAGTTAAGTAGTTCTAATCACGATGGCACTGCTGTTATTCCCCAAATGAATGACTTATATGACACAGCTGTTGACAGTCAAAAACGTGAAATAACCCGGCCGGTTTTGGCCGATTTGAGTCACTGACAGTCCTGACCGGTTTTGGCCATTTTGAGGGGTAAAGGGTTAAGGGAAACAGCAATGTTACAATCAAACACACTACTTCTTGGAAGACAAACACCTCATAATTGAAGGAATTTGAAGGAAACAATCTTGTACTAGCTCTGTTACATACAACCCTTCAGAAACAAATATTGGAACTGTTAAGCTCATTGTTAACATAGTTCTGACAAACTACCAAATTAGTTCCACTCCCAACCCCAACCCGGCTTGCACCCCCTCCCCCCAATACGTTCTTTGTTAATATTCTAGGAGGAAACTATCTGGTCTAAAGACTCTCCTTTTTACAGCCAGACCCGCTAATAATAAAGCTGCGGCGTAGAATTACAAGCCCATCACGCTGGACATCAATTTCCTGCTCTACAGCAGCCCCAAGGAGCTCGGCGGTGAAAGGCACCTGAGCATCAGCGGCGTCGCTGTGAGCAGGCCTTTTTCAGCCACTGGGGTCAACGTAAGTATGCTGAGCGTTTGACCCGCTGTCACGCACCCCATTCATATTGCCATTGCGTAGGTGTCAGCGTCAGTTTACGCATGACTGCTTCACCAGCAGAGATCATGAGCCTACACTCGGTACACTGTGCAGTTTGCATTAACCCCTTACTGGCTGGTTAGTAATTGATCATTGGGGCCAAGAACAAAGCCAAAATAACACAATCTCTGTTGGATTTTAGCAACTATACAATGTAACCTCCAAAGAAGACCGGTTATATATGTATTTAGACCTACTTGCATGGCTATAGAGGAAACAAATTTACCAAGCAAGGCTGAAGAATTGTGTTACAGTAAGTATATATGTAACTTTCGATTATGACCATCTTCATATAAAGAACATCTCCAATGAGACTATTCTGCAGAGTCCGAAGACGTCACATAGAAAGCATTATGAACTTCCACAACAAGACCACTTCTCTATTGAGACATCATTGCACATGCAATATCAACTCATTCATCATGTGGACTCATCAATTACAAGGCTCCTCATTGCAGCGAATTGGTTGATGAAAGAGAAGTTTTCCCTATCATTACTTTTTGTTCACATTTGATAAATGGTGTCCATGCATCTTCGAAATTTCTACTACTGCATAGATAGCCTGACCGGAATATTATTTTCTAATGTTATTGGAACTCAATACTACATCTAAAACATATGAAAAACAACAGATAAATAATATCAAGTACAGTACACATTGTGAAAATTCAGTTGTACCTTCCTTCAATTTCAGAATATGCTGGTCAGACTTACTGCCATGCATTATCAAAATGTCTATATCATAAATAGCATCAATAGTAGTTGTTTTTTTCACTTGATGTTTCATTTCACACAGCCTACCACTCTAACACACATCCCTTCCATAACCGCAGCCAACAATTAGATAACATCTCGCACATTTTGGCGCATTAGCCGCCAACACAGATAGATACTCCCCGAAGATGGAGTTAAAAGTGTCGAGCTCACCACTGGTGGGGCAAGTAACTCTAAATCGATCCAGCGCGACCCAAATCAAATTACAGGAATCACTTGAGTAGCAATTACTTTATTGGGGGCTCATCGTTGGCAGGTTTGGAGGCTGGGGAGGTGGTGGGAAGGCAGGGCGGTGCGGGCCTGATCCACTTACAAGGATGGATGGACCAGCCAGGTGAGAAGAATGGGCATTATCAGGCTACACAATACAGAGCTAACACTTAATATTGAACTTTGACAGCTCCAAATGATAGATAACTCAGCTAATAACAGAGAGCTATTAACATACATTTCTTTCTAAGCACAAATTATTTGCATGTTTTAACTTTTGTAAGCAATACTCATGTACATGTAGCTCTGTTCTGAAGTCAAGTCACATATCTTACACACACCCTTCAACTTTATAATCTTGTAACAATGTACACAGTTTATGTGACAGTGTTATGGGCGTGTTTGACATACAGTGTGCCGGTGCAACACCTTGTCAGAACAACAAAAATGTTTCAATGATCCAAAAACTTGTGTAAACAGTTGTAAATCACCATGTTTATAGAACAACTGCAAGAAGAATCCGTATTAAGTATAACCTCCCATAAGACCACCTATACAAAAAAAAAAAAAAAAATTATAAGACTGTTTCGGACTGTCTAAAGCTTTCAATAATGAAATCACTGTGATCCTCCATACAGAGACCATCTCTCTATTGAGATAACTTGAGGCCAGTCCACTCTGTAGTCTTGATAGAGATTCTTCTGTACCTTGGCAGACAACAAATTGTAAACAGACCAGGGAAAGACTCACCAACCATGACTGAAGGACAGAATTACACTAGAACCTCTCTATTAAAACCAACCACCAGGCCGCTAGTCTTCATAAGTAGTTTTAACTAGGTGGCCTCTCTAGCTCATAGGTGTTTCTTACCGAGGTCTAGGATTGTAAAAAGTAGTCCTATTATCATGAATGTGGTATCTTTATAGAGGTTTTTATTAGAGTTTACACTGTAGCATGCTGACCTGCCGAACAGCATTATGTCCTCTTAAATCAAACACAAGCACAAGTTATTGCTCTGTTGATTGCTGAACAGCCATAACTTTCAGCATGCCAGAGAAATCCTGCACATCAGGGATATAAAGCATTAACTTCAATTAAGACCACCGCTATAAAGAGACCACATCTTTAATGTGACCATTGGTTGCCTTTCCGAACCTTCATGAAAAGATTAATGTGAACATCCTTAAGATACCACTTCTTTATCGAGACCACTTGAGACGAGCCACTGTGGTATTCTTAATAGGCATATTCCTACTGTATTTGTGTAGTGTCTACTACATGATTCAGCACAGCAAGCAGATTTCCAATGGCTTTGGATTTACCAATCGGCAACAAAATCGCTGCTACCAAGCTGTGACGGCAAGGTCGAGTCTTATGATTTACTTGGTATTTCAACACTACTGGATCATGGGTCGAGTCTTATGATTTACTTTGCATTTCGACACTCCTGGATCGTGAAATAATAATTCAATTGTTTATTTTAAAGTTTACTTGAGTGCATTCAGCATAGTTACTCATTACCAAATTGTTACAATTGACAATCTTTGAGACCTATATCTTTTAAAAAGATATATATATATATAAATATATATATATATATATATATATATATATATATATATATATTATATATATATATATATATTTGTTATATATATATTTTTATATCATATATATATATATATTTATATATTATCCTGCTTACTTAAATACACATATTTATTGATCCATTTTTAAAATGGCAACCTCATTTTATGGAAACTAATTATTCCTACAACAAAATACATGTAAAATATATCCATTTTTAAAATGGCAACCTCATTTTATGGAAACTAATTATTCCTACAACAAACTACATGTCAATGTAGTGTATGAAAACACATGTGAAACATAGTGCAGAAACAGGTACAACCTTCCATACACACGCATATCACCGCGCTACATTTTATGCGTTTCATAAATCGGTATGAATTACCCATTATACTGCATCTGGCCATAACTCTACAATAATCTACCAAAGAGTTGCTGCTCGCAGGCATAAAAAGGTGCGTATTAATCTTCAAATAGATTTCTGAATTGCTACTTGCTTGCAACGTTTGCATCAAAATAAAAATTAAGATCAAACGTTCTCATTGGAAATTGCATATAAATTGTTTCTCTTTCATGACAATGTGTATGAATCAAATGAATGTGTGAGAATATAAGCTGTTGTTAGAAATAAACACACAAAATGTCTTTCTTGTAACAATCTAAATAAAGAAACTAATGATAATCGTACACACTCAATCATGTTCACCTGTGATCCAGATAATTCCATGAAGAACTCTCAGTGCAACTTAGATGAGATGAGATGATAATAGGCCCATATATCGGGGCCAATGCAACATAACTGTCCCTGTCTTTTCTAAGTTTATATATTAATACATAGAAAATTCCATGTTTAGGAAATTTCATGAGGTGGAATGAAAGTAACTCATAGATTTGTTGTTACCTTATTGTCTTCATCGGAAAGAGAAGAGGAAAAACTCACCTAAAATGAAGAAAAAACAATGATTAGAAAACAAGTAATACACAGATACATTATTGTATTTTTTTTTATTCTGCTGTGTTTGAACAACTTACAGTAGCACAGTGACAAACCCACATTTATTTTTATACAAGATTCTTGTGATTTGGTATGCAGCATAGTCTATATGGTCTTGTTTGATTCTACCCTCTATTCTATTTTTACCCTTTTGAAAAGGGTACTGTTGTACTGAAACATGTCATAAGAATAAAAAATATTTGGACCAACAAGTATTTTCATATTTGAAGACCACTTTAGACCACTTTAGAACATAAGGCAGTAAAAATAGAACAGAGAGTAGAATCACATTTACTTTGTGTCTTAATACCAGAATTCCCCCTCCCCCTCCCCCGCTCCCCATGTTGACCATTCTGCTCCCTCTCTTAATATATGGTCACTCCCTTATATTAGAGTGCAAATATGTAGCCTAGACAAAACAAAGAGCCACAGAGCATAAACTCTCTATCAAGAGCATCCACAAACTGACCTCAAGTAGATTCAAAAGAGGAAATCTCTACGGAGGTTCACAGTCATCCCTACATGGAGATGTTGACATGCAATAACAAAAATCTTATTATGTAGGTGCTCTCTTTCAAGAGGTTGTCCGCATCCGATTGTTTTACTATACTCTGCATAAAACAAAGAGCCTTGTCTCTGGAGACTTAAGGATCCACATGCACAGCTGAGGCAGCTACATGTGAGTCAGTAATTACATCACGAAAATTATAAATAATCCGCACTGCTACAATGTGCTGTGCTCGTATAATATATCTTATCTGATTGTAATGATTTAGCGGTAAATGCACACATGGGGAATAGGAGATCGTACATATTTGCAATACAAAGATTCTTCAAAGTATGTTGTTTCTAATCAGAAATTCTTTATGATACATCATAAAAAGAATAAATAATTTGCTCTATGAGGTGCTTGTATAATGGACCTAATCTGATTGTAATTCGCCCTTGATTTAGTGGTGGATTGTGCACATTTCATTACAATGCCCTGATTCTTGCTTACAGGTTCAAATGAACTTTGCTTGTTCTTTATGTGTTGTATCACGAGAACCAGAAATAATCTGCACTAAATCTTGTTGATGTAATGTACTTTATCTCATAATATACTCTAATAATTTAAATGCGTGCTTCATGAAAAAGCCAATCATCTTTTTCAAAATGACATTGGCAATTGTTCGTAGAATGTTTAAACTTAAATCATTAATTTAGAGATATCTACATGTAGTACATGATGCAGTTTATATTATAACATTCACTTTTAATTAAAAAACCAGACTAGACACATAGGCATGAGGTATTACATTTATATTTTACTTATTTTTGTAGACAGATGAGCACTTGATGTATTATTGCCTTATAATATTTATCACCCAAAACAAATGAGTATCATCTATATTTCAGAGTGTAGCTGAAGCAATATAAAACTAAAATTTTACAAACGTAATTCAAATTATTCGTACAGGTCCAAATGCACGTAAAATTCACCATCTGCACAAGTGGTGCATCAGAATACAACCTGTAGAGCAAATGAAGATGTATAATTCATGTCTCCACCTGCGTCTCTATAACATGCATAAAATGACAGTTCTTCACACTGATGTTTTATGTACATGTTGAGCCTATTTTTCACGACTTGCGCATATTCTATCAAGATCATCATAGGGACTGCCTTCATTGAAGAGATGATCTCTATGGAATTTCGTGGTTGTATATTTGAAGCTTGGGACCAAGAAAAATGGTCTGATCATAAAGGTAGTCTCTTAATAGACTTGGTCTTAATCAAAGTTTCTACTGTCGTAGTTTTCTTGTTAAATGATGCACTAATAACACTTCTATTTGACATTACTGTGGTAATTGTCTTATGAGGACCCCTTTCTAAGACATAAAAGTAACGCCAGCAGTACTATATATAATAGTCAACGGCACAGTGTACATGTTCCATCTAGTTCTACACTCGTGTTTTGAACAGACATTATAGTCCATGTGTAGCAATGGTCTCTAGGCAGAGGTTTGGGACCATAATGTTGTCTTATTATAGAATTGCTCTGTTTATAGAGGTGGTCTTAATTGCAACTTTTAGAGAAACACCTTTGTCCCTCTAAATGCCTTTCCGAGGCATAAAGTGACACTGTTATTCTGAGTGCTCAATGACTGCCCAAAAGCACAAAGCCCTATTAGGGAGACGGCCTCATGATGAGCTGCTGTAAAATACTCATGGTCATTCCTGCCCTTTTATCACAGAACCATCATCATCATCGTTAAAACAGTGCTGCTTTTTTGTAGTTGAGCATAAAACAGGCATTAACACATACAAAAAAAGGTTGCAAGGCAATAGAAGTTGACTATGCTTAAAATCATTCATGTCTTTTTACAGTAAAGTGCTATGTAACGTTCTTTCTAGGAATCTGGGTCACTCATAATCATACTATTTTTTACATAGATGTATAAAGATTAGAGCCCAACAATTGTTGAAATGCTGGCAATAGATACAAAAATTATATTCTGTACTCATAGGAGTACTTTCAATTAAGCTTGCAACTGTTCTCAGTATATAAAACAGGACAGATCTTATGGCAAAGAACATTCTACATCACAAAAATAACTGCTCGGTTTAAGGTTTTTCATCCCCAACTGAGACGTACAAGACAGAGTTTTAGAGAAAAAATAGAGAAGATAGAAAAGCAGTATAACCTGAAGCACAGACAGCAGTGAACAGGTGGTCTTGTAAATGATACCATTGCTGAACACAAGCTGCAAGATGGTTTAAAAAAAGTATGCACATTTTATATTATTTTGCAGTTCAAAGTTTGTTAAACCAAGCGTTCAGTTATATAATCAATAAATACACTTTTGTGATTTCAATCATTGTTACACTTCAACCCTGATGAAAATGAATACCTCATATTTTATTGAATTATTCCTAATTTTGACAAATTTTCATCCATAAGTCTTAAGAAAAGGCAGACCTAGACCTTAAAAATCATGGGAACTTAAAAAAGCGTATGTATGTGCAGTACTGTGCGATTACCTCAGTTAGCTCCCAGAATGACAATGCAAGGCTGAAAGTTTCGATTCATTTACAAGTGCGAGACAGAAGCCTGTACAAAATAGATAACAGCAGAGGAGGAGCAGCTATAATTGGCTTTCTTCGTATTTACAATAACACATTGATCATCTCAGCTTAATTATGTGCAGTCAACACAATAGCTTGTTATATAGTAGTTGGGGGGCACTTGCTGACAACTCTGACCACAATATGGTGTACAGTAGAACCTTTCCAAGACCACTAGGTTTGCAAAGTGGTCTTGATAGTGTGGTAAATCTTTATGTAGGTTCGTGGTCTCTCTATCTAGTTTGAGAAATATAAGTTTATTACATAGTTTGGTCACTATTGGAGTCTTTAATAGTACTGTAGACGCTAGGCACAAACCTCCTCACTAAGAAGTCTCTGAAGATGAACATATTGGGAAATTGGGATAAGTCGTGATATTGGGGAGGTTTGCTGTTTAGAGCGTTCTTCATTGCAAATTCAGTCTTTGTCGGATCCTTTCTAATACGACCTTGGTGAATTAGGTGAAGATGTCATGTTAGAGATGTGGTTATTGCACAAGGATTCAGCTTAGTTCAGAGCACTAATGATAATGAAGCAGTTCAAGGCAATTTTCACAACTCAATTACACTTAAACCCTTTTAAGAAGACCCCCACAGGAACTTGCCCCACCGAGCAGCATTAGGCAGGTAGAGTTCATTCTTAGGTGATAAAAAAAGACCATGGTGAGAACAGCTATCACAGTGCAGATATAGTCACTTTTTGAAAGTGGATGTTCTCCCCGAAAGGTTTTACTGGATACGAATTATATGACATTGTAGGAATCAATGTCATGTGTAAGCTGCAAGGAAAGTAGGGTGCTTATGGTGTAGCATAAAGTTTAGTGCACCATGAAGCTACCATAGACACCACGCCAACGCAGATGGTCATCAGATAGGCAGGGAGGATAATAGTACAGTGTAGAGGAGAGCTATTTGTGCTGATTAGTCTTTTACTGCCATATGAAGTGAGCATGACTGGTATGAACTATTACAAAAACCATGAGGATTTGTAACCAAATTCGGGTAGTCGCAGGTATACAAAGTAAAAATGAAAGGTACGCACAAGTCCTCAAATAAGTGTGAAACATTACAAAAAGCATGAGAATGAATACACAGAAATCATAGCTCCCTGTACACATGCTATTGCAAAAGATCATATTATACAGAGAGCAGGTATAACAGGCATAGGGTGTGGCAACATTACAGCAGGAAACTTTGTAAAGAAAATCACACACGACATGGACATACAGCTTTCTCAATGCTCATGAATTCTGCTTATTATGTTTATTTCCAAACTGACATACATGTAAGACCACAAATTTGTTTGTCATATGTAATTATTGACTCATTAGACTCATGATGCCATGAGCAGCTGCATCAAACGATTAGATAGTTGGACTGACTGCTTGCTGAATCTCCATATCCACTATATTTAAACCCCTGTTGAGTTCATATTGAGACCTATTACAACCTGATAGCTCACGAACAATATACTTCAAGTTTCATGTGAATCTTTATACAATATTTCTTCATTGTTTCTTTCAGCAAACTGAACATTTGAACAATTGTCCAATAAGAAGTCTCGTTTTCAGAAGAATGTCCTACATCTAAAAACAACATGCGTAGAAAGAAATAGAACCATAGGTAAGACCATCTATATTATAAGGTGCAGATGCCAGTGTACAATTCTGTAATAGCTCACCTCAAAATTGATGGGGGGAAATTATGACTTTCCAGTGGTCCTCGAAATTGCCAATTCAAGACCACCGTGAAACGCTCTCTGTGTTACTGATAGACTCTTGTCAATGTAATAAATACCACTCTATCCAGGCAAATGATCTTAAAAAACAAAGTTCTGTCTATCTCAGCCAGGCCTTTTGTTATGATAGATTTGGTGCTGTACTTCACTGTACACGAATAAAAAGACAGAACAGGTGCGTTCGTTGCTTGTTTTACAACTGGCGCTAAGAATTTACAGCGGGATACAGGGTTCAGCTATTTCTGTCAACTTCTGCTTTTTGCAGCACATTGCTGACCCCTGCTCATGACTTCTGTAATGTTACATAGAACTTTGCTAACTTAACTTTTAAATCTAGCAGTTATGGAGGCACATTAAGTCGCCTTTGCCATGTAGGATCCTTTTTCATTTTTGAAATAAAATATGTTTCAACCAAATTAAGCAGAAGCCAGCAAATCTCTTTGCAGCATTACCAATATCATGACATATAAACGACATAATACAAAAAGCTTAAGTTAGCAGCAATAGCTAAAACATGGATCCCCTTGAGAATCAATAAATCAACTGCAGGGTTGTTTCTGTACAAAATTGAAAAATTATCATTTCTAATGCTATTGTCAAGCATTCCTGATAATGGAAGCAGAAGAATCAGCTATTGTATTGGCTATTTGCCGTATATCTAATGAGACCGCTGTTGTTTAGGGGCAAAATCTTTTCTATCATACATGTGTATTTCTCATATGGTACTGCACAGTAAACTGTCAAGATTAAAATTATGATAATCAGACTCAGTTTTAATTACAGTAATAGTGCATCAAGTGTACAAGTATTAAATTTATGTGCTAGAAATTTCTTTGAAAAATAAGATCTGCACTTTGTGAACAAATATACAAGCAGTTCATTATGATAAAAAAAAAGAAATTCATATTCATCACAAATATTGGTGAACGTACTAATTGAAATTAATCAAAATTTCCCCCATGTATATAACACTGGCAGTAATATGGTGCATAAAACTACATGTTATTCATAAAGAACATATACACAAGTGTGTAAAAATGACCAGAAAAAATGCATATTGAGATATGCAGACACACAGAGTGGTGTAGACTTTCTCCCCGAGGAGGTAGCATAAGTGTACGCACAGTATGCAAGTGCATACCTTTTTGAAACACCATTAACTTTACAATGATCTTTATAAACAGTGTGATAAACTTTTCAATATGTAGAATAAATCACTGAAATTTTTAGTATTTTTGATAGTAACCTGAGGTGCGATGCAACAATGTTAGAAAAAAAATAAAACACGTGGTTACTTGTTCAAAAGGAAAATCTTGATAATATCGAAAATAATTGTTGACAACTCTCCACACATGCTTTGACAA
>CM032664.1:30246601-30291688 GCA_019095985.1 Streblospio benedicti | reverse complement strand
TAATATAAACACATAATATTATAAATACACGCCTCGATGATTATGAAATTATTGTAACATATACATACAAACATTGTATACAAAGGACAGAGGATATTAAGCTCTGAATTCTGAATTTTTGTATGTCTATTTTTCCTTGTCACACACTCTAATATCTATTAATTATAGCTGACTAAATAGTTTTACATATATAACATCGTACATATAATACTATTATGGCAAGGGAGTTCATCGTCAATATGTCCTTTGTTATTCTATGATTTTAAACATGGGCCCCAGCATCATGGGAGAGAGAGTGTGGTATGTATACTACTATGATTTGAAAACACTATACCATACACATTACTGGGGCATATGAAATTTGAAAAAAAAAGTTCCTGCCGCCCTCTGGGGGTCACTTGTCGTCCAGCCGCACGGCGTCGATGGTGTAGGTGGCGGCTCCGAACAGCACGCCTTGCCACACGCCCGGCACGCGCACCACCACGCCGCCCGCGCCCCGGCCGCCCCCGGCATCGGCGAGGGTGAAGGTCAGCGCGTAGGGCACGTCCACGGCGGACTCCGCCACCAGGGCGCGCGCAGTGATGCGCGTGCGCGGAGGAACTGCGCGACAGACGACAACATGGTGATTTACTGAACGTGTATTAAAGTGGGATTGCAAAGCTGGGAGCAGGGATGGCTGTTTCTAGGATTTAACACAACACTGAGAAGATAGTATAATGAAGATATTTAATTAAGTGACCAAGATTTATGTCCATGCTCAAGCGTGATGGAAGTATATAGGTCTAAGAGTTACAGTTGTTAGTTATCATATAGATTTAAAAAAAAAAAGTTAAGTTCATGGGTCTGTTGCAGCGAAAAGAGGCGTTTTGTATCGTTTTCTATTGTAATGTCTGCCTCATTGTCGTCCAATCTGCTTATCTACGTGTAGATCATATTGTCTGGAGCATGATGCACATAAAAACCAGCATGTTTCTCGCTCTCTCCGTCAATTGCTCTGTCCATGCGTACCTTTGACTGGGAAGCTGTACGTCCTGGTCTCCGTCTTGCACGAGCTCTGGCTGAACGAGTGGCCGTTACAGATATTGAAGCCCACGGACATTGACGAGAATCTGCGAGTAACAAGATTGAAAGAGATACATATTTCCTCATAAGTTTATAACAACGGATGATCTGATGATATCCTTGACGACTACTTTAAAGCAGGAATGGGGGTATCCTAGTTAGGTTGCATTGGTGCATTGGTGATTGTATGAATGGTGGTAGATGAGCGTTTACCGTTTACGCGGGGAGGAAGGGGGAGGGGGGCAAATTGATTCTGAGATCGAGATTACCGAGACAGAACGCATACGTACAGGAAGCCGCAGCCGACGTCTGCGCGCACGTCGTACGTGAAGTTTACGTCGTGCGTCCAGGCGCGTGTCTCGGCCGCCTCGTACGTCACCACCAGCGACATCTCCTGCTCCACTGAAGATCCGTTCATCAGCGTCTGCGTGGAGAGCACGCGAGGCGGACCGCACGAAGCCTTCTCCTGTGATGAGGAGACGAGAGCGACATGAGAACTGCATGCACATATTACATGTGTTATCTCACTCATCTGCCCCCTGAGCACGGACCTCCATACATCCAGTGAAAGGAGGTAATCAAACTGATAGACACATGCACGCACGGACGCTACACATAGGCCTACGCATACAAGTCAATTAAAGCGTACAAAAAAACCCTTAAACACATGGCCTCCACTGACCACTTGCACTGACCTTGGCGTCCTGGGGCCGGAAGTCCACCTTGTTAAGCGTGGCCGTATCGTAGCCGCGGACTCGGCCGCGGCCGCCGCCCCAGCCAGTGCCCAGCAGCCCGCTGCCCGCCGGCTGCCCGCTCACGGCCGACACGTGGAAGCCCGCGCCGCCGGGCCGGTGCCGAGCCTGGCCTACGGGGTCAAGACAGCCAGAGTTGGGGGAGGCGGGGAATAGACTTGTTTGCTAATAGAACTAGATCAAAAGTGTTCAAAGAACACTGCGTCACTAGAAGGACTTTGACTTATGGGCAATTAAGATATATCCTGAAATAATGTATACTTTACAATCAAGAAATTTATGAATTTGAGGAGAAAACATCAGAATGAATTAGAATCAATATATCCAGCAAAAAGATATTTGTGTTGCCATACAATAGTACTGAATAACAAGATGATAATCAATATCAGTTTCAAATCCAATAATCAATTTTGCTGCTTGGTTGGAATATTAATTTAATTGGCAGAGTGCCCAAAATCGAATCACTTTGGTGTCGCCTCATACCTCATAGTCGTATAAAGTTTGAATGAAATCGGTGCAACGGTTAAAGCTCTAGCTTGTCCGGAGACATACATACAAACATACATACATACATCGTTCGTCAGTTACAAACGAACGGAACACTATGATTGCTTCAGCAGCGATGCTGAAGCGACGCAAATATTAGGAGACAATCGTATTACCAGATTACACCGCTAGGTAATTAGTCTTGATCAACCAGACTCTGCGATGGCGTGGACGAGGACATAATTCAGTCTCTATCAATGTTTGCCTAAAAAGTGCCACAATGCATTGTAAAAGTCACGTGAAGTTTTACTTGATTTAGTTTGTTTGTCTAAAATAAATACCCCGAATTCATATTAATATGAAAACTCGTGTATGGGCATTACTTTTGCAATAACTGACACCTTCTGCTCAGCGGCTTTGTGGTTCAACCATTATGTGGTTAGCATGTGGTCAGTAATAGTTGACATGACTACTACCTGTAACTCGTCATACAGTCTTCCTATTATCTATTATTTAAATAATATTCAAACACCTGTATCATAATGCATTGTAATCAGTAGAATACGTTAGAATTGTCTATCTGCTATCAGAAGTGCACTCTGAAAATTACATGTGAATATGACATCTGATACCCCGAGTGCAGAAGTGATGCAGGTTATCAGCAAAGATCGAACAGTAAAATTGTCTGTTATGCAAGAGTGACTCAAAACGTAGTCAATATCGGTTATCAAGTTATCAAAAGTGACTCAGCACTAATGAAATGTATATACATGTATGATAGGGTATTGGACGTCTCAACTTCAGCATATTACATTCTACGCAAACCTTTTTCGGGTTGTTCGGTTCTATAGAAGCGATTTAAAACTCACAATGGTATTGTTGTTGATGTTGATATACCATATGGCGGTTGGTAAGTTCTTTAAATATTAGCAGGTTAGCTTGATTAACTGCAACGATACACGAGGAAGTACTTCATTTCCATATGTTTTAAATCTTTATTACGTTTGCTAATTAATGCCCGTGTGTAGATTTATTCATATGAAACGGACAGTTGAATTGATTGCATCTATACCATTTACCTTATCCAATCTTTACCCTAAAGCTTTGGCCTAAATACAATGTATATACGTAATTGCATTATTGTTTGATGGCATTTTGTACGATAGTTAGAATCTCATCATCATTTGGGGCTGTGTGTGTGTGTGTGTAGTGTGTACGCGAGTGTGTTTCAACATATCCCGCCCCACTACCAACTTCAACACCGTTGATGTTTTTTCTCAAAAATAAAAAACACGTCTATCAAAGTTATTTCAGTGTGAAAATCTTAAATATCATCACACTACCTTCCATCAATGTATAGACGATATGCTCTAAGCTACGTTGATGTATTTTCAGCTGGCTAAAAGTTTTTGAGTACTTGTTTCTTACAATTAAATAAACAAACAATACTACAAACTAGTGTCTCTATTTCGCATAATACCAGTTTGAATCTACAACAGCCGATTTCCTGTTTGCAGCGTGCCTGGCTGATCACCGCTACGCGTTCAGCTGCCCGCCTCGCCTGTGGATCGACCAGCCTCAGTACACCGCCTGCCGCCTCACCCTCAGCTCCGGCAACGTCACAACCAGCGTCCAGATCTCCTCCACAGACGGCACCGACGCCATCACCCTCCAGCCGGGAGAAGCGCACATCAGGGTGATGGACCCAAAGTTCCCCACGGACAACGGAGTGCAGGACAAAGGAGTCATTGTCACATCAGACCAGGAGGTGTATTGTATATTGGAGCAGATGGATACCTATAATACTGACTGGCCCGTCTACACTGACAGCACCCAGCTTCATCCACTAGTTTATGACAGTGACCAATATGCACATTACCTGGCGTCCTTCAAACGCACATCTTTCAGATGTGCCGACTATCTCCACACCCAGTTCTACACTATCGCTTCAGCAGAAGACAACACGCGGGTTGAGATCTATGAAGGAGATGAGCTACAGCATAGTGTCACCCTGAACCAATACCAGACCTATACATATGCCGACGGTAGGACCGACTCCATGTATCTCAACTTTGATCCCACGGGATTGAATGTGGCATCTGACAAACCTGTGTCAGTGATATCTGGGGCGTTATGTGAAGTAAATGAAGCTGTTAGTGCATTCATCACATTCATACGGCCCCGGGCATATGGGGAATTCGTAGCACCTCACCTAGGGAACACTTGGGAGACAGGCTATACGGTGAAAGTGATTTCTCATGAAGACAACAGTCGCGTGACTGTTAATGATGACGTTGATACTGTCAATAAAGGAGACTTCTTGCAAGTAGAACTGCCGTTCAGGACTGTTCATTCAGTCATTTCCTGTGATCCCCCATGCACAGCATATATGGCAACCAAGGGCTCCACTGACGGTGGTAAACAAGCGTCTTTACTCAGTATTATTCCAACAGCCGCTATGTACACATCAGCTTTCTTCACCACCCCGGACTACGACTTCCCTCACTATGTGAGCATCGTCGCACAGGGAGGCGCACCCTTCGAGGACATCGTGTTAGATGGTCATCCTATCATTGGTCAGACGTGGGCGATCCTTGGCAGCTATTCATCCACTTGGTTTGAGATATCCCAGGGTCCCCACTGGTTGACGTCTGCATCAGGCAGGAGGGTGGCTATTTATGTTTACGGTCATTCCGGCTACTTGGGTGGAGGGTATGGCCATAGTGTGTGGCCATAGACTAGCGGAAATAACTCATATTGTAGACTTCAAAAGGGAAAATTGAAAATTGCTGTAAACATCCTATATTTCAGTTACATCATTCAATTGTTCTTCAATTAACTGAAATTGCTGTTAGCATTAATCATTTGTGTCTTAAGTCTGCTGGGTTATATTTTGTTATATTCCAGCTAATTTAGTATGTATTCTTCATTTCTCAGTTGCGCATAAAAGATGCGCACTTTTCTTTTTTTGATTTTTTGAGACACAAACGTCCATGGGTATTTCCGGTGTGTGTTAAAAGCCCATTTAAAAAATAGCATTTATTGGCATATCATTCAAAATGTGTGTTCTACATAAAATTGATGGCAACCACGCTGATAGACGTTGGAAAATTAAGTAGATACATCTATTTGAGGCGTGCATTCTTCATAATAGTGAAGTTCTCAACTTTGCTCCAATCACGGCTGTCTACAAATTTGACCAAGGGCCGGCTTTTGCCCATAACTTCGTCAATTTTTGAGCTAACTAAAATCCGATTACAGATTCGTAATCCTCATTCAAAATTCTATTAGGAATATTAATTGAGGCGTGCATTTTTCATAATATTAAGGTTAGCAGGTATATATTAATCGCAGCCTACACAGGTCGTCTGTAAAGACCGGTCTTTTTGCCCATATATCCGTCAATTTAAATGCTAACTATAATCCGATTACAGATTCATAATCCTCACTCAAAATTCTATTAGAAGAGTACTTTCCATGAATGACATAGGATAGGTGATACGCGAAAATTACCTTAGAATATCTAAAGTCGTGTTAGTCTACATGACGCTGGAAATAGTAATGAGATTATTGGTATTGATTAATTCTACTGCGCATCAAGTCCCGCGCTTCTGGGAAGTGAAGAATAGCCATACTATCTCAGAGTGAATGTATATCTCGGGATTATCCAATATCATGGACTTTAAAAGGCCATGGGAAAATGGCTTTATTATTTTTAGCTGTAATATTTAATACATACGGCATATTCCGTGAAATGGAGACATCACTATCCTGGAACGTTTTAAAAGATGATAAAATGCTTATTTATTTATAACCTATCACAGTACACATACACATGATTGGGCCAAACCTGTCTTAAAACCTGGATCTGCCAGTGAGGTGTGTGTTTGACGTACACGATTATACACTAGATCTCTAGATACTTATGTAAAAATAAACACATATAATAGACGGTACCATAACAAAGGTACATGGACATATTAAGCTAAGCATACACCTGTGCATGTATTAAATACACAAATTGTAAATATGATATTCATTTAAACGGATTTTCCAAAGTGTTATTGATTTTTTTCGTGAAGTAGAACTAAAATATAGAAACTATACATGGATATCCTATATATGACCATATCTGAGTTGTATCACCCCATTAATTGGTCTTTGATACATTCAAATAGTAGATTGTATCAAATTTTGTGTCCAATGTCTGCTGTTTGATATCCAAAGACAATACATTAACCAACAGCGCATTTATAATGTTGAAATAACCCTCACAAAATTATGTGAGTACAGTCCGCCATTTTGAAAAACTGAAATGATGTTATAAACGTGCGTTACTCAAACAGCGATGACACAGTGATGGCAGATCCTTTTTTTTCATATGATCATACAAACCAACCTCCAAATCGAGGCTCCTAGGATTAGCTGACACTGCTCAAATAAATCTGTTGAATATAATATAGGGTAACTCCTAATATCATGTATTTTGTTAACCTTCCTAAGGGAGCACACATAAATTACTTACCAGGAGGGGTCGGCCATTTGGTGGGGGTGGGGGTGAGGGTCAGTTTTACCATGGGGGTGTCACTCAATTTATAAATTTTTTCAAGGGGGTCACTCAGATTTTCATTTGCAGAAATGGGGTGTCACTGAAATATTCAAAGTTGGTTAAACCAAATGGCCGATCCCCCCTGGGAAGTAATTTATGTGCGCTCCCTTATATGTTTTAACATATAAATAAAATACAAATAATACTTAACTTGATGGAATTATGCTTAACAAAACACACCTACATCATACACAAAGTTTATTTAGTAATTAGAATATATTATAGCGTTTTGTACAAAACTTGCTTATTTTCCACAAAAAAATATGAAAAATACTGACTTTGAGGCGAAAGTTGGGTACTTTGCATGTACTCTGCATGCTTTATATTAACAAAACTGCCTGTTTTCTTCATTATGAACAAATTTGTAAAAGAAATTTTTCATAAAATACAGTATTTAGAAAGTGACTAAATATACAGACCAAAAATGTTATCATACAAAGAGTTCGAATGAATAGCATACGTTTTACTTAAAGGGCGCTCCATCTGATTATACAGCAACAAGAACAAATTATTTTTCAAACGATTGACGTATCATTGATACGTCGAACGCACAGCTTATGGAAAATAAAAAATGGGCCGTGCCGGCGGATAGAAATGCAGTATTGTCTGAAGTACTGTGATGTTAATATTGACCTAGTCTCGATCATCCAGAATCTTGTGCGGTTGCCACCAACCAAGATCATAACCAGCCTGTGTGTCCGAGGCTAATATTGACCTCCAATCTGCTGATTCATGATAGTTTTGTGCATGATAGTTTTGTTTTACAGTTTACAGAGTTTTAAATAATCTGCTGATGAGGTAAATGCAACATTCTATTTTATTTATTTATTCAGTTATACGTAGTCTATACAATTAGTAGATCTATTTTTAAACTGAACACGCCAAATTACAAATGTGTACAAGTACTAGATCTAAGTTAGTAGATCTAAGTGGTAGATTCTGGATCTGGATCTGGGGCCGTATTCTGGTACATGTTAGATCTAGATAATTCACAAATTAGCCAGTCTCAGATAGAGACTGGCCTCCTCTAATGAGGCAACGCGTGAATGGAGAGAGGGTACGTTCTGCCTAAGGGTTGGCAGATAGCCGACTCTTGAAAGTGGTAATAGAGTCGGCATTGACAGTTCCCGGGTGAAGACTATTCCACTCCGGGATTGTTCTTAAAACTGTTGATTTCCACAGCGGAGATTGCCTATCGCCGGCTGAAGGTCTTACTATCTTCCACTGGTGACAGCCCCGAGTGGCTCTACCTTGATGTAGTTTAATGCCAACGCTATCTGGTGGCAAATCCAGGCCTCCATGCAAAAGCTTATAAAATAGGCATAAACGCTGATTTCGCCGCCGGTCTGCTAGACTTTGCCAGCCAAGGTCACGCAGTAGGCCTGTGACTGATATGATACCGCGGTCTCCACGAGCCCAACGTGCTGCTCGCCTCTGCACAATCTCTAGGGAATCAATTTCCTCTTTAACTGATGGGTCCCAAATAGCCCCACAATATTCCAATGATGACCTGACGATTGTGACATATGCTGTCTCTCTCAGTCTGTAGGGAGAACCGCGGAGATTCCTACGTAGGAACCCCAGAGGTCAGTGACAAAAATTGGGAAGTAGACCAAATTGGCTAGAAGGGCCAGTATTTTAAAAACTTCACTGGCCCTTCTAATACATTACTGGCCCTGCAAGCGCCGAAGGTGCACAGCATCCCTAGGGGGTCTGGGGGCATCCCCCTCCCCCTCCAGAAACTTCTTGAATTTATTTAAAAGATTTATACAACTGTCAACTGTCACCATATCCTGTTGGCATAGTGAAGGTAGACAAGATCAAGCTCTTTGGTGATGGAAGTGGGGGTTCTGCAAAAATCCAACACAAAATTCCGCCAAATTTTATGGTTGCCAGCCGGGCCATCATCTGGGAAACATTACTGGCCCTTCTAAGGTTGTACTAGCCACGGGCCGACGGGCCAGTGCCAAATTTTATCACTGCAGAGGTTGGTTGGCACGGGAAACTGTATCCAAGATGTGAGGCCTCCACTGTGAAGACCGGGCTCCATAGTTGTTTGACAGTGTGACGCCCAGATACTCAGGGACAGAACCAATACTCTCACCGCTTAGGGTGTAGAAACGAACAGGTTTTTTGGGTCTGTCTCGCAAGGTGGAGGATGAAAAATTCACAGTTCACACTCAAGATTTAGGGCGTCTTAGAATCACTATATATATAATAAACCCAGGATAGTTTTGAATGTACTAAGTTGTCTGTAAACGAAACTTTGCAAGTCTTACGATGGGAAGTGAAACTTTACATGTCTTACACTTGGGGTGTGGGGTGGGGTGGTGTTCAGAAAAGTTTCCATACTCCTGGGGGTGGGGGTGGGATCAGCTCTGACCGGGGGGGGGGGCGGGAAGTTGCATGTCGTGTCTTGAAAATTTGTATGTCGTGTATTGAAAACATTGCAACCTCCCCTGACTCCAATAATGAACACTCCCTAAATGCAGTCGAGATTTAAGGCTAATTTAAGGCATACCACCTATCACATTTTTGCAATATTACCCCCTCAGGTAGCAATGGAGGTCCATATAAATATATCGTTATTAATATAATCCTGCCATTATAGTGACAGGGGCCTGTGATTTGATTATAATGAAGTTTAATGATTGTTCACTTGAGCGATCTATAAGGTATATTGGCCTTATATGATGATGTTTATTTCCAGATATAAACATCCTGCTTTGTTATGGCCGCATACCAAGAGAAGCTGCAGGAAAATCTCTCTTGTCCCATCTGTTATCAGACGTTCAACTATGAGGAGAGATTGCCCAAAGGTATATGTGACCAAATAAAATATAGAGTGGTAGAGAACAGTATGTTTAGTAATTATAAGATTTTAAGTTTTAATACATTATATGTTAGATTATGAGTAGTAATGAAAGTAATGAAGCAAAAAAATATACAAGGACCCTGGTCGTCTGGTCCGTGGTTTGTGTGTGCGCGCATGCACGGACTGTGTTCTTTTCAGTCTGGGATATCCATATATTTAAACGGATATTATCAAAAATATTGAAGCATATCAATTTACATAGATATCATGAATAGACATACATAGACTTACATGTATTTTACAAAAATAGAGCATGATTATAAATATAGAAAATGTTATTGCAGGGTTACCATGCCTACACACCTTGTGCCTTTCTTGTCTGTACAAGATTGTGAAGAAAAACCTAGAGGAGAAATACCTGTGTCCAATTTGCCAGGCTAAGTTCTCTGTTCCGAATGGAGGAGTCGAAGACATTCCTAATAATACAAGTCTTGTGGGAATGCTGGAACTTTTGGAAACAAAAGACACAGCAACGATTGAAAATGAGCACGAAGAAGATCGAGCATCAACACATGAGAAGTTAGAAATACCAAAATGTCCAGACCATCGGAATGCTACCTGCATTCTTTTCTGTAAAGAATGTCATATGCCATTATGCACAAAATGTATGACTATCAACAAGACACACAATAATCATAAATTAGAAGACATTGTGTTAATGACGGAGATGATGAACAGTGATGTAGACAAGAATGTCAAATTGTTTAACAAGATTGTAAATGAATTTGATCAGTTTACTGATGAAACACTTTCCATCATCTTTAATCAAAAATCTTATATAACCGCTAGAATCAAAGAAGACATTAACCGTGAAGCTGACAGGTTGTATGCTAAACGTAAAGGTCAAGTTGAGAGTCACTTTAGACATCTTCTACAAGAGTTCCATAATTTCACCAGTCAATTCTATCAGATGAAAAGGGATTTTGAAGATAGCTTAAAGAAATATACTGCAAACAAGTCTTATAATGCTGATCCAAGTGAAAGAGTAGCTGAAATGAAAGAAAAGATGAAATGCCTTCAGATGTTAAAGTTCAAGTCTCCTCAGAGAAAGACTTCATTGCCAACATTTGTAAATAGTTTTAATGTGGGGGAATGGTTTGAACAGAAACATGATGTCAGTATGTATGCTGTGGAGACACAAACGGATTCAAATGAATGTTGCAGTATGGTAAAAAATGGATGTGGAACTGGTGGTTCTGGTTGTGAAGCAATCTTACCTATTGAAAATGACATGGCAGTTGCTGAACTTAGAAGTGCATATAAAGGTTCTAGTTGTGAAGCAAACTTAGATACTGAAAATGACATGACAGAGACTGAACTTAGAAGTGCGTCTAAAGGTTCTAACACGGATGAACTGACGCTGACCTCTATTCCCATCATGATACCATCTGATACCGTGGACTTGCACTTACATATCACAAACTGGAATGGGTTTATGAAGAAAAACCTAAATGAAGAATTAAGTGGTGATGCATGGTTTGCTAAAGAAGCTCTTTGGAGAGTTGTTACATATTTCAACAAACCAGAGGCGCACGATAACAGATTTCCATCCAAAGACATGCCTGTAATGTACGTGGGTGTAAGATGTGAAAAACGGAGCAAGAGGTCAAACTATTCAGTAACACGGAATGTATTATTCAAGAACTACAGAAGTGGTTTTTGGGAATCCCATAATCACCGACATAGGAACTACGGACCCCACAGCTATACATGGGGCAAGGATATGTTCAGCAAAGAGTGGCTACTGTCTGAAGAAAACCCATTTGTGAGGAACAACGCCATGCACATTTGTGTGCTGCTCGAAATAGAGTGATATGTTTTGAAGGGATAATTTCTGTAATATATTTCCTAATTAATTACATAAATCTGATTACATATGATTACATAATCAGATTACATAAATCCGAAGTGATTTTTGCCCCAATTCTACTCAATAACAAAAAATTACAGACTACACACCGTCTTGCATTTTGTAGAGTATAACTCATTTTATTAATTACACGAAGCCAAAATTTTCAGCATACATCTGTAAGTGCTTTCACTTCTCATTCAAACTTATGCCCTTTAGATTCCAATTGACCATTGACATTGACTACTAAACAAACAAGTTTACGATAATTGGATGAAACACAGTAAAACAATAAAATAAATAAATGGAGCCATTCTTTAAAGGACACAGGAATTTCTTTTTGTACTGCTATAAATACATGAATGGGTTGTGTTACAAGGTGTTATTTTCAATAACTTGTGGATTGAATAAATAGACAATTTTACTCTCACTGTTCTTGCAAGCAAGCTTCTACCACAGTATTGATATAGCAGAAGACATAACTTCCATTTGACTATATCAAGTGGCCCTCTCGGGACTCGAACTCACTACCCCAAGGTTGTTAGACCAGAATAGACAAGATTTGTGACATATGGTATGCAGCATGTGGTCGCATTTATTTCCTGTTTCTGCTGCCTTATAATCCAAAAACAAAGTCTTATTTTTAGTGAAGAATCAAATTTTTTTAAACATGTTTCGACATCTCTAATGTCCTCATTTTTTTACTAAATTGAGAAAGACACTAGAGATGTCGAAACATGTTTAAATAAATTTGATTCTTCACTAAAAAATAAGACTTTGTTTTTGGATTATAAGACAGCAGAAACAGAAAAAAATAGACCAGAATGATGCCATCATCCCAAGCAGCGGGCAAGGTTGTGTAATATATTTCTAATTACAACTTATTACTCAGGCTTGTGTTCAAAATTGGCACCATCCAATAATATTAACTAGATCAAACGTGCTCACAGAGCACAGTATCCCTAGTACAGCTTTGACAAACCATAAAACCAAAAAAGTCCTTTGATGTGTGATTTACCCAACATATATATTCTTGGCATTGGATTGCAGGTGCTTTCTAAACATGGCTTAAGTAAATAGCTATTACCCATGAGTCCACATTCTTCTAGTGATGCTGTACTTTCTGAGAACCTTTAATCTAATACAATGATTATGCCAACTTGATGGCCATGTTTCGAACAATACATACAATACTATAGTGAATCAAAGGAGTGAGACTCCTGAAAAGCCGAGCTTGAGAACGTTATGCAGCAATATCGCCTGGGAGTGCATTGTAAAATTTTCTTCATTTCTGTCACTTTTGCTTTCGTTTTCTTCAATTGTTTAGTGACTGATATTTCCTACAGATCAACAATGTACGTCTGGATCATAAAAAGTAACTGCGCAGTTGCAACGCCGACAAGGACTAAAAAGCTCGAGTCTTCTGCAAAGCTCGGCTTTAAAAATTAGAATAAAATATAATTAAAGTGAGTGGAAGATAAACTGTAATTGGCAAAGTGCCACAATTGGACCTTGTTGATGTTCAGTAGGCAAGTAAGCATCGTACATACCATAATTTGAATGCTTTTTTTTCAAGCATTAGCAAAGCTATTGCAGGAAAATGTTGAAAATAAACCAAAAAAAGGTCCCAGTAGAAAACAGTTTAATTGGCAAATTACCCCAAATCGAATCTGTTTAGTGTTGCGTCATACCACATAGTATTGTAAAGTGTGAACAAAATCGGTTCATCAGTAAATGCTCTACCTTGTCTGGAGTCTGGAGACATACATACATAGTCCGATACATAGATAGGTACATGTATACATGCAAAAAAGAAAAGAAAAAGGCTTTCGCTTCACCTGAAGCAACACGATGAAAGGCAAAACATAAATGACGGAAAAACAAATACCTTTACCTTTACCATTCCTTTCGTCTTCGGGTTATTTATTATATTCGGGTTAGGCTATAGGCTATTTAGAACCTGTAAAAGAAGAAGCCAAAAAAGCTTAGTGTCGTTTCAAGGTCTTTTAGCGTGATACTGTGGCACTGTCTCCTCTCAAGTCTCCTGCTTTGGGAAGATTTATAGTTGTCAGATGACACCGTAAGTGTCGCCACTGCTGTTACAATCTGAAGCAATGGAAGCATGAACCAGAAGCATCTGTTCCAACAGTTGGGTTGTTCATGATGCTCCATGATTAATGCTGTCTTCACTTCTGCCTGGTTCTGGTCCAAAATTAGTTATCAATTCTCTTTCGGCTTGTGGGCTCCCGTTTTAGATTATTCAGTTGTTGCTTTGGAGCATCTTTTTCATCCTAATGTCTTTTCTCATCCAGTCAATAAGAAAGGTTACAGACCGTTATTCCAGACCATCCTGTAATTTTTGGTCACACAATATGCACATGGGACTCATAAAAAGGGTGACAATATTGTGTTATCATTTCTGGGATCTTTTGAGCTTCTGCAGCTAGTATCGACTATGTAAAATTAGGATTTTAATCAATAGTAGGAAATGGTGAGTTTTTTTTTAGAAGAGTAGAGAATAAGTATGATTTCGCTAATGACTGTCGAGACGATGTTTTAAGGTGTTGATTCAGGGATCTCCTGAGGTAGACTGTTCCAATCATTTACCACACTTTTTTATTGCAGCGTTCCTTGCACAGCTTGAGATTTTGACCTCTAGTATTTACCACTATGGGATCAACTATTAGAGGCATATGACACACCTTTTTAGATATCATGAAGGCACTTATTTGTCTCAATCAAAGCGCCTCTACGTCTTCTGTATATAGAGAGAAGGAGATTTAAGAGTTTCTAGTTTTGGGGGATAAGAGAGGTGAGTTAGACCTGGGACCATTCTGGTAGCTCTTCTTTGCATTCCTTCAAGTAGATAGTTTTGCTTTTGTGAGGGAGGATGTGAAAAAACATCACAATACTCAAGCCTTGTTCTGACGAGGCACTTATAAAACAGACACAGGTTTTTTCTCTCAAAATATTTGAACGATCCCCTTATAAGACCAAGGGTCCTATTAGCACTCTCTACATGTCAAATGAAGCGGGTGTCCTTGTTTCTGAGTAGGCGGCTGGCGGCAGTGTCTCACACCAGCCATCCTTGTGTCTCTAAAGAGCACGTCTGTATTAAGGAGGTTACAGTCCTTCAATTCGGATTTCACAAATTCCAACCAAGTCATCCTTCAATGCCCTGTACCCCACGACTAGGGATCTCCATGTCCATGACAAAGTTGGTATAAGAGACGGACCATTTTACATGTCCGTACCATCTGATACTTCGAGAGTGCAGTTCGAAGGACACCTCCACAATCCCTAACATTTTGTGTAGCATAGTGGAAGAGGTACGATCATCAGGCTTAACTCCGTAAATCCAACTTATAGATTTGTCATAGAGGCGTAACTGCTGATGGTCTGCAACATATGTTGCCCCAGTTTCACTACCATGAAGCAAGGCAAAATGGACACAGGCTGAGAACATTTTGCTATTGGTTTTTGAAAGACACATGTTTGGATGTCAGAATAAGGAGCCGAGCAGCCTCTTGAACTTCCCCCATGCAGTATTGCATCTGGTGCTGAACGATTGAGAATTTGCATCCTCCTCCTGAGCATAATATATCTCCGAGAGATAACATAAACTGGGCTCTGCATCAAGCATGGACCCACCCACTTCAACTTAGATAAATGGCCTACCATCAATTTGACGAGCTTTTTACCATGACATCTTGGACATGCGTAGTATGTGCACCCAAAGCTTGCTCTGCGAGCAGAGGATGGTGTTAACACCTATACCACACGGCACATGGGTACTTGCCATAGTCCTTGAAAACGTCCAACATCAGACACCATTATCTTAGTTGTCATGTTGACTCTAAGACCTTTTTTCTCCGTGTTGTCCTTTCAGGCTTTCAGCTTAGCAATACACTCATCCTGTGAGTCGGCTATGACCACCAGGTCATCCGTGTGTATAGTTAATCCCAAGGAACACCAGAACAGAACTCACATTACGAGGCCTCTAGCACTATGATATTTTTGTGGAGGGCTAAGGATAGAGCCCTGATGCACACCGACCCCCACTCCTAACTCTTCACAGTATTGTTCATTAACCTGCAGTCGACTTCTGGCATTGGAATACTGGCCCTGAATTACACAAAACTGACCATTCCTTCACCACTAAACTCAGCGTGCCCACCACAGGAATTTTCTCGGTACACGGACAAAAGCTTTCTCCAGATCGAAAAAAGATAGAGTGGTTTGTTAGATATCATCATTTGGGGTGGTTTGTTAGAACATCTCATCATCATTTGGGTCTGTCGAAGTTTTTCTCAAAAAAAAAAAAAACGTCTATCAAAGTATTTCAGTGTGAAAATCTTAAATACCATCACACTACCTTCAAAAAATGTATAGACGATATGCTCAAGCTACGTTCATGTATTTTCAGCTGGCTAAAAGTTTTAAGTACTTGTTTCACAATTAAATTCTATCAATACTACAAACTAGTATCCCTTTTTCCCATAATACCAGTTTAATTTTCAACAGGCTAATAGTTTTTGATACTTGTTTCTTGGTTGATCAAATTAACAATCAATACTACAAACTAGTGGATCGACCAGCCAAAAACACCAGTTTAAATCTACAACAGCTCCGCAACGTCACAACCAGCGTCCAGATCTCCACAGACGGGCACCGACGCCATCACCCTCCAGCCGGGAGAAGCGCACATCAGGGTGATGGACCCAAAGTTCCCCACGGACAACGGAGTGCAGGACAAAGGAGTCATTGTCAGATCAGACCAGGAGGTGTATTGTATATTGGAGCAGATGGATACCTATAATACTGACTGGCCCGTCTACACTGACAGCACTCAGCTTCATCCACTAGTTTATGACAATGACCAATATGCACATTACCTGGCGTCCTTCAAACGCACATCTTTCAGATGTTGCCGACTATCTCCACACCCAGTTCTACACTATCGCTTCAGCAGAAGACAACACGCGGGTTGAGATCTATGAAGGTGATGAGCTACAGCATAGTGTCACCCTGAACCAATACCAGACCTACACATATGCCGACGATAGGACTGACTCCATGTATCTTAACTTTGATCCCACGGGATTGAATGTGGCATCTGACAAACCTGTGTCAGTGATATCTGGGGAGTTATGTGAAGTAAATGAAGCTGTTAGTGCATTCATCACATTCATACAGCCCCAGGCATATGGGGAATCTGTAGCACCTCACCTAGGGAACACTTGGGAGACAGGCTATACGGTGAAAGTGATTTCTCATGAAGACAATAGTCGCGTGACTGTTAATGATGACGTTGATACTGTCAATAAAGGAGACTTCTTGCAAGTAGAACTGCCGTTCAGGACTGTTCATTCAGTCATTTCCTGTGATCCCCCATGCACAGCATATATGGCAACCAAGGGCTCCACTGACGGTGGTAAACAAGCGTCTTTACTCAGTATTATTCCAACAGCCTCTATGTACACATCAGCTTTCTTCACCACCCGGACTACGACTTCCCTCACTATGTGAGCATCGCCGCACAGGGAGGCGCACCCTTCGAGGACATCGTGTTAGATGGTCATCCTATCATTGGTCAGACGTGGGCGATCCTTGGCAGCTATTCATCCACTTGGTTTGAGATCTCCCAAGGTCCCCCACTGGTTGACGTCTGCATCAGGCAGGAGGGTGGCTATTTATGTTTACGGTCATTCCGGCTACTTGGGTGGAGGGTATGGCCATAGTGTGTGACCATAGACTAGCGGAAATAACTCATATTGTAGACTTCAAAAGGGAAAATTGAAAATTGCTGTAAACA
Source organism: Streblospio benedicti (assembly GCA_019095985.1). Classification (NCBI taxonomy): domain Eukaryota; kingdom Metazoa; phylum Annelida; class Polychaeta; order Spionida; family Spionidae; genus Streblospio; species Streblospio benedicti. Next base: position 30,274,240 of record CM032664.1, on the reverse strand, counting down.
TCCTATATTTCAGTTACATCATTCAATTGTTCTCCAATTAATTAAAATTGCTGTTTGCATTAATCATTTGTCTGTCTGGGTTATATTTTTTGTTATATTCCAGGTAATTTAGTATGTATTCTTCATTTCTTAGTTGCGCAGAAAAGATGCGCACTTGTCTTTTTTTTGATTTTTTGAGACACAAACGTCCATGGGTATTTTCGGTGTGTGTTAAAAGCCCATTTAAAATAGCATTTATTGGCATATCATTCAAAATGTGTTCTACATAAAATTGATGGCTGTCACGCTGATAGACGTTGGAAAATTAAGTAAATACATCTATTTGAGGCGTGCATTCTTCATAATAGTGAAGTTCTCAACTTTGCTCCAATCACGGCTGTCTACAAATTTGACCAAGGGCCGGCTTTTGCCCATAACTTCGTCAATTTTTGAGCTAACTAAAATCCGATTACAGATTCGTAATCCTCATTCGAAATTCTACTAGGAATCACATTTGAGGCGTGCATTTTTCATAATATTGAAGTTAGCAGGTATGCATTAATCACAGCCTACACAGGTCGTCTGTAAAGACCGGTCTTTTGCCCATATCTTCGTCAATTTCAATGCTAACTAAAATCCGATTACAGATTCATAATCCTCACTCAAAATTCTATTAGAAGAGTACTTTCCATGAATGACATAGGATAAGTGATACGCGAAAATTACCTTAGAATATCTAAAGTCGTGTTAGTCTACATGACGCCGGAAATAGTAATGAGATTATTGGTATTGATTAATTCTACTGCGCATCACGTCCCGCGCTTCTGGGAAGTGAAGAATAGCCATACTATCTCAGAGTGAATGTATATCTCGGGGATTATCAATATCATGGACTTTAAAAGGCCATGGGAAAATGGCTGTATTATTTTTTAGCTGTGATATTTAATACATACGGCATATTCCGTGAAATGGAGACATCATCCTGGAACGTTTTAAAAGATGATAAAATGCTTCTTTATTTATAACCTATCACAGTACACGTACACATGATTGGGCCAAACCTGTCTTAAAACCTGGATCTGTCAGTGAGGTGTGTGTTTGACGTACAAGATTATACACTAGATCTCTAGATACTTATGTAAAAATAAACACATATAATAGACGGTACCATAACAAAGGTACATGGACATATTAAGCTAAGCATACACCTGTACATGTATTAAATACACAAATTGTAAATATGATATTCGTTTAAACGGATTTTTCCAAAGTGTTATTGATTTTTTTTTGAAGGAGAACTAAAAGAAACTATACATGGATATCTATATATGACCATATATGAGTTGTATCACCCCATTAATTGGTCTTTGATACATAGTAGATTGTATCAAATGCTGTGTCCAATGTCAAATAGTAGAACAGTTTATAATGTTGAAATAACCCCTCCAAAATTCGAGTATTTTGAAAATTGAAATGATTTGATATCTCCAAAACACAGTGATGGCAGATCCAACCAGCCCATTATGGTTCCAAAGGTGTCATTTTTGCTACGTCGCATTTCTTATTGCCGCAATGTTGAAAATAATTTTTCTGGGGGTTACTATATACTCATTGTTCATTTAATCTGTGAGTATATACAGTTCCTGCAAACCATCTAAACATCCATTCCAAATAATACTTATACAATCATGAAATCAATTAAATATTAGTCCCAGAGAACTTTGGTCTTCGTTATGATCACCCAAAAGTAGCAAAGTGAACCCGAAATCCTGAAAAAACCCTATAGGGTGAACCTCGTTCATTTAGTATGTATGTAAAAATTGGTATACTTTACAGTGATTAACAACCGGCCAAACACACATTTTTACCAAACACCAACTACAAACGCAGCCTTCATCGTGACAGTACATGCCTATACTTTCTTCAAAATATGGCAAGTTTGGTATCAATTTAAAGGTCTTATACACACGCTTGACCCCATTCGTTGATTTTTCATATCACATTTTCAAAATAAAAAATAGTTTTCCTGCGAAAATGTAAACTTTGTTTAAAATCCGTGTTTGTTGCATAATGCTTTGGTGCTATCCAAAGTATGGCTTTGGAAAATGATTAACCAACGTCGTCATTTAATAATTTTGAAATTACTTTCAAATCGATGCAAACGGATTAATTTATGATGTATGCATGTTTGCTCAGTTTGATCAGACAATTTAGGTTGTCATAGAATGTAAACAACATAAAAAGGTCTGTTGTTGTCGTGTATTCTAATATCGGCAGGTGCCCGACAGCATGAACATCGACAAAACCGGCGCTTGACATTGGCCTGTTTTCATACGATCATACAAACGTCATGAATCGATTAAACGTCGTAGAGTGACAAATGCAGTATTGTCTGAAGTACTGTGATGTTACTATTGACCTCTAATCTGCTGATTCATGATAGTTTTGTTTTACAGTCTACAGAGTTTTAAATAATCTGCTGATGAGGTAAATGCAACAGTCTATTTTATTTATTTATTCAGTTATACGTAGTCTATACAATGAGTAGATCTATTTTTAAACTGAACACGCCAAATTACAAATGTACAAGTACTAGATCTAAGTTAGTAGATCTAAGTGGTAGATCTAGCATGAAAAAAATTCACAGTTCACACTCAAGATTTAGGGCGTCTTAGAATCACTATATATAAACCCAGGATAGTTTTGAATGTACTAAGTTGTCTGTAAAACGAAACTTTACATTAAATTACAAGTCTTACGGCTGGGAAGTGAAACTTTACATGTCGTACAATTGGGGTGGGGGGGGGGGTAGGGTTCAGAAAAGTTTCCATACTCCTGGGGGTGGGGGTGGGGTCAGCTCTGACCGGGGGGGGGGAGTTGCATGTCGTGTCTTGAAAAGTTGTATGTCGTGTCTTGAAAATATTGCAACCTCCCCTGACTCAAATAATGAACACTCCCTAAATGCAGTCGAGATTTAAGGCTAATTTAAGGCATACCACCTATCACATTTTTGCAATATTACCCTCTCGGGTAGCAATGGAGGTCCATATAGATATATCGTTATTAATATAATCCTGCCATTATAGTGACCGGGGCCTGTGATTTGATTATAATGAAGTTTAATGATTGTTCACTTGAGCGATCTATAAGGTATATTGGCCCTATATAATGATGTTTATTTCCAGATATAAACATCCTGCTTTGTTATGGCCGCATACCAAGAGAAGCTGCAGGAAAATCTCTCTTGTCCCATCTGTTATCAGACGTTCAACTATGAGGAGAGATTGCCCAAAGGTATATGTGACCAAATAAAATATAGAGTGGTAGAGAACAGTATGTTTAGTAATTATAAGATTTTAAGTTTTAATACATTATATGTTAGATTATGAGTAGTAATGAAAGTAATGAAGCAAAAAAATATACAAGGACCCTGGTCGTCTGGTCCGTGGTTTGTGTGTGCGCGCATGCACGGACTGTGTTCTTTTCAGTCTGGGATATCCATATATTTAAACGGATATTATCAAAAATATTGAAGCATATCAATTTACATAGATATCATGAATAGACATACATAGACTTACATGTATTTTACAAAAATAGAGCATGATTATAAATATAGAAAATGTTATTGCAGGGTTACCATGCCTACACACCTTGTGCCTTTCTTGTCTGTACAAGATTGTGAAGAAAAACCTAGAGGAGAAATACCTGTGTCCAATTTGCCAGGCTAAGTTCTCTGTTCCGAATGGAGGAGTCGAAGACATTCCTAATAATACAAGTCTTGTGGGAATGCTGGAACTTTTGGAAACAAAAGACACAGCAACGATTGAAAATGAGCACGAAGAAGATCAAGCATCAACACATAAGAAGTTAGAAATACCAAAATGTCCAGACCATCGGAATGCTACCTGCATTCTTTTCTGTATAGAATGTCATATGCCATTATGCACAAAATGTATGACTGTCAACAAGACACACAATAATCATAAATTAGAAGACATTGTGTTAATGACGGAGATGATGAACAGTGATGTAGACAAGAATGTCAAATTGTTTAACAAGATTGTAAATGAATTTGATCAGTTTACTGATGAAACACTTTCCATCATCTTTAATCAAAAATCTTATATAACCGCTAGAATCAAAGAAGACATTAACCGTGAAGCTGAAAGGTTGTATGCTAAACGTAAAGGTCAAGTTGAGAGTCACTTTAGATATCTTCTACAAGAGTTCCATAATTTCACCAGTCAATTCTATCAGATGAAAAGGGATTTTGAAGATAGCTTAAAGAAATATGCTGCAAACAAGTCTTATAATGCTAATCCAAGTGAAAGAGTAGCTGAAATGAAAGAAAAGATGAAATGCCTTCAGATGTTAAAGTTCAAGTCTCCTCAGAAAAAGACTTCATTGCCAACATTTGTAAATAGTTTTAATGTAGGGGAATGGTTTGAACAGAAACATGATGTCAGTATGTATGCTGTGGAGACACAAACGGATTCAAATGAATGTTGCAGTATGGTAAAAATGAATGTGGAACTGGTGGTTCTGGTTGTGAAGCAATCTTACTTATTGAAAATGACATGGCAGTTACTGAACTCAGAAGTGCATATAAAGGTTTTAGTTGTGAAGAAAACTTAGATACTGAAAATGACATGACAGAGACTGAACTTAGAAGAGCGTCTAAAGGTTCTAACACGGATGAACTGACGCTGACCTCTATACCCATCATGATACCATCTGATACCGTGGACTTGCACTTACATATCACAAACTGGAATGGGTTTATGAAGAAAAACCTAAATGAAGAATCAAGTGGTGATGCATGGTTTGCTAAAGAAGCTCTTTGGAGAGTTGTTACATATTTCAACAAACCAGAGGCGCACGATAACAGATTTCCATCCAAAGACATGCCTGTAATGTACGTGGGTGTAAGATGTGAAAAACGGAGCAAGAGGTCAAACTATTCAGTAACACGGAATGTATTATTCAAGAACTACAGAAGTGGTTTTTGGGAATCCCATAATCACCGACATAGGAACTACGGACCCCACAGCTATACATGGGGCAAGGATATGTTCAGCAAAGAGTGGCTACTGTCTGAAGAAAACCCATTTGTGAGGAACAACGCCATGCACATTTGTGTGCTGCTCGAAATAGAGTGATATGTTTTGAAGGGATAATTTCTGTAATATATTTCCTAATAAATTACATAAATCTGATTACATCTGATTACATAATCAGATTACATAAATCTGAAGTGATTTTTGCTCCAATTCTACTCCATAACATAAAAATTACAGACAACATACAGTCTTGCATTTTGTAGAGTATAACTCATTTTATTAATTACACGAAGCCAAAATTTTCAGCATACATCTTGTCAAGTACAGTATACATGTAGCTTATGAGTCTATGAGTCTAAATCAGACTAATAAGCTTTGTTCAGTCTAACCAACAATACAAGTCTTATCATTGTTAGATGCCGTAAGCTGCATTAGTCTATAAGAAGAGAAGATATAAATCTGTGTACAGAATTTTAGAGGTCAGATAATGAATAGTAATAAAGCCATCTCCATGGTCTTTCTACTTCCTTATGTCTTAGAGTAAAACACTCATGACAAACTGGTGGAGATGTCGGGGATTGAACCCGAGACCTTTCACATATACTTTATGTAATATCAACTGCATTATTTCTTTGATTATCATTGCATTGTATAGACTTAGGATTGTATTAGTATTAACTATAGAGATAATATTGTATTAGTTTTGTTTCAATTCATTTTATATGCTATAATAAGATTTTTTTTGGAAAATTTGCATATCATTTAGTTTAAATGTTATTTTTAATCATAAGGAATAATGATAGACTACATGTTACTATTTAATCTTACTTGGTAAAATGTATTATTACAAAACTAGCTATCAATTCATGTATGCATGTATATGGATATCAATACATAATGTCATCATGTACATTATCACACTGTAAATGTTCACATTGTTGTCATCATACATATTCTACAATATAAATATATGTATATATATATCAAACTAAATTCATAACCATTTCGCAAGTTTGTAAATGTACAATCAATTAAACGAACTTTTTTACACAGACTATGAGGTTATAAAACATTCTCATTTACTAAAGTAAACATTTGGACCCGCCTCCTAATTCCCCAATGCGGTGCCTGCTGATGAACTTTAGACTACAGGTGAAAATTGACTCAATTTTGTGTCTGCCTGAGAATCAATATTGCTAGAAAAAACAAACATTGAAGTAAACGTCTTTATTTGCCTTTGATTTACCCATAATAAAATGGAAGTGTGAACCCTGATTTTTTTGTAAATCAGACGTCAAATGTAGTATTGAAAATATCTGAGACTTCAAAATCAATAGAATGTTAAAACAAATTGATACATTTGATATAAACACAAAACACCATTTTTTTGAATTTTATTTGTTATAATAAATCATATTATAACATTCAACATTCAATTCAAAACAACTTCGCTTGTTTTGAGCATGCATATACTCAATTTTTGCAGTTTTTAGTCTCATTTTTGTCACAATTGTTGCACTCATTGAGAACACGCCTTCATTTGCCTTACATATTCGCAATATAAATATATGTATATATATTGAAATTCATTGTTTGTAAATGTAGGTTAGACTTTTACACAGACTATTTTTTTTAAAACATTTTCATTTACTATCGCATTTACTAATTTAGCACCTAGATTGACCAATCAGCGGTTATTGGTGGTGATGAACTTTAGACTACAATTGAACAATGATTGTGCTACACTGTTTTAATATGATCAGTACTTTATATGAAACTATTGCATTGATTCTTTATTATTTTAATGCTTTGCTAAATTTATGTTTGATTTTCATAGTTGTTAGTACATTACATGTGTTTTATGTTAGTACATTTTATTATGTTAGAACATATATTCACAAAAGTAGTATATCTTTCTTTATTATAATTTGTCAAATTATAGTATTGTCATTGATATTTAAATGTTTGTCAAATTTATTGTCATTAATATTTGATATTGTTTGTAATAGTCTGATAATTGATTAAGCTAGATGTTAATATGTTTATGTACCTTATAAGGATTGATTTGATATGCATGTCGTTACATAACGTCCTCAGTATAAATTCACATCAATTGCATTATGTTATCAACTCAGTCTATCATACTTGTTGTGACTTATTTTGCTTTTTTTAAATACAATTGTGTACAATTGAATTTATACGTGAGGAGGAATTATGTCATGTGCAGTATAACTTATGAGTCTATGAGTCTAAATCAGACTAATAAGCTTGGTTCAGTCTAACCAACAATACAAGTCTTATCATTGTTAGATGCAGTAAGCTGCATTAGTCTATAAGAAGAGAAAATATAAATCTGTGTCAAATAATAAATAGTAATGAAGCCATCTCCATGGTCTTTCTACTTCCTTATGTCTCAGAGTAAAAGCACTCATGACAATCTGTAAGTGCTTTTACTTCTCATTCAAACTTATGCCCTTTGAATTCCAATTGACCATTGACTTTGACTACTAAGCAAACAAGTTTGCAATAATTGGATGAAACACAGTAAACCAATAAAATAAAAAATGGAGCCGTTCTTTAAAGGACACAGGAATTTCTTTTGTACTGCTATAAATACATGAATGGGTTGTGTTACAAGGTGTTATTTTCAATAACTTGTGGATTGAATAAATAGACAATTTTACTCTCACTGTTCTTGCAAGCAAGCTTCTACCACTGTATTGATATAGCTGAAGACATAGCTTCCATTTGACTATATCAAGTGGCCCTCACGGGACTCAAACTCACTACCCCAAGGTTGTTAGACCAGAATAGACAAGATTTGTGACATATGGTATGCAGCTTTTTTTCCCCTGTTTCTGCTGCCTTATAATCCAAAAACAAAGTCTTATTTTTAGTGAAGAATCAAATTTATTTAAACATGTTTCGACATCTCTAATGTCCTTCTCATTTTTTTATTAAATTGAGAAGGACACTTAGTATTTTGATAATCCTTTTACAATCTTTAAAAGAGCCAATTATTAAGAAGATTCCAGGGGATCTTTAGAACAGCACTATATGTTATTATTATGTTTCATTCACTTAAAGCAACCAATGTTCACTCATCATTTGATTATAATGAAACAACAGCTGTAGTGAATCATGGAGTGGTCGGAGGGGGTGCATGCCACCCCATTCCCCACCAAAATATTTCATTTTCATGAGATTTTTGGCATGTCCGCTATCGAGTGTGGTTACGAAACTCATAAGATATTTGAGATTACCAAAAGGTATGTGTGACGGAAAAAAGTTCAAAGGTGTAGAAAACTTTATGTTAGCGACTTTGGGATGTTAAGTATGTTTGATTATGAGTAGTAATGAAATTAGTGAAGCAATGAAATATCCAAAGACCCATTAGGTTGTCTGGTACGTGGTTTTGGGTGTGTGGATGCACACATGTGCTCACTGTGTCTTTTGCTGTCTTTGATATCCATTGAAAAGCTTTCTATTAGAAATAATGAAGAACATTAATCAAAATAGATATTATGAATAGACATACATTTATGTATAGTACAAAAACAAAGCATAAGTATTAATTTAAATAGAAAATGTTATTGCAGGGTTACCATGCCTACACACCTTGTGCCTTTTGTGTCTGGACAAGATTGTGAAGAAAAACCTAGAACAGAAATAACTTTGTCCAATATGCCAGGCTAAATTCTCTGTTCCGGATGAAGGAGCCAAAGCCATTCCCAATAATACAAGTCTTGTTGGAATGCTGGAACTTTTGGAAACTGGAGACACAGCAACTGATGAAAAGGAGCACGGAGAAGATCAAACATTAACAGATAAGAAGATAGATATTCCAAAATGTCCAGACCATGGAAATGCTGTTTGCATTATTTACTGTATGGAATGCCATGTGCCATTATGCACAAAATGTATGACTGTCAGCAAGACACACAATAACCATACATTGGAAGACATTGCATCAATGAAGGAGATGATGAGCAGTGATGTAAACAAGAATGTCAAATTGTTTAACAAGATTGTAAATGAATTTGATCAGCTTACTGATAAAACACTTTCCATGGTCTTTAAGCAAAAATCTGATATAACAACTAGAATCAAGGAAGACATTGACCGTGAAGCTAAACGGTTGTATGCTAAACGTAAAAGTCAAGTTGATAGTCACTTGAAAGATGTTCTACAAGAGTTCAATAACTGTACCAGTGAATTCAATCAGATGATCTTGAAATTAGTTTGCAGAAATATACCTCAAATAAGGCCTACAATGCTGATGCAAATAAAACAACGGCAGAAATAAAAGATAAGATAAAGTGCCTTCAAGTATTAAATCACAAGTGTCCTCATATAAAGACCTCATCAACCACATTTGCAACTATGTTAAATGAATATGGATGGTTTGATAAAAAATATGATGTCAGTATGATTTCTGTAGAGACACAAACGGATTCAAATGAATGTTGCAATATGGTAAAAAATGAATATGCATCTGGTGGTCCTGGTGGTGAAGCAATCATAAATATTGAAAACAATGTGGAAAAGACCAGGGTGAAAACAGAAATAAGTACGTCTAAAGGTTCTAACACCGATGAATTGACACTGACCTCTATACCCATCATAATACCATCTGGTACCATCGATTTGCACTTACATATCACAAACTGGAATGAGTTTATGAAAAAAGATCTACATGAAAAATTGATTGGCGATGCATGGTTTGTGAAAGGAGCTCTTTGGAGAGTTGTTACATATTTCAACAAGCCAGAGATGCACGATCCCACATTTCCAGACAAATACAAGCCAGTAATGTATGTGGGTGTAAAATGTGAGAAACGGAGCAAGAGGTCAAATTATTCAGTAACATAATGTGTTATTCAAGAACTATAAAAGTGGCTTTTGCGAATCCCATTTTTACTGCCATTATGATGATAAGGCTCCTCATACTCTCGGCAATGATATTTTCAGCAAGCAGTGGCTGCTCTCCAGAGAAAACACGTATGTGAGAATAACTCCATGCACATTTGTGTGCTGCTCGAAGTACAGTGATACATATATTTGTATAATAAACCATTTTTGACTTGACTTGACTTGTAATTCAGAAGTTTATAATTGGTGTACAATATTTGCTGATAAATTGCATATACCTGAAGTGATTTCGCTCAAATTCTATCCCAAAACATCTCGCAAAACATAAGGTTTGCAAACCACATACAGTCATATATTTGTCAGAGAATAAGTAATTTTAATACATAATGGTAAGGTAATGGTAATGGTAACAAATTTGAGAAGGAGTCTGTTGACTCGAAACATGTAAATAAATAAAGATATGTAAAGTTTTGATCGTTTTTTGGAATAATTATTGACAGCAAAAGAAGAGAAAATAACATGAATCCATATGCTGTATACCAAGTTACTAGAATACTTTATAATGGTAAGGTTCATTAACATTATCTAATCATAGACAATTTCGAAGCTTGAAAACATGATGGTTAATAGAAGTAACTCCGCTAGGGACAAAGCAAACATTTTCAACACACATTTGTAAGTGCTTTTACTCGTCATTCACACTTACACGCTTAAATTGCAAATGATCATTGATTTGTAAACAAAAAAGCATACAATTATTGGATAATACACCTTAAACGGATAAAACTAAAATTAATCAATCTTTAATGAGTTTTGTCAGTTCATATGAACCTCTTTTATGCACCTAATACATGAATGTATTCTAATATGGTATTTTCAATAACTCGTAGATTGAATAATTGGCCTAAATTAGACGAGTTTGTATATGGTAATTATTTCTTACTAGAACCTTTGTTACTCAGACTTGAATTTCAAATGGACACCATCCAAAAGCAAAATAGAAATTCTACTAACAAAAAACACAGATCCAACCATACCTATGACCCAGACCCAGCCGGGCTGGTACCACCAAATCCACCGGTCCTTGCCGTCTGCCCGCCTGTACGCGGGCAGTCCGCCGCCGCCCGACAGCTCCTCATCCACGCGGTGGTACACGCCGTCACAGCGCGCGTACCCGAGCCCGCTCACAGACACGAACCGAGGGCACAGTGCGCTGTCCACGTCAGTACTGAAAGACGACATTTGTCATAGGCGGATCCAGGGGGCCTTCCCGCCAAACTACTTTGTTTTGATAAGGTATTTGGCATGTTCACCATCGGTCGCATGTTCGAAACCGAGACCCCTTAGTATTTATAGTGCGACACCCCCCCCCCGCCCCCTACGCATTACATGTGTTCCATATTTAATTGTAATTTACCCTGCTGTTCAGGTCAGAACTGAGAGAAGACATTTATGCGGGTGATAGATTATAATTGATAGATTATAATTGAAATTAACCACACATTTCTATGACTATTCTATCTATACGTTAATCTTTTGTCAAAATTTACCCTGTTCTATACGAGGACAGCCCATAATTACGATGCATTACAATATTACCTAGACATGATTATCCAGCTCCAATTTGTTTGTGTATAAACTTGTGAATCTTCAGTAACATTCAATTTATAGGCACTAAACGCTGATTAAAATTGTGTCTATTGTAAGGTGCTAATCATAATCTTCGTAAATAAATAACGTCATCGTCATATAACAAAGGTGTAAACGTTCTCCAACTCATATTCAGTTATTTACTATGTTTACAAATGATGAAAGCTCGTTTCCTAGATGTATCAGTGATTTCAATCAGTGTAGATTTCATTAAATCATTTTATAACTCGATATAAGTGGGGGTGTTTATTAAACCTAGTTTCATCTTATATGTCAAGTGCTGGAAACAAAATAACTTAAATAATGTGCAGTTTACCTTTATCTGCATAGGGGTACTAACATACACTATATGGCATGTTTGTGTTAATACATTGTGCATCACACCAATAACACAACGATGCATGCATCCATATTTTACAGTGTTAGTTTGTTGACACGTCATGTTCTGTTTGCGTTATGACCTAAGATGAAAATTGAAATGATTAGGCTGATGGATGGATCATTTCATTATGACTTTATTATAAGTGCCACTAAGTGACAATGCTGAAACATATATTTTAACTTTTGAAGAGTTATGACCTTAATTCAATATTTTTCATCAAACTACTGAAATAAAATATATAATATGTAACTGGGCACACTGCCACTGGGGCAATGATGAAACAGGGTAAGGGGCAAGGGTCTGCTAATTGCTTACACAATTTACATGACGTTTAACGTGAAACAGAACAAACGCACAGCGCCAAGAATCGACGTTCCACCTTTCTACATTCACGTCGAAAGCGAAAACAGACGTAACATAAATGTATGTAAATATAACGTACGAAACGCTCTATGTCGTAAACAATGCGTTTTAGGAATCGGCTACATACAAGGCGTAGAAATGAATAGAAGTATTCAAAAGAAGGCCCGGTCCTGCGACCTGGACCCCTTTTATAGGGAAGAGGAGCGCTTTGTGCCGCCAACTGAGGTCCAGTCGGACAAGACAGTGTACTTTCGGGATCAGCAGGTTCAAGAACGGTGGACAACGCCACAAGCACTGCGTCGCCGGCCCGGACAACCAGACCTGGCGCGCTACAAGAAGAGGATACAGGAGGTACTGTATGGTGTTCTAATTTACATAACTTCATAAGTCATTAGAAACTATAATATTTTTTAATACCTAGCTTGTTTTAATCACGACCAATTTCAGACTAGAGGCACAAGCAATCTGATACTCAGAGTGTCTAGAGGGGTTTCTAGATCTAAATCAGAAATTTTAGTAGATAATTAGTACCATAAGTAGGCTACTATTGACACACGGACATGATGAAGTATCACTTATCAATTCCATATATATCTTGCCCACAATACTATCATGCATTTTGTTTCTAGATGAGAGAAAGCCATGCGGAGCTCAAGTCCCAAATGGCGATCCACCTTAGGGATAGCAATGGTATGTTTTTGCTATTTTAATATAAAATGCATACGCATTGTTGATATGACATATATAACTACCGAAATAGCATTCATCTTTGCATGTTAAAAATGCAGAAAATATTTCAAATGTGCAAAACTACTAAAAATGGCATGGTAATCATGAACACTCGTACAAAGACTTGCATAACACTGCATGCCTGTCAACTTCAGTGCCAAATGAGCCCAAAGTTCATCTTGATTACAAAGACAGCCGAGTCCAGTGGAAGGAACTTCCACAAAATAATAATGATCAAAATGATGATGACGATGAGGAGAATTGGACAGCAGACAGTGATCCAGATTCTTCAACAAGTGGTAACATACTAGTTATTCTCAGTGGTTATTTCCATCTCATTGTACCCACTCCATATTCACTGAAAGTAAAGTAAAGACAAAAAAGAGACATATTTAAGGCAACGAGTAACTTGATATATAAGAGAAAAAAATGATTCATTTTCAGCTTTTTAATGTTTATTATACGGTATACAATGATAAACAACATGTCATGATGTTTAGAAATTATACTTTTATAGTATAGTGTTCCATTTCATTTAGTGAACAACAACCCATAGGAACAAGTAATAGTATAACTGTTATAACTGTATAATGACTCCTTGAATATATATACGCCTTGATTGGCAAGAAATTTCAGAAAATCAGTGGTTTACAAACTTCAGATATGTTTCTAATGAAGAAATGAACAAATATGAAAGTTTTGAGGCACGGTTTTCTAGATAATTACACGAATGTTGTTACTGGGTAATATTTTTGATCATATTGATGATTTTCTCTCAGTTTTATTGTGTAAAGGCAAAGTAATAAAAAATTAACTAATTGCTTCAAATCAAGTATTTTAATTGATCTGTATATTTCGATCGTTTATCATTAGATAAGATTATTACCTACACAGCAAGTTGTAATTTTTAAGAATTGAATTAATAATAAGGGAGAAAAATAAAGTTTATTAAAAGCCTAAAATAACGTTACTGGTGCCTTGAAAATTACACAATAAAAACAACCAATACATAGAGCTAGTGTACTAGCTAGTAATAAATGCACAAGGTGTCAAATGAACAAAAGTCAAGCTAGTCATATGTCTATTTATATTTTAAACATGACAATAATAGTTTTATATATTTGAGCTTTCGGCAATTGCCCTTGCCTTGTTTACAACAACTGATGACTTCATAGGTCGTCACTGTTGACGCAGTAGGATCTCCAGCTGCGCCCCCCCCCCCGCCACCACACACACACCCACACACACCCTCGAGGGGTCAACACGGTTGGTTCGACACATAAAACTTTTGTATCCTCTATGGAGATGCCATGTCCCTGTTGGTTAGTGTGTAGATGACGAGATACTTCCAACCCTGTAGAGCATGGGCGTCTATGATCCATGAACCTTGCTTTCATGGATCGTTCTGTCTCACCAACATATGACGCATCACAATCGTTACATTCAATCTGGTACACTGGTCCAATCACTCTTTCCTTATCTAAGGGATCCTTTGGGCTCAGTAACAACTGTCTAAGGGTGTTGACTGGCTTAAAGAATGCCTGGACATTGTACCTATGTAACACCCACCTTATATGCTCAGAAACACCCTTGGCATAGGGTATTACTACTCGGGAGTACTCTTCAGTTCATCCTGGGCAGTATCATTAGAAACAGTGGTTTTATCCATGCTCAATTTCTTACTGTTCAACAAGTTCTCAGGGTATCCGTTGATCTTCAATACCTTGCCTAAGTGTCTTTTCTCACTTTCACACTCCAACGGATCACTCACAACACAATCAGCCCTATGCATCAGAGTATATACAACTCCTACTTTGTGTTCAACAGGGTGATTGCTAACAAAGTTCAAGTACGGGTCAGTGTGCGTACTTTTCCTGAACCCTCTTGTGTGTAGTGGCCCATCTTCATTCACCAAGATGAGGGTACCCAGGAATTGTAGAGATCTCTGACCATCAACTAAGCTTTCTCACTCTGTGGTCCATTTGATAGAGTTATCTATGGAGTTCAGGGGGTCTTGGGACTCATCTGTGTGTTGTCTTTTCTGGATCACCACTGTGTCGTCCACGTATCTCTTCCAGAGTCTGGGTGGATGGGGAGCCGAAGCTAAGGTCTTCCTCTCAAAATCTTCCATGTAAAGGTTACAGATGATTGGGGATACCGGGGATCCTATGGCTGCACCATGAATTTGTAAATAATATTCACCTTGGAACGTGAAGTAGGTACATGTTAGGCATAGTTCCAGTAACTTTGTCACCTCATCCGCTGATAGAGATGCCCGGCTCGCTAAGGTCGTATCAGCGTTCAGTTTATCCTTCACCACGTCAACAGTGATGATCTATGACGTCATCAGTTGTAAACAAGGCAAGAGCAATTGCCGAAAGCTCAAATATTGGACTTTTATTGTCCTGTTCAAAGTATAAATGAACATATGACTATCAGATCCAGGATAAATGAACTTCTATCAAACTGAAAGTCAAGCTAATGTGATAATATGTGTACTGCGATAATTTAGATAGCTCATCCAGCTCTTCAGCATCTGGAAGTGAGACAACAGAGGAGTCTGGCGATGATGATGACGATGATGACGATGATGACGATGATGATGATGATGATGACGATGATGATGACGATGATGACGATGATGATGAAGCCGAGAGAGGTGACCAATGCGATGTGCCCCTGGAGGAGGCGAAACCATTCCTCGCATCTGCTGACTCCGCCACAAGTTCCTCAAAGAAAGCCAGCCGTGTGTGCAGCTGTAGCGCATCTGAGTGTTCCACGTGCGATGATATTGCCGAGCAAATGGCTGCTATGCCGCTTGAATTGGACAGGAATGATGCACCCATGCTGGGCGCTGCAACTCCTCCCGCTAAACCGATACTTCCAAGACTAACTAAGAGTGATAGCAGAAATGCGAAACTGTCATTAAAATCGACAAAATACAAAGCATTGCCAGGTAACAATATTCAAATAAAACAAGCAATACCAATAAGAAAATAATAAGAGTATATGGGTATTGTATGGAATGACAGTAGATAATAATTATGTAGCTACTGACATTAATAGTTGCATTTAATATTTATGTTTAGAAAGAGACACAAAGAGCAAACTGGTACAATCTGCAGGAAACTTGACGAATGTCCGCAAACAAGCAGCCATTTTTGAAGCAAAAATGGCAGAGGTAAAGATGTTACCATTATGCAATGTCAACTTATATACATGTATTGATATGTATCAATCTTAAACCGTTCAGCTTTGTAATATGATAAATGTATGTTCAATATTTAAAATAACTGCAAATGATGAAAATATGCATGCAATATTGTTGATATAGCCCCTACTGTGGATATTATTGCAAATTGAAATTTTTTTGGATTGGATTTATCATCTGATGCACACAAAAGAGTAGTCACAATAAATTGGCGCTCTAGAACTACTGAAGTTTGTTTTGTTTTGTTTTTTCAATTTGGTCAGTATTCATATCCAGTGTACCCACCTAAGTTTTATTAATGGTTTTAGCATTATGTCATATTCACATTTCACTTGACAATTTTCAAGATTTTTGGTAAAGGTGATGATGTACAACATTGTGCTTTCCAAGATCACAGGAATTACTGTATTTTACCCGCTAGTTTTATTTTTGTTACAGGCCAAACAAAAGGAATTGGAAATGCAGTTTTTCCAAAAGAAGACAAAAAAGCCTGGACTGATGAACAAAATCAAAAAGCATTTTGTTTCGGGTAGATTGTAAAGTGACAACCATGCATCACTATTATTTGTGGACATTTTTTGCTTATAAAAAAACATTTATTTCTAATTGGGGAGTAATATAATGCAAACTAAACAAGCATTTTATTAAGTAATATTTTTCATATAACATATTTTCTTTTCAGTCCATATAAAAGAAGGATGTTTACACAATTCTCATTAGGCTGCTTTACTTTGTTTTGAATTATGAACTAATTAGAAATTATAATGATATGTGGCACTATTGTATATTTTAATGATGTTCACACGGGGTTTTTACGTTTGTAAAAGCAAGCCTATTATTTCTGGCTATGTTTTTTAAATGTAGGGGATCAAAGATCAAGTAGAGCAATATTTGTTATTCTGTATATTTCAAAAGTACCACAACCACCATTGTGCCACTTCTATCATTTTTTTAATATTCAATATAACTTATTTGTACATATTTTACATTTTTTGTATATAAATCAGTAGATGGCATATGCTGTAAAAGGGAAGAGTGTGACTCTAGTCTATGTAAAATGAATTGAAAATAAATTTTTAAACACGTTATTGCAACATCAAACGTCAAACTTGTATATAGCGACCACAAAACAACAAAGTATTGTGCAATTTCTTCAAAATCGATGTTTATTATATAGCAGATTGTGAGGTTTGTGAAATTGTTACAACCAGAAATTAAGCACATTATAGTTACATACGCACAGAACACAAAAAGCTGAAATGCCACACTCTGCCAGCCCAATACAAATAACATTAAGACAATAATTAACTGGAACTGTTTCGCATTTAGCTGCGTTTCCCATCTCGTCTGATATCGGGAGACGGTGGGGACGCTGGGTGTATAAAAGCCGGCGCCATTTTTCAGTGTACCATTACCGTAACTTCACCTCAACCAGCTTTGACAACCATCCCCACCGCTATCTCATACCATCTTCAACCCACGCCAGAACCAAGCGCGCTAAGTGGTCTCCGCTGCCATCAGACATCAGTTCGATAATTGCGGATGGAATCATTAGCGAGCAACAGCTTGGGGCTGCTGTGAGCGGTAATTGACAGTCGATATTGGCCACTCATCTGTCTATGTCCACTACACACGGCCCATGATCAATCTCCAATCTATCAGGCCCTCACTCTGCCTGTCTCAGTCTGTAGATGATTCTGCATCAGATAGCTTTACATTTCAATTGATAAATCCGTAGCCGCCGAGTTAAATGTATTTTAAGCATTCACCAATCAACACTTAATTGCTCAATTACTGCTCATGTTCGGTGGATATTAGCATGGTTGGGAACGTTCCACGGTGTGGTGTACGCATGTTGGTTAAAACTATCTTAGTTTATTAGTTCACTGAAATATTTGACTTATTGTTTTTTATTAACATCTTAGACTTCCAAATACTGGTAGTTGTGCATTTAGTTTCCATCTTTGCCACGATATTACGATGTATAGTTTGATAATATAGACTTATACTACAAATTTCTTCCTCAGCAATGCCCAGGAAGAATAAGAGTAATCTTTTTTCCCAAATACCAGAATGATTTTTGCATGATCAATCTGGTAAATTACTGAATAGTCTTGATGGTTTTGTCTTTTTAATGGGTTTCTTAAAAGTGGACCTCGAAACACACGGTTTGCTCCACAAAGTGTTTACAATGCAAGGGATCAGTTCAAATCAGTACAGTGCAAGTTGTAACATACAGAAGAAACCGGGCAAACGAACCAACAAGCACTACATTGAAATGGCTGAGCGAGTTTGCCTTATAATGCAATTAGGCTTATTTGTGTGACACAGAAAGCATACAATTACCCGTAATGAAAGGCACCAAGAGTAAAATAAACCCATCAGAAAGTTCGGTTAAGTTGTAGCACCTTCTCAAATTGAGATAGTCTACTAAGCACTTGCATTTCCTGGACGAGAAATAACGCACGGTTGTGACGTGAAGTATGTAGACTTTGCAAATTACAACATAATTAGCTTATACCCAATTGCCAGGTCATCTAATAATTGCATCTTTCACTAGTTGCCACAAGAACCATTTCACCTTATCATTCATTCATATAAACAGTAGATTTATCTTACAACGTGCCCTACATACATGTACATGCATCATCATACACGAAAATAGAACACACCATTTATTCATGCCACTTTCAGAAATAAAAAGGCCCTAAAGAAAAAACAAAGAGTGGCTTCCGTAGCAAGGTAACAAAAGCTAATAAACAACCTTCAAATGGGCAGACGACATCCTCCACCTTGCGCGCGCATCGCGACTCGGTCACGTGGGGTCGGTGACCGCCGTCGCCTGGGATTTATCGCCGGGCTCGCCGGGGAGATCAGACCGCCGAGGCCCCGAGCCCCAACACGCCGTCAATCGTTGTTAACGAGTCGTAAAAGTCGTTGGCCGCCACTCACCGGGAGGCTGTGGACCTAAACACCGGTCATGGCTGGTTATATTGTGTGTGTTTTCTCCCCGTAAATCTGGAACACAAAAAGGTGCTTCTGCCACGTGTTTTGCCACGTCTGATCTGAATAAGATTCATTGAGCTGGATGGTGCGGGGTTCTGGCTTGTTTGAGTGCACAGAATGGAAGAGAGCATGTTTTGATTTAGGACTAGACGTCAGCGTAAAAAGGTGTGGATTTGGACTTTTCAAAGAGTTATTGTGGTAGATTGCCAAACAGTGGAGTTGAATACTGTATAGAGAGACGCTCTTTTGGCGTTTGGTTATGTGCAAATGACTTCTTTTATTGATACATTTTGAGCTGGGTCGATAATCAAGTGCATTCTTGTATACAAGCATATTTTGGGGGCTTAATAGGATTTTAATGACACTTTAATGACATATTTGTGTAAGTGGATAGATAGATGCTGAAAAGGATTATGAAAGAGAGCCGTTATGGATATGGCTATATCAATAAAGTGGTAGCCATTTTATCTAAATGGATATGGAGCACTGGATAGAGCACTGTTAGTTTTTTTTATACAATTGAGATACTATCAATACCATCAACCTATGAAATCCAAAAGAAGTATTGATGGTGTATGACCTATCTTCTATTATCCACTTGTCAAGACCAACTCATTTGCAGTTCATAACTAGATCAGGGAATACAGATTGGCTATGCTTCACTCCATGATTAGAGAACTAAACAAAGGGTCTTCAGCCGCGTGTTGGAACTTGATAAGTAATCACCATTAGATATACATTTGGTTGGATATAGCACTGTTTTATATGGGAAAAACGGTTCCTCTCCTACTCATCGAAGTCTTTTGAAGATTGGAGTGCACAGATTTCGGATTCAATAATAATGATTTCACCAAAGAAGATTGTAAAAAGAAAATATTATTGATACACGCATGCTGATTGAAAACCCGTCCATTTCATATACATTTATACGTAATTGCTGTCGTGGATTGAAATGAACAATATCTACTTGGAGTACTTAAAAATATTACTGTAAATGTCGTTGCATAGAAACCAAAAGATTGTATTAACATATCTACACGAGATAAATTATCACCTGTTTTCTATATCAACTATATTTCCAATTATTTGGATCACAAAAAAGTTCATATTTCTGAGACATGAACGTCTGAGATCAAAACCAGGAACATAATTATTATATGTGAGTGAAAAACATGATAACGTGATAATGAATGCACATTTCTCTCCATTGAAAAAGAATCCACAGCTTCCGTGAGCATTACGCTTTGTACTCCTGCGATAAACAACAACTTGGATAACAACATAAAACCTTGGCATTACGACCACGTCGTCCGCGATAACCTTCGATATCTGTTTGATAACACTGGCAGACGATCTTTTCGAGTGCCACCCGGGTTTTTATGAAAACCCGCCTTCGAGTTTTGCTGCTTCGCCCACGTCGAGTTTGTGTGTTCTTCTGGGCGTGATAGATCTCGGAAGTACTTGGACAGGAATGCATTTTTTCTGCTGCTGCTGCCGTTGCCAGCAAGGTAGCGGCTATAATGCCAGCGTCCGCAGCCACCGCTCTCTCTTCCAGCACCTCTGATTTACGACGCTGACATTTCCGCGCTGATTGAAACGCTGCCGTTTTTAAAACAGCCGTAGGATTGCGATTGTGATGTTCCACTGCTGATGTGCATTTGAGCAGTTAGTGAGTTGAGTAAACGTGGCCACCTGCTGATTTGGAGATGATGAGCTGGATTGCGGATTAGAGGAGAGCCTATTACCACCACCGCCGCCGACCTCAACCACTTGTGATCAGGGTGCCATCGTTATTTGAGAGGCCTACAGTCTATGATAGGTGTTACACAGATATACATGTGGGGTGCAGTGAAAACAGCAACGCTATACGTCTCTATGGAAATGTGATTATGAGCAGCACAGGATAGGAATACAAGGATTAAGTAACCTGCTGTGATATCTTTTGAAGGGACGATTGAACGTTGGATGAAAATAATTATAGGTGGCCCTACAATATCCATACTGGCAGTACGGTTCTATAGCACCAACATATAATACAACCCACGTGCAGGTTTTTACATGTGCCAACACGCGGACGCACTGCACACTATTCCAAAATAGTTACACGGGCTAGAATAGTTACGACCATATTGGAAACGTACCTTTAAAGCTTGAAAGCAACACGTCGTCCGTGAACCAGTAAGTGTGATTACACCACCGCGTCTTTATAGAACCTGAACTTCACGGGATACACACGAGAGGCGTTGCGGCACGAGCGACAAGCGCGCTCGCCATCTGTGCAAAGGCCACGCGAAGCAGCTATTTATTTCCGGCGGAGCGCGGTGCTGGGCGGCAGCGACACACATTGTCACCCGCTACTCATGTTTGTTTACACTGCTCTCCGCATGCGATATTTTTTCATTGGAAAACTATGATGCCGCCGCTGCAATCGGCATTCAGCTACAAATCAATAGCACTGATTGGTGATAGTAGTATACACAGTATAGAACACCCGAGTCATTCAGTTCTTTTGTGGCGACGACGCCCGGCTTTAGCAGTGTGATTGGATATACGTAACAACAGTGGGTCAACACCAACGATAAGAAAGCTTCATATAGGATAACAGCCAGCCGATAATGGGACTACTACCCGAGGTGCGCCACGCCTTGCACGTGTCACTGAAAGGTCGGGACAACGAAACTTACCGAGGCACGCTTGTGCTTAAGAACTGGACCCTGCTGTACCCAGGCGGCCTGGCCCCACCACCCTCGCAGGCAAACGACGGCCTCACCACGCCCGTGCCCGGCAGCCAGCAGATGGATGACCCGATGGGTGCGTCGTACTACGTGATCGCCGTGGTGCTCGTGTACGGCATGTCCATTGTGCTGCTCATCGCGTCGCACGTTAACCGCAAGCACCAGAAGATGGTGGAGGATCGCCAGATCCATAAGTACCTGCAGGAGTTCATGATCGTCAAGGAGAAGTCGAGCCGCGAGAACTACAAGAACCTCAAGAAGAGCATCGTGCAGAAGCTCAACTGGGAGCGCAACCCCACGTACCGCAACCTGAGCCGCGCCATCATCCCCGCCATCGCCGTGCCCGTGGGCCGCCAGCTCAAGACGCTGACGGAGGCCGAGATGGCAGCCGAAACGGGGCTGCTGCCAGCCGCCGTGCACATCGGCGCCGCCGTGGACACCAACAAAGGTGGCGGGCGGCTGACGCGGGGCTCCTCCCCGGCGGCCAGCTTCGACTTCCCGGATACGCACACGGCTGCCGGCGACCGCAAGCAGCGGCGCAAGGGCATGGGCCACCTGTTCGGCTCGTCCTCCACGAACTTCACACACTCGGTGCTGGAGCGGCTCAGCGAGCTGAACGAGATCCGGCAGGAGACACGCGTCAGGCTCAACAGTATCGCGCAGTCCAGTACTGAAGACGGCAGCGCAGTACTGGAGGCGTTTCACAACGTCAGCAGCCTCAGACGACAGTCGCGGCTATGCTCCGCAGCGTCCGGCAGTCTGGTGAGTATTGGAGACAGCAACAGCGACACAGACAGTCACGTCACGCTGCCCGCCATCACCGTCTGCCCCCCGCCGCAGACACTGTTGACATCGCCGACCGAGACCAACCTACTCCAGCCCGGATTCCAGCCAAGCCGCAAAGGCAGCTACAGGAGCCTCACGTCGTCCCCACTGCCCACGATCGAGGATAACGAGCACCAGGAAGCTCCTATGAGTACTGCCCTCGAGAACAAGAGCAGGGAAGTGGTGGCGGACGTGCACGAGTCGTCGCTGTCTTCTGGTGGCGAGTCTAGTGATTCTGAACAGGCAACGGTCACGTCTGATAGTCATAAGTATTCAAAACCACCTGCCATAGAGGATAGGCAGAGGTCTGTCGATGAAGTATGGACCATGGGTCAGGTGGATAATGCAGGCAGAACTAGTCCATCCAGTAGGCACACCGCGGGGGGTCATACGTGGATAAGCCCATTAAGTTCACCAAGTAAAAATGGTAACTATTCTACAAGTCCACTTTTGAAGGTGAAGGGGTACGGCAACAGTAAGTCATTCCCTGAAAACGGAAACCAAAGACGACAGGTGAGGTTTAACCCTACGGTGAAGAGAAAGAGTGACAGTGGTAGGGGTTTGGCATTATTCAGACAGCAGCCTGTGACTGGGGAAGACCAAGACGACAGTGATCTCTCTGGGTCAGAAGGAAGTGCTATGCAGATCACGTGTGTTTGACACACTTCCGGTGTTGCGCAACGAGCCTTTCATTCGTGCTGTCACGCAGGGTACAATGAGTGCAAGAATTCTGCCTTGACTTAGTGTGAAATATTCATAGTTGTGTGTGGTGTGAAAGGCGCCTCTTCGCCAAACGACCTTGCCAAAGGGATATTGGGACATGCACACAAAGAAAAGTATTGACACTGGCACCGCGTGGAAGTGGCGCTCCGGGGATTTATGTGAACAACATAATGCTCGCTAATAACCTGTGCGGGAGGGATCCTTTTCATAGTTTACCAATAACATTTTTTACAAGCCAAACATTTTCAAAATGCCATATTAGTTCGCCTGACTGGGTGGCCATTTGACTCCGTGAAT
Organism: Streblospio benedicti; assembly: GCA_019095985.1. Taxonomy (NCBI): domain Eukaryota; kingdom Metazoa; phylum Annelida; class Polychaeta; order Spionida; family Spionidae; genus Streblospio; species Streblospio benedicti. The sequence goes on along the minus strand of CM032664.1, from coordinate 30,250,405 downwards.
GGCGACCACTTAGTCCAGCCGCCAGTCGGTTCGCGGTGATCAGCCCCTCGTCAGTGCGTAGAGAGGCAGCCTTTCTCCTCTCATTATCGCCCATTGAGTTTGCCCAGTGGGTGGATGGAACTTGATGTGTTCATGGCGCAGCTCAGGACATAGAGGGTTACAGGGGTGGAAGGGGGGTGGGTGGGCTGGTAGCAGATTTCGAAGTATCATCATTCGAGTCGTACTGCAATTGCTATACATGTACATGTGCATGTTTGCCTACCTATATCTGACTAAAACATGCACAATTAAGTTATCTAAGATATTGTCAATTGTGTGTGTATAACATGTTATTTAAGTTTGATATTTAAGTGGAATCTGAGAGATCTATATTTGTAGCAGCATTGTTTGTGTGAGAGGAGCCAATAGTTCTTTGTGTATAGATTGACAGACAAAGGTAATCCTATAGTTGTAAGAAACTTGTTCTTTACACCAACCAGGACATCGTGGCATTGCAAGAATACTTTATGTAGATAATGCCTATACGTTTCAATGTTTAACTTTTAAAGCATGTTTGTGGGGAATATGATGTTATAACTGATATTATATTGAGCGAAATAATCTCTACGTATAAAACAAGATGATGCAAATGAAACCGTCATACTGATAAAAAAAAGTCTTCCCTCTTACAAAAAGAGTAAATGGAAGCGTTTTGGGGCAGTATCTTTCTACATGAATAACCGTCTGTATGAGTCCACAAATCACTTCATCGACATTGTTCATTTAGCTATTATAATATTTACAAGCAATCCCAAGTATTTGCTACATTCATATCTCCTAATGAAGTCCATATTTGTAAAAGCCCCTGTTTCCTATATGGTCAGTGCCAAGTCTTTTGTATGTGTGCAATGCTAATTTAGAAAGCCTATGATAAATGCACGAACAAAAACTTACACGTCATGAGTGGCATGCTCGGCGCTTAAATTTACATTCAAAGTCCGCCCTATATTAGTCCCGTAGAAGTTCCAACTGCAATGAGTGATATATAAATGTAATAAGCCTGCTAAAATTCCAAATGTAATGAATACGTGAGCGGAACCGAGGCGAAGAAACCCAATATGATTTAGTAATAACTAGCGTTACAAACATACCTAATGAGAAAAATAAATAGATTCGTGGATCAGAAATTTTCAAACTGCAATTGCACACGTGTTTCAATCAATCTGTAGAAAATTGGAAACAAATGTTACAGACGAGAACTTGTTTTTTTCGTTTGCCTCCAAGATACGAACGCAACAGGTATAAAGTATAGCAATGTCTCTTGTTAATTGATTATGTGTCGATAAATAATATCAATCAATCTTATCCTTTTGTTTTAACCCTTTTCGACCAGAATATGTATATGATTATTATATATACTAAATGAATATAAAGATAAGAACTGTTCTGCAAATTGTACCTTCTTTCCTCGAATAATAATTATCTACACGTAGGTCACTCCTCTCCTCGAATCTTGATATTTAATATACATGTATATAAAACGTTGTCAAACTATTTCATTTTAAATGGTGGAATTAGAAGACCTGTTTACTTTTAAAACGAAAATAATTTTCATTGACGCCAGACAAGCAAATTGAAGGGAGTTACGACTTAGGTATGGCCACTTATATTGACTTTGAACTGGTTACGGTTTCTAAAACTTGTTATTTTCTGAATCAAAATGTGTACAATTTCTGGTCACAATAATACTCATAACTTTTCACCTGTGAAAAGAAGAAATTGCAGAGCAGTGCATACGGTTTTTTCTCTTCGCCAGTGTGTGTGTGTGCGCGCATCAGTATAGTTAGTAGCACATTTTTGGATAAATCAAACATAAATTATTAAAATCAACTGATGTTCTCCTATAAATGAGCGTGTTAAATATTTACTAGGCATTAACACGTGATTCATGGCCACACTCAAACAACAAGAAGGGCTGTATTGATAAAAAATAAAGATCAATTGTGTATGTGGATGTTTGAACAAGTTACGTTCAATTTGATCACATGCATGAACACCTTTGTGTAATATTTTCAAAAGTAGAATACACACCTTATAGATAAATTTGCAAATTTCATGTTTTACTTCATTGGACAAATGGCATTCATCTGGCGTCCGTATAAATGTATTGAAGATCTCAAGAATGTTTGTTAATTCTAAAAGGCTTTCGGTTTGTTTGAAAATAACAAACAGTCTCTTGATAACATTGCAGGATTCTGATTAAAAGAATGTTGTAAAAGTGTTATGGCGGTGATTGAATAATAGACGAGATTTTGTTGTTGATCACTTATGAAACAATCTTTCACTAATAGCCTGAGTCACTGCATTCAAATAACCCCTATATTAGAACATAAACACCAGTAATGGTTTAAACCATAGTATAATGATTACTTCCAGTTTCTAGAATGGCATGCTAGCATTTTCTGAATAAATGTAAACTCATCAGAGTGACTCCATTATATTAAGTCATTCTGTGCAGTTACGCCATTTTATGAGACCCCATGAGAGAGAAGATCACAGAGCGTCTCCTTAACTTTCTGAACCGCAAGTATTGACCTCATTTAGCATATATATATATAGTTGGCTGGGTATGTTCTAACAGTTTGTGCAGATGTTATCTTATAACTAGAATCGATTCAGTTGGCAAAAGTGTTATACATGCAACTCATTTGATTAGGAAATGTATTTATAAAACGATATATTATGTTATTCAAGTTATGTGTGCATCTCACATGTTACTTTTTATAGATATTTTTATGGAATTTTATCATGAAATACATTTTATGTATGTTTCATTTCGCATTCACAATATTGATAGATCTAACGGCTGTTATTCATTAGTTTTAAAGTGTCTAAGAGGAAAGCTCACTGAATTATGTGAGCTTCCCTTTTAAATGTGCTTCATAAAATGATATTTCTAACAGAATGAATAATTATGAATGAAATCTCCCACAGCGATGTCAAAGTAGTAAGATTGGACAAAGGACAATTAATGGTTATATTGAAATGTGTGTTTTACAAATTGTGTTTAGGAAATTTCTCGTGTAACTTGAACAAGCGTCTGTTACAATGTTTCTGCACGTGTATGATGATAAATAAAATCATGTAATCAACATGTAGTGCCAGCCATATTCATTTTAATTTCTGGTAATTTTACAAAGGTCTTGCCAATGACATATCTGTATCCCATAACATTATCCATCCTTTAGAGTGTTAATCTTGGAATTGAAATTTAAAATGGAAAGGTCTGACCAAGATGAAATTATCAAATTATTCACCGTAGAATGCATACATAATGTATACAATGCAATTCACCAAGCATAATCGGATAGTGCAATTTACAATTATTTTAAATACACAAACTCAAGTCACATAGGCAATGAGGTGTTGCTTAAAACTGTTTACCAATGTTTATTTTATACAATGCCGTATACATAGAATAGGAGATCAAAGAGTTCGATGTGATCATGCTTAGATAATCTAATAGGTTCACACGGTGCGTAGCATTGACTAGTTATAGATAGATAAATATTATGATATCTGCAAGTTTTACCAGATTACCACAGTCACGTCTTCGGCATGAGCATTGTCGGTGTAGAACGTGGCAGTATTTGCTCACACTTTCACAGACCGGGGGAGCCTTTGCATGCTAAAATGGGATTTATTCATTGTTGTGGAAATAGACATTTCATGAAAACGTATTGTATTGTGCTGCAAATGTTAATATCACACTATAGACATATGTTTTAAATAGACCTTCTACTAAGCATGACCAGAGTTTGCACT
>CM032664.1:30180300-30246501 GCA_019095985.1 Streblospio benedicti | reverse complement strand
TATACTCCATTATCAGATATTTAGATTTGAGTTTGATTATATGTATGACATCAAGTCACTTGGAATTTTAGTAACCTCATTGAAAGTGGCGTCATCATATTCTTGTGCTCATGAAATCAGCAATTGATGACTACACTATGTTCTTTACATAAGATATCGGAATCCAATAGATCAATTTTGAGTGTGTCTACTTTCCACATTACATTGATATATCCACATTACATTGATATATAGACAGCCCAAGCACACAGCGTTCGCATTGTGAATTCGTTCTATCCATTTCAAATTTTGTCTTTGTGAAGCAGTAGAATCTGATGAGAAAAATTGGGAAATAAAAAAGATAGGCCTTTCTACACTTGAAAATCATTTCTGTAACAAGAGGATTTGCCAATAGCCAGTGGCTATAAACCAAAGATATAGAATATATAGTAAACTCTGATAAAACCTGACTTAGCTGGTTTAAATATTCGGGACTGTCTTACCCTTGCTTTGCACTGGTAATCAAGTTTCACATTTGATAAAGAAAAACAGATTGCTCATGGATCACACTGATTCACGGCCATGTATGACGGTGATACACACTTATAAAACAAACAGATTGTTGCCACATGAAACACTAATAATGCATATAATGATGACACGTGCTTTTTGTTTACATTTGCATGGGATTTGTTCCGTCTATGTTAAGTCAAGGAACATTGAGAGATCAGCATTCATTGTCGGTGTCAGGTGATCGATGGTTACACTATCTCTGTTAGTGTCAATAACTCGTTGAAGCCTCTTAAATCCGTTCATACAGAGCTCTAATTTCTATCAAGTTCAATATTAAAGTGTTATTAGTGGAGTTCAGAGCGAGAAAACAATGATCACAGTTATGGCAATGTTTCGGCACCATTTCTGATGCTCCTTCATCATCAGAAACACACAGACATGTAACTCTCCGGACAGCGCCACAGTTGATAGTGACAATATTGAGATGTTAAAATGTCATCTCAACAGCATCTTGATCTGACCATACCCACACTTCATCATTGGCGTGATTCTCAATATTGAGTTTGGCCAATTCACGAAGAGAAACATAAAACATACCATATAATATTGACGCTGTTGATTTCTATCGAAAGAGTCCATATAAGAGAGCGTCCAGGTGTATTTGCTGTTTATGGTTCCAGATTTTCTTGGTATCACCATCTCCTAGTTCTATACCCTTTGGAGATGTTTACCTCCCATAACCAATGGAATTAGAGTAGCACCCGTTTCTCTCGAACTTAGATACATCGAATTTATGTAAAAACCTGTGACAATTAAACACTTTCTCTTCATGTTCACTTTGATAACTCACCATTTCAGTTAAACGGTTTCAGCTATATATAATTATACGAGAATCTTCGCAGATCTAGAATTATCAAGTATACGTATTTGTACAATGCCACACCCGTTGAATGGTGTTCTTGCCAACGAATTGGAAATGTGCGCATAACAATTTGAGATCATTTAGGCATAATTATTTGTAATTATTCGACACAAATACAATAACATCATAAGTTTCATTTAAGTTTCAATTATTTTCATTCATTATTTCCACTCATTTAAATTTTGCTTCCATCATTATTCACTCCAATGTTTGGTGCATAATCGATAAGGTTTGATTCATTAAAAAATGAAGGTTTATGATCAATAAGTACCACCTGCTCATTTTCAAACCACAATCTGAAAAATAGATGTAATTTATTGACTAGTTGACTTCTTTACGCAGTTTTGGACTTATATACACTGTATTATCGGAACAACACTGGCACATTGAAACATTTTAATTGATACGCTCTAGGGGTGGCTTCAAGCAGTGGCAATCGAGAGGTGGTCTCTATACATTATGAACGCTTGGGAACGCAAGAAACGGTAATACATGCACTGTAGAGATGGTCTCCAAGGGGTCTGTCATAGGCAGATCGAGGTTTTCGGAAAAGGGGGGGGGGCACTTAAGGAAAAGAGGGTGCGCACTTACGGGATTTCATGAAAAACCCTATGAAAATGAAGTATTTTGGTGGTGAAAAGGGGGAGGGGGCGCCCCCTGCCCCCCCCCACTGGATCTGCCTATGTCTGTATAGAAGTGATGCCAAAGGTTCATCCTGCGTATCGCTTTTGGACGAAAATGAAGTCTTGCGCAACTTGCGAGCCCCATACATGTACATGTCAGCATACTGGGCACAGCCTCTTATATAACGCAATAGAATGCTTACCTCAAAACACCTCTACGTGTATGACAAAGAGCCCCTCTGTGGACGAGTCCGTTGTGAGAGGTGGGTAAGGACAGCCCTGGTAAAGTGAGGCGCTCGCTGTTTGCTCAACAATCAGCACCTCAGTCAATGGAACACTGAAAAGCCTCTTCACCACCCTCTGTGTAAACATACGGTTTTAACCATGTGGTGATCTCTATAGGGTAGATGTTACACACGGTATGTATATTTCATGCCGTGATTTTCTTTGTTTAAGATTGAATTTATTTGTGTTTTGTCTTTTATATCAGAATGTATGTTTTGTTAACTTGTACATTGTAACACGTGTATCGTATGAAGCTTAGCAAAAAGTTGAGACTTGATTTATTTGTACAAGTAAATTAGTATTGCATGGTTAACTATTTGCCAATGATTTCAAAAGTTTAAAAAATTGCAAATATATAGATAACATTGTTTCTGACCATAGCATGAAATCCAAACTAAAAGCACAACTAACAAGGTTAACAAATTGGTCAGTACTACAGGCCATATATGGACATGAGATATAGGTGAATCCTTGAGGGTTAGAGTGGTCATTTATAAAGCTAGGGGTAGCCCGTCCATATGCTAAATTACACCCACAAAAATACCCCAGAACCTACTGCTCCCCAACTGTACAGGATGTAACATGCTCCTGATAAAGTGGCCCAGATATTACAGACAGTCTCTATTGCAATGTTGCTGAACATTAATGACTTGATCTGCGTGCTTTTTACACATTATTTTTTTGTTAATCTATTCCTCTGAAATAGATTCCCAGTCGAACAATCACAGTAACATATGTGTTTAAAGACCAAAATTGACTTGTTCCACCACCCCGCAGTTAGCGTCTGGTGGCAAATAGGTGCTTTCTTCTGACAAAACTTACAGTAGCTGTTGGCAACCAAAATTATAATGTTACCACGGTGTATAACCTAATAATACGCGTCTACGATATACTAATTATAATTGCAATATGTGAACTGAATGCGCATTAGTCATGCACATATGTATTTGTATTGCAAAAAATATGTTTTGAATTGGGTTGAGTAGAGAAGGAGCGTCGTTCAGCTAAATCATTGTCCCAGGTAGACACAACTCTCAATTTAGTTGAGACAGAGAACAATGAACAATGAGTCCAATGACCTGTCCTTCCTTCTGGTTTTCATATGAAGATAAACTAGGTGGAACCAATTGCATTAAGCTGAGGGCACAACTAGGAGTGCAGACATTAGCCGTACTTTTTAGGGGTCTGCGCTGTCTTAGGATTTTTCCTCATCACGTACCATGCATATAAGATTCTGGGCGTGTTGGTTCCGTACTGGCTCTGTAATGCCTGTATATATGGTCAAGCAATTGTTTAACTGACTGTGCCGAAAGTTTGGCATATCAAACATTCTCAACTGTCTCCACATTGCCTCAAAAAGTACTTTCACCGCACTTTCGCAGCACCGGACGCACACTGATCCCCACAGTCTACTTGAGTTGTTGGCAATAGAGACAGTACGGACTCAGTACACCAAGTCGTGCGTGATTACATGCCACAGTTACCCAGGCACAAGGAACCGTGCTCCTAAAATGACCGCACTGCCAGTTGTGCCCTAGGCTTATAACAATATAGCACTTACGTGGAATCATCTTGCCAATCAGAGGATATGATCTTGGGCAACATATGTCCCGGCAAGTGTCGATACTGGTCAAACAAGCCATTTATACAGTGTAAACGAGGCAAAAAGATCCTTTTTTCCACCGTTCCCCCGAACATTATGGGCCCAGTTTCCACATCCTCCTTTATTCCAGCCTTCGTTCCCACATGCCACCTCCATTAATCGCTCCCGCTATAGCACTTGCCCATTCTTATCTCCTGTTTTCTGTTCACATCTCAATATCGCGGCGTAGTAAACCACCCTCTGTATGTATCGCACCAGGGATGAATTTGTAAACTACCACAATGTAACATGGTAGTGGTTCTGCTAAAAGCCTGGTTTAAATATCAGGGTCTAATAGCAATATAATTCCGCTTCAAATACAACGTTTTATACTATGCACATAATCTTTTTCCTGTACAGATAGACGATGTCGTCCACCCCTGGATGCTTGCAGACGGTCTTTACCCGTCAGCGCTTCCCGTCCAGGGGCCGCGGTGTATTTTAGGACCAAGAGAAAAATGTTTCCGTGACCCCAGCGATACTTAGATGAAGTCGTTTACCGTTTGCAGTGTATTTGGTATCATAATTCTTTACATACTTGTATTAATACAGGCAAGGCTAATGTTGAAAGTTTGAACTGATCAGTAAGTTCAATTTTAAAGGTGTTCAAGTTTAAACTTTAAAATAAAATTTATGCTTACAAAAAGTATTCTATGTCAATAGTAATAGTTGGTTCAAGTAACGTTTGATCGTTTGACACATTGGTCCAAAATTTAACTAATTTTAAATCGATACTCTACGCGAAACATTCAATTCTCTCCATTTCAAGGGGAAATCTGCACTCACCACATCAAACTCTTACGAGCAAATTCTTGTAAATCACCAAAATAAAAACAACTGCCACTTTGGAGCACGATATGTCTTCTTGACAGTAACAAACAAACTCACTCATATTATTGGTGGTTGATCTTCTTTTGTAAATACCAGTCTCCGATGGATCATCGCACTCGACTTGCAGGATGCCGTAACATTTATCAAAATATGTTATATCCTTAGTAATTGAAATACCACTAGTTGATTGATGTGTGGCATGTATCTTGGCATTGTTAAATGTCAGTACATTCATTGTATAGGAATTGAGGTTTGGTTACAGAGACATCACGTCCATTGTTATGTTCATACGTTTTAACGGAGGGACAAGCCGGACTGGTAACTACCTTCTGGACAATACTTTCAGTCGGTCTGTGCACACACATGATGTGCTGACGCCGCAAACGTACATATTGGTTTACTAATTTACGTAGATACATATTTTCGTCGAGTTTGTGTCATACACGGAGGCGTCCCATTGAGCTCCCAACTGAAATAGGCGGCCTAGCGTGTTTATAGCAATCTTAATGTTAACCCCCGACAGCTGCCTCAGGTGATTAGAAAAAACACAAGGCCACCTTATTTTACCTGAAAACAATACGTATGTGACAAAGCAAAAAAAAAAAAAAAAAAAAAAAAACTAACCAACGAATGCTATAACTGGCGACGTTACCTGCTCCTATAATCGGAATATACAAGACCCTCGCAAATTTAAGTGACTGGAAACATACATGTAGCACGCCTTTCTCAACAGGACAGTTTACTTGACTTCAAAATGGTCTCGTTTGCATTGTGACATCAGCAAGGTTTCTTCATGGAGCGCGTACTTAAAAAGTGTCACCACAAAGTATGTAGATGTACAAATCTATTGTTGGTATTTGTCTATAAAACACAATACGTATACCTAAATTATCAGCAAAATATCAACACCAGATGATTTTTCTACCGTGTGTTTTATGATCAGTTAGAGGAGAACACACTCACCGCCATTATTTTGTAATCACATATTAGTCTAAGTCAGAATTTTATTTAGAAATTATTTAGTTACTGAACCATTTCTTTCAATAGCAATAATTTGTGAAGAGTAATTGTTCCGGAGCTCTTGGACCACGCTTGTCTTTTTTTAGACCGCCCTCTGTGATTTCTCGTGTATGATTTAGGGCGTTACATTCACGAGCATACAATAGTTGGTCCTCATGTGCTAATCACGTTCGGCACTCTTCGTATTTCACTAAGGCTTGTTTAATTAACTTTACCAATGTGTGTACATGCATAATAACTATACCCTATCCATTTGGACAGTTGAAACAGTCTAACTTCAGCAATCACAGGGGTGCCGACCATCTAGTTTAGCTCTTACATGTGACGTCCCATACAGTATCGTTGATTAAGAAACAAACACGTTTTTTGTATCAGAAATAAAATCACATTCTAAAAAGTAGGTTCTTCTAGTTTCGTTTTATAGTGACACTTTACCACCACCCCAACTATACATTTAACTCCCATTCACACAATGTAAGAATTCAACTACTTTCACAAAGGGATTTAAATCAAATTAAATATTTATATGAACAGCACAGTTCCATTTGAGATTAAACCGTAATTGCTCATTGAAATAAATCTGCAAGTAACCTGTGACGTTTATGGATTGCCATTCAATATATTGCTTTTTGTTTTACACTTGCAAATTTATCAAAATATAATCTGGGTTTGCAGTGGTAACATGCTAAATGGCCATTTGACTAGCCTTTGACGTGTGTCACACATCAAATATAAATAAAATACAAGCATTTCTCTGTGCTATTTTCCTTTAATTTTCGTTTAATGTACGATTAAACACTGGATATAACAACATAAACCTGTGGATAATGCAAAAGATTTGTAGAAGTACACTCTGCACTCATTGTAGATACTCATTTGCTTTTATTTTATTGCAAGTATACGAGAACTGATCAAATGCTGATCAATAAGTGTGCCAATGACCTGGTGTAAATTGTAAAGTCATGAGAGCCAGACTGGGATCAGGACTATAAACCACCACATTTACATTTACATTTTTTTATTGTACTTTAAATTGGAACAGCTGACATTTTTCAAAATTTTTAATGTTATTAACCACGTTCAAGCTCATAAAGTTCTGTGCGAGCTGATGCACCAGTAATTCAAAATTTTACTTTATCTAAATGCACAGTTGGATATTTCAATTCCACCCTCACTGTTGCGCCAAGCTAGCTCCTACCACTGCATTGACATAGCTGAAGAGAAGTTCCATCTAACTATATAAAGTGGCCCTGACGAGACTCGAACTCACAATCCCAAGATTGATGATACCATCATCCCAAGCAGCGGGCTGTTAAAAGATTACGCGGATGAACCGTTGTCTCTGTAACCTCCAGCCCACATACTTGGTCAGTTATCATCTCAACCCAGAGGTCGTGGGTTCGAACCCTACCTGAGGACGGAAATTTTTGGGAGCTCTAATGTGCCAGTCGTGTTAAGGTATGAATAACTGGATATATATATTTTTCCCATGACCTCTGGGTTTAGATGATAACTGACCAAGTATGTAAGATGGGGTTACAGAGACAACGGTTCATCCTGCCAACAGCCCACTGCTTGGGATGATGGTATCATTCTGGTCTCATCTTGGGGTCGTGAGTTCGAGTCCCGTCAGGGCCACTTGATATTGTGAAATAATCGGGAAGGCTATGTAAAGGTCTTTTGGAAGATCGTGGAATCTCTGGCTTTACTACATACTGGCCATCTCTGGCTTACTACATTCGGCATCGGAGAGAGAGGGAGGGAGTTCTATCCTTCGTGGCTCGATTAGCTACCCGCCGCCGAATCTAATCAGGAATTCTTCCCGTGGTGTGCCTTCCCATAGTCAGCTTTTTGGTGACCGATCGACCGTTAGAATTCACTGATTGACCAACGAACGTTGAAGTCATGATTGACTAAGCTTCCATTCTAAATTCCCTGGTTACATAGTTCCAGGCCCATACCCTAACGTGGCTTTTAACGGGGAATTTCTAACTAGGGATACTACCCGGTGGCTTCACCTGAAGCACCCTGGTCCATGTCTTCCACCAAGTGGAAATAATCAGAGAAGGCTATCCAAACAAAGGTTTGGGGAAAATGTATACAGTTATTCATCGAACTCAAGACCTCCGTCTATGATCCCAAACCAGTCATATGTCAATCCAAGAGGCGGGATGCTACCATTACAACTAATCCCCGAGACACAATTTACATACTTGGTTTTCACCTGTATCAATCTTACGCAATGCACATTCCCGCCTTGGATACTATTCTTTATCACTATCCAGCCTCGCAGCCTTAATCAATCATAGCCTGCTTATACCTCCGACTATTACAATCTTATTAAGTCATCTTGGGCACACTTGAAACACACATACTCCCATCAGGCTGGATCTTTTTTAACATCAATTATAGATGCAAAAATGACGAACAACTCCGCTCCGCCCCTTCATCCGGGCGTAATCTGGGATGTTAATACAATGATGCTTGACAGAACAATGAGAGTGGAATTGAATTCACAAACAAACTTGAGGAAAATGTATATACAGTTATTCATAGAATCACAGACCTTAAAACGGCTGGAACACTACACATCCCAAAAATCTCTGTCCTCAGGTGGGATTCGAATCCACGACCTCTGTGTTAAGATGATAACTGACCAAGTATGTAGGCTGGGGTTTTACAGAGACAACGGTTCATCCGTAACCTTTTAACAGCCCGCTGCTTGGTATGATGGTATCATTCCGGTCTCACAACATAGGGGTCGTGAGCTCGAGTCCCGTCAGGGTCACTTTATATAGTAAAATGGAAGATGTCTCTTCAGCTATGCCAACACAGTGGCAGGAGCTTGCTTGGCAGAACAGTGAGAGTGGAATTGAATTCACAAGCAAACTTGGGAGAAATATATGTACAGTTATTCATAGCTTGATATTTAATCAAGCGACAAATGCATGAAACCTATTGTCGGAAAACAGCTAAATAGTGCTATTTTTACAAGTATCTTTTACGAGATGAACACATGATGTACTCTCTCCGGGAAAAAAATGTTGTCAACATCCGCTGCAATCTTGTTCACGTCCACGCATTATTGGAAAGAAAAATCCACCCACATATAATCCTAATTGAACTTGAGGCCCAGCAAGCAAGGCAAGACCACCTGAAACCATTGCCACACCGTGAAGACATTGGACCAAATCTGTCCACCAGTATAAAGTGTACCACCAAAGACTCGATCCATGGATACGACCTTCTTCAAAGGACTACCGCTGATCTGTTGTTTAATCTGGATAAGACATATATGGGTTAAACCTCTCCAAACTGTCAGCATTGGCAATGGTGATAAGTATTATTGCATGCTGTTAGTGAATGGTAGTAAAAGGAGTAACATTTATGAGACAATTTATCAGTGATACTAACAGTTACTTGGATAAACAGAGCGCGTAAAGAGGTAAATGTTCACTGCATATGCTTCTTCTTGCATTATTTTTTGTTCATTTCAGTTTCAAGATTTTTTTCTATATATGGTGTATGGTTGCAATGGTATCAAACAATGATTACGGGAAAATATTATGACATAAATATTACGCATCGTTACGTTGATGTAAACTATGTGTTTGTGATGATACAACAACTATGGAAGTAGGGTTTGATACAATCTTGTACCCCTCTTTATCATATAAAAATTAGGTTTAATTATATATACAGTGTAAATAACAAGGTGAGTTAATGCAAACAAAGTCACATGGTTAATATCAAGCTCAAAAGATTTCTATATAGCTTGTGATTCGTGATGATAAAGCAGTGATCATGAATTACTGCGTTGACGAGCATCACTTAATTAAACACAACTAGAGATTTTGACCGTTAACAAATAACATAATGGATCAGTAGCATGCAAATCTTACCGAGCATAAACGTAATAGGTAGTATTATTACGAAGTAGAGTGCCACATTGAACGTCTTCATTAAATATTGTTTCGTCACTTTGCTACTGACGCTTTAAACTCTTTTTCACTTTTTTTTAAAGAATGGTATTGTACATTCTCAGTTTCAAGCACATGTACCATCGACCAAGCCAAGTTGAAAATAAATGTGCGTGTGTGCGTGCCCCTATACATGTACGTGTGATGTAGATACAAGTATAGCAATAAATCATGATCTAGTGTGATGCATATCTAAGATATAGTTATTCATAACTAACGCAATTATATAGATAGGAGTTAAATCACACTTCATATTATCACTAACTCCTTGTAATAAGTTACAAGTGTAACCTCCAGCCCCTGCTTGTAAAGGCGTGTTTGTGTCAGTCTCTAAGCTACTGAAGAATGAAATCTATGACATGTTAAAATCTTTGCACTTTCTCTAGTGTGTGACATGTGTTATATCCATTATAGGGCATATAATTTACTGCCATGGGTATATTATATTGCAGGACGCATATTCTTGTAAAGTTTGACATCTTATCGTGGCTTGTACTTTACAGTTCACCAATTCTATAGCCTATATAGATATCTATAACGACATATATGATCTATTCAGGGAGGCGTACCAACTGTAAAGATCATCCCCCATACCGCTTCCCAGTATATTTACATAGCATAATATATGCGCCGTAAACCTACACGGCTTGTGTAAGTGCATTTGTCATACAAATATGACAAGGGGACTTGGCAATATACTTTTTCGTTTGCTTTTACTTATCGTCAATAACCAGAGCGTTGTTGGAGACAAACATTAAACACTCGTTGTTCAATAGTAACCCAGTTTACATACACGTTTCCTTGTGGTAGATCCCACCACCCGAAATAAATATGAGTTGTTGGAATCAATTTTACAGGTGGTACATGTACCTACCAGGTGTAATGCAGTAGTTGGACTATTGTAAATATATGTTGATTTATTATGACATCTTCCTTATCAAGTCAGTATGTGTAATGAAAATACGTCGACATACTGGCCTGGATATTAAATAATATATTGTATATTAATAGGGGTATTGGGCATATATTAACGCGAATGACACGTTAAACTATCTCTTGATTAACTATACGGAGCGATTTCCTATAGAACATCTAATGATCCGAAGAGTTTGCCAAAATCCATTGCCATAATGAAATGAGTTACAGTAGAACCTTGTTATCGCAGTCGTGTGCGAACAGTGAACTTTAACTGGTACCACTCGTATCTAAATATGTTACAATGAGCTGTAGCTAAAACAAACAGACGGCATGTATGATTACACGCCCCTAAGTAAAAAGAGCTTGTCAAACTTTGACAGCAAGTATCATCATGTGCTGGTAGAAGTGAACCACTCAAGAACTGGAGTATCCATACCACGGTAAAAAAAATGTACCTTGTGTCTCATTTAGGGTATTAGATAGTACTGCACTATAGTCACTTAACATCTGAATTACAAGATATGATAATAGATATATCTTGGAACCACAGGTCTTCTCACAACACAGAGTTCTAATGCTCTTTGGTCCCCTTCATCAGCGCCAAATGAACAATCCTCTTACCAGCATGTCCCTATTAATGAAATGGACTCATCCCCAAGAACTACCTGCTGAACAGACTGTAATCCGTTGGTTCCCCTGTGAAACTGTAATGCTAAACGCGCGCCAAATTAATGATGATATTATCACACCCGCGATCGTCTGCCGGTGTCTGGGTATTTATTATTAAAGTATCCAATTTGGGCGTGCGTAGCAACGGACCAAATACAGGCGGTTATGTGCGCAATTTGATAGCTTCCAATGGCGGTAATTTGGGCTACTACATTCAGGTTGATTACCAGTGTTTTGATAATGCTTCATCGTATAGGACTGCGTGATGCAAAGACCTATATGGTTAGTTACTGTAATAATTAAACGGCATATTCATTTGATAGGGTAAAAGGGGAATTGACATTACAACAACTATCTCTTGTGATTGTGTAATTGTAGAATGTCTTCATTTCCATAATGCACATTTGTGGGGTCTATCCCTGCAAGTGTGAATGCCACACGTGCAACACACAGCGGTGCCACATTAATCGTATTGTGTCAATAAACTCGATAGAACCCTACAGCAGACAGCACAATGACACTCATTTGGGATCATTTGTGAACATGTTGTTTGTTTACCACATGAGCAAGCATGTAAAGTTTGCGATTGCTGTGATAAAAAGCGAATGTACCTCGCTAGTTGTATGTATAAATCATTAACATTATCTTAAACATATACCTTTAGTATAATGATACCATGTGGTTGTGGCTGTCCATATGCCTATCGAGACGATAAAATATTGCAAAATCTAATCGGCGTGGCATAGAGAGAGGGGCCACCTATGGAAGTAAATACGTATGCTCCAACGGCGATCGAAATATGAGTTGAGCTGAGGTACCGGCGTACGACGTCATCTTTTATATAGACAACAAACCCAGACGATGATACAGAGAGAGAGGCCGGAGCCAGTGAAAGTATGAGATACAAAACGCACACAAGTGTCTACAATAGCCGTAATGGACCCATTAGGTCACATTGCAGTGACACAATACTCACCAAACACGGGAACCCCACCACATCCTGGTATTAGGCCAGAGAAACCTTACACCACCACAGGCTCATCGATTAAACTCCCGCTCAGGTACAATACCTAATGCGGTGTATTCGAGGGATACACAGCCGCCATAGGTGCGCAGTTGGCGTGTTTTCTTTATTGACTGTATCTATTGTAGTCAATCAACCAGGCGGAAGTGTTTATTTAAGTGATAAAGTCGATATGGTTAACATGACGGTGGATTCAAACACTTCAAATCCTCGTGTTCGATTCGATGGATACAGTGACTCGTGTTGATATTGCTGCTTCTTGCATTCGGTGAGGTTGGGTTTCGTATAATTTTAGGGATGTATGGTTTTAATATTCGTGTTATGTTTGGTAATGATTTGACATCTTTTAAGCTAAGATTATCACCGTGGAGCATAGAATAAGGTAATGAGATTGTAGAAGCTGTGTAATTGTGAAGTCGTTGGCGGTCTGTTGACACTTTTAAGTGCATTTTGAAAAAGCAATAACAAAACAGCAATGCTATAGACCGGATAGGCTATACAGTAGCTACTATACAGTCGGAATAAACTTACTTATTACATCAATGCTTACAGAGACTCGAGTCTAGATAGCCTTGCAATATAGCCAAGCAACCGTGTATTGAAAACTGCATATGATGACTTAGTCTCCTAACTTTTTATGATAAGTATGGTTAAATACGTATTTGAATACCACTGAGCAGAGACGTTTGACTAGTTGAGAGTGCAAAAAGCCCCAATATTATTGTGGGCACCAATTTCAAGTTAGGTGAATTGTCAATTGAATTGGTGTTTTATGTTGCTTAATATATCATTCAATGATTTTTTTTTCTATTTCTCATTTTGATAAGCAATCAATTTCTGACAGACGTCAATCTATTCAGAGGCTAATAGCCATCCGCATTCATGGGTTTGATATTAGAGTTACGGATAAGTTAACTTTATTCAAAGTGTTCATTATGGTAACAAGACAATTTTATAGGTCTAGGTGTCTCTTAGAACTATTAACAAAACCCAAATGTCAATATCCTGAGTTCGATTTGTGTATATATCAGATCATGTGTATTGTTTCGGTTAAATATAGGGGATCTGCTAGAAAAGATTACGAAGAGAATATATACAGAAATCCAAATTGCATAGACATTCTACAATTTTCTAGATGTATCCAGGTGCCAAAGAAGTGAGGCGTAAAAAGATATACATGTCTTAGAGTGCATTGTAAGCACAAGTGTATTCAATCAAGGAGATTACCAACTGTAGTTAATGATGAAATTGAGTATACATTATCAAGAAAAATGTCAATCTATTTCTGACGGGTATAATTTCCAGATATGTATAGGAAATGTGTTTATCAGATATGCGAACATTTACGTAACTCTTGGTAAGTATCTCTACCACCTCAACCCTCATCCTCACTTAGGCATCTACATGGTAAGTCAGCCTAATACGCTCACCATCAGCTATGGTGCTAGAAGATGAAGAATCTGTGTGGACAGATTGTGACGCGTACCACTCAGTAACGTAACTCCTTGATGTAACGTATTGACTACGAAGCTCTCAGTCTCTCAGACGTCTGTGGTGCAAGGGAGGCTTTCATAAATGCATGTCATACAGCCAAAAGGAATCCATCGCGGTTACTATACACATTATCAGAAACAACTCTAAAATATGAAAAGTTATGTATTTATGTATATGACACGGCATGATCTGGATCTCTCGCAACTGACCAAGTACTTTAATGTCATTTGTAAACGCAACTGCTTTGGTGTAAAAACTAGAGTTTGAAAATCCATTTATTCAAAGAGTGTCAGGTAAGAGCATGTTTTTTTCTATTTACACTGGTAAAGAAAGGCCCAGAAAAATAATCTGGATCACATGACTATTCTTTATAAGTGTACCTTTTCTTGATGAGAACTCGACCTCTTTGAACAGGTACGTATCTAACACTTTGGGGAGTTGTTTATCTGATTATGTTGGCATTGTTGGCTTGTTATTTCATGAATATATAGGTATTATTGATTTGGAATTTATTTGGAATTCCTCTGAAGGATCTATATTTTTGAAAAGGTAGACGGATAAATCCAGAGAGAGCTAAAAATCTTTAAAATAGAGACGTATCGAATAATCATTAACATTGATTATCAAAAATATATCATAGAAAGAAAAACAAAAAGTACAAAAAATATTTACAAATTGCAATACGTAAATGATTATAATAAGAGTTCGAAGTCAGTATAAAACCGATTGACGTTTTTGTTTCATCCTTGGTTTGTACAGAAAATACCCCGTTCACTATCAAAGAAATAAAACAAAAATAAAGCAAAAACAAACATTACACACATTCTAAATACATAGGAACACTGATGACTATAGTAATAAGCCCCAAATCATAACAATGCAGTAAAATTAACCCTTCCCAATCTGCCAACCAAACATAGAAGTAAGAAATGTAATGCAGACATGTCCGACTGCATTGCTATTCGTCCCAAACAGTCAAAATCCAGTAGCCAGGGAAAGTAAATAATAATCTTGTAAATAGTAAGTGGACGTGAGGTGTTGGCTTTATGTCCATGCTATTTATCCAGATCTTATCAGAGCTAATATATGCACCAACACTTATTCCAGAGAAGTGGTGACACCAGTTTAATTGAAACATGTAAATCGTTCCTTCATGGAGCATGCAGCTTTTGTGTAAACGACCGTTTGGATGTGATTTGGTTAGGTCTGATGTCAGTTAATTTGACCTGATGATTGGTGTGACAAATGAATAAGATGTATTACAAGGAATATAACATACAGACAATGCAGGGCACGGTCAAAATTTAAAACAAAAGGTGAGTCTGTGTCAGTCGCGCACACCTCCGAATCTGCATTAGGTCCAGTGTCACTAAGAAGCACCTTCACCTTACCCCTGTGTATCAAAGCCCCAATATACGAAACCATACACGTTTTCGGTTTCACAAGTTCTTCGAGCAGCTCACAAAATGCTCGATATGTTGCATGTAATAATTATGATTCAATGATTAAATGTCAGTCACATTGATAATTAATGAGTTCCTGTCACTTTAAGTGTGATGAGGCCTTGTTTACACACCATGTTCATAGAACTGTCAACACGGTAGTCCATTAATCAGATAGCGAGACGACATGTTCAATATTGAACAGTTATTTTTCAGTAAATACTCATCATCTCGTCATCACATAATAATGGAAGTTTATCTAGCCCTTTAATTGTGGGTATATTATTTGCAATTCCTCCAATTTAAACCTCTATCTAAACTATAAGCACTAATTAAGGTAGTACCCCCTCTCCTTGCTCAGTAGAGCACCTTAATCATTATATAACTGGTGTATGGACATTGCTACCTCCAGTATAGAAACTATAAACGCTATTGTTATTTCCAGATAAAGAGAATGTGTCACCACTAGGAGTAAGCTGCTGAGCAAGGAACCATGATGAAGGGATACGGGAAGAAAGGGAAGGCCCAGCCGCCCCCGGCGCTCCTCAACGGGCGGGGCCTGACCTTTGACCGACAGAACACCCTGGAAGAAAGCAGGCTGGTGAGTACAGTCTTCCCTTTTAGGGACCATTGGTATAGGACCTTGTGTTCAATAATATTGGTCAACTCTTTCTATCATTACAGATATAATGCCTGTGCTATATGTTTGACTCTCAAAATGGATACCACAACCGCTACCAACTTGGGGCTACATATTTCGTAGAAGGCCTAACTTGGAATATTAACATTGATAAAACACCTACACAAACAAAAGACCTGCTCTTGATTTAAACCCTTTTCTTAGGTTACTAATGGCAACATGAGCAACTCAAAACAAAAGTCTGTTTCATTAGTCCGTGATGTTCGCCGAACACGCAAAGAGTCAATGTTATCATCGATCTGCGACCCCAAAACATTTGTGTCTTGCTAAATGTACCATTGTTGATACTCGTCTATTGTCTGCTGAGCCTTCAATAACATGTTTTTGCCACTCATGTGTGTGGCAGGGCCGTATGATATGGTGGTATACTGTGTGCAAGGAGCTGTTTTAGTTGTGGGTCATGTCTGTCTAAAATGTGCTGAATGGTATTTGGGTAGTTTTTGATGAGTAGCATGGCTCTTAAGCTGTAGATTTAATTATTGAGTTATCCGTGCTCTGGCATAAAAGCATAGTTGGCATAAAAAGGCATAGTTTGGAGTGACAACATGCAAGTGATGGACTTACTATATTTCTACCATGCAGTATTATAAATTTTTCTTTTGGTTTCTTTTTAATTGCAGCTGTTTGATAAATAATGATATTCATTTAGGCTGTAGGCAAATTGATCCATTTGATTTACATGAAAATAATGTTCTCTGTGTACACATCAGTACAGTCACCCGTCAATCACTCACAACGTATGAGGTAACTGTCCTGTTGAGTATTGGTCTGTTGAGATCTTCCAAATCTTTCAAGTCAAGCGGCTATTTATTTGGCTATGATAAAGTTATATTATTTTATATATATACCCTGCCCATAGTTTTGTGTATAGTATGCATTGACCATGAGTCTATTCATGCATACGTAACGTTATCTTGCATTATGACTGACGCTCAATACAATTTACAAAACGAGTTGATTTCTAAATATGCAGCGTGAAATGACCGATGACAATAAATTACTAACCAACATTAATTGACAAAATTTAATGACAAATAACAAATGAATTAAACGTAGTTGTGGATATTGCAGCTTCCAATAAAATGAAGGATGTTTTAGGGAAAATTGTATTTCTTTAATTGAAGCGAGTGAGTGGTAGACCCATCAAAGCACCCACACACTCTCCGTCGACCCGTTCCGTGGCCGTTTTAATACACAGGTCCCCATTTCCGGGATATTCTGGATCTTCCACAGTACGCAACCTGCTTTCTTCCACCGCCTAAACAAGACATTAACACGTAATATGATATGCAAGTCAGCGCACCCACGAGACGCGCCAATACTTCATACGACCTAATTACTACTCGGCCGGGGCTTTGAACCCGCCTGATTACGGGAGTGACGTATCATAAAATAGATGGCGCGTCGATATTGGGGCTCCTGATGGGGGGTTTGTTCTGTCGAGCAACAAATCGTGCACATGCACGCGAACGGTGCTTTGATGCAGCATTAATGGAGGAAAGGAGCGAGGACGGATTGGCTGGTCTTGGGCTTTGTGTGGATTTGTGGCTGTTCATCAATTTTACAAATGTTTTCACCAGAAATTCAAGTGTGTTTATAAATTGGGGGGGGGGGAGGTGCTTATAAGGTTTTAGATTATAGGGACTTGGCTGGGGAAATTCGAGCTGAGAGAGAGGCAAGGCAAATTATTGGGAGATGGAAGAATGAGAAAGAAAACTAGGCGAGTGGCAACCTTTTTTACCGGGGTACCCAGTGCCACGAATGGAGGTTATTGTAGTTCAGTTTTAATGAAGCTTTGTTAGCTTTGTTATATCTATTGTTGGAGGTACCAGGGTGTAAAAATGACCACATTATAAACAAGTAATCAATTGCCAATTGCAAGCAATATTCATGGAAGGCTAACATTCTTGGTCAATCAAGAATATGGGGTTATTGTACTTCATTATCAATGCATCAATACGTGCAACATAACTGATATTATGTCTATTGAGCAAAAATAATAAGCGATGAACAGGGCGATAGATAATGTTTATTCCTAGCATTTCTAATTTTATTATAATCTATAACAAGCACCAGCAATAAAGTATTTAACACCACAAAAGGCCACAAAATCTGTGGTGGTGGTAATTGCTTATTGGTTCACTGCACACCACGTTACGTGAATCAAGGCGGAAATGGGGTCAGTCAACTGTGACAATTATCAATAATTACTTTCTAAAATGTTCAGCATTGTATCAGGGGCATGAGGCAGAATAAACGATCAATAAATCCATTAATCCATCTTTCACCCTTGCAGAGTGTGTGTCTCAAAACAAAACAAAACACACTACAACCATTAAATGTGTACACACAGTGTACAACATTAATGTGTAGTAAACGTGGCATTGGAAACAACACTTTATTATACCACACTAGAAAATAGTGTTACTTATTCGGAAGTATTCTATGAGGCCATCATGGGAGTTAACTCCAGTGAAAGATGTACACGTAGGTGTTGGTGCAACCTTCTCGCCTTTTTATGCATCACCATCACCAGTTCCTTGACCAGTTGTATAAATGAAAAAAAAAAACTACTCGCAACTGAACTATATTTCACTTTTGCCAGATTCACGCCCGGGTTTCACGTTTTACTTTCATATTCTTTAAATGTCACTTATTGCATCTGCTACAATCTATTTTATCATGCTTAGCACAGCTTTGAAGTTCGTCCTATGCTCACTAGTCTATTAGCACAGCTTTGAAGTTCGTCCTAAACTCACTAGTCTATTCCTGGAATGTTACAGGCAAGCTCACTCACAGCAGAGTCTAAGTGCACAGGCTTTTGTCATCTACACGTGAGCCTTGAAATGTTCATCTGGCTTGGTGTGTAAAAAAAAGGACTTGCTGCGTACACTGTCGTGCAATATTGGATACATGCACGCATGTACACAGTAGCATACGCGGTGAAAAAAATGCTCAGCTCAAATTGAGCAAGCTCATTTTGAAGTTAAAACTCTTCTTGAATCATTAAGTATTTATGCAATGTGATTATGGACTACTGTGGCTATATTGTCAAGTGATTGAGTTGAGTAAATTGCGTATTCGTTGATTTGTACATGTTTATCCATTGGATTAATTTGTTGCAGCAATACTGTAATGTAATGTAAAAGAATTGTGTTTTGCAACCAAAAGGTTAACCCACTCTTGGTTTCTTGAAAACAAAAGAAAGTATAAAAGACTCTCAAGCATCAATGCTAAGGCTCATCTAAAATTTAAAGCTCGACCTTCCCAGTGAGATTTCAACAAAGACCTATAACAGTAACATGCAGGGCTTTAATCTGTCAGCCCTTGAAAAATATAGAGTTTAGGAACAAAAAATATGTTTGCAAATATGTCTGATTCAGAGGAATATTCGAGTAGTAATCTTGGATCAGAGATAACTGACACCAACAGTGAGCTTGATGATGGACCACTACCTGTGGTAAGTTGATTTTAGCCATTGGTAATTAGCCTTCAATCTCAGCCTCATTGACTATACAGATATATTTGACACACCAACTTAATGTTTTACGTTGCTTTTGAAATGTGCCTTGTGATCTAAAATTCATGTTTTGATTGATAAATGAATAGAAATCAATTTTGAATCCTGTATTTCTATGAAGCGAAGAGCATTCAAGCAGTACACTTGAAAAAGAGTGTCCAAATAGAAGTTTATTTTTTGTTCTTTAAATATATAGTGTTAACTACACAGATCTATTTCGTTGGTTGCACAAACAAGTATATTCATATCAGTATGCACAGACAAATTTACCTTGCCATGATTTTTGTTTAATAAAACAAGCCAAACAAAGCTAAGTGACTCCAAGTAGAGAGGTACATGTAAACAACAATGAGTTTGAAATTAACTACATGTTGTTACCCAATACAGGCTGGTCTAATGAGAATGCGGCCACCAACACCTCTTTCACCGCTCTCTGACACATTATATCAATATTTCATTAGCTGGCTCATTGTTATCACAACTAATTTGCACATTTCTCAAAGTCATTATGGCCATTGTATTACCGCCCTTCCTCAACACGTTCCCCGCATTAACCCTCTTGGCCCAACACAATGTATCTTCAGCCGGGCTTCATACACTGGTGTTTGGGGTCAACACCGGGATGTTTACAGCGTACAATCAATCGTTTGGTATCCATGATACTTTCTTATTGAGCTGTGTTCAATTTGCATACGAATGACCGCTTGTTTGTCTGTCTGGGATGGTCACTTCACTAATTGCGTTTTGCTGCACAGCGACGTAATTTGAATATAGCAGCAGTGGCTGGGCAGACAGGTAGTACAGATGACCACATCACACCAGTTACCGATGGACTGAGCCCTGGAAACAGAGAGCTCGTAAACTATCAAGTCGGTGAGGACTCTCGCTTAAGACCATCACCCGTTAGCCTATCTACGAGCCGCCTCAATTGAGGGATACTTCTCTTCTAGATGTGTGTCAACATATTTTTGGGTGATAATCTGTCTGACCATGAGAAGTCTTATTACATAGTGTTCTCTTTATTGTGGTGCTTTCATTTGAAGGTTATATTATACCGTATCAACATCCAATATAAATTATACGGATTGATCACGTGATTATTTCAGCATGTCCCATTGTTTTTGTTTACATCATTAGCGTCCATGCCCTCAGCGTGTGTAACCTTTTTCTCGCCTCGCGGTAATAAATCAGCTTGACGGTTGCTCAATAATAAAACAAATCAGCTGGCAGCTGGACTTGGCCCAGCGCAGACATTGACCACTAGATGTAGCCTTCCTAGTAACCTTGGAGCACTTCCAACATGCACATGTAAGACCCAAGTGGTATAGTGGACCAGAAAGCAGTGTTAACGGAGACATACCTTCAAGTGCTTGCATTTGTGTTTTATAATCATAGCCTGGATGATAGACATCTAAGGGCGGATCCAGGTTTTAAGGGGGTATTTTTATTTGTTTTCACCCCGATCTTTTTTTTATATTGCACAGGGCTAAGTTAAAGATTTTTTCCCTTAAGAGGCAGGGTGGGTAGTGTACTGTCACACAATGGGCCGATGACTCACCCCAAAGCATGAAATATTCAACGAGTCGTCAGTCGATATACATGCGAGCAAACCTGGAATGAGTCAGTAATCTTATCTTGGTAAAGGCGCTTTACTGCTGGGTATGGAGATTGGCAGATTAAATCTATCATTGATGAACTGTGATAAACATCGCAAGCTGTAATTTGGTTAGGAGCACCCAACAGAAAAATGCACGTATTTTGCAATATTACGGTGTCGAAAGGGCTGCCAATACAGGAAATAAAGATTTTTTTCATGTTTTACATAACACGTTCCCTTTACTCTGGATATCTACCCTATAATGTTACTTGTGCTAAGCATCTGTCTACAAAATCAAATGTTACCATATAATGCAATGAATGCATTCTGCCAGACCATAATGTTAATGCCTTATTTAATCACCACACTAACTAGCTGATGACTGTTCCCGGTATCATGTGTAAGCACACTAAACAATCTAATTTGTACCACGCATACCATGTCATTATATGTAGATCTTTGCGTTACATGCATTGCGGTTAGACAGACTTTGCATTGTCATTTCTACTTACGTGGACAATCACAAGCTTCCTTTATTATTCACATTTTGCAAACAAGCTCTAGTAGAGAGATGCACATTTTCTGCTTACATAACTCTTGACATGGGAAGCATACTGTGACATAAAACACTTGCTGAAGCCATCAGTTTTCATTTGACATGCACTTTTTGAAGTTTTGCCCCACAATTTAACACTGGGATATCTGGGTTCCTACGGTGATGTTGCTCCCATTAGAACATCGTTTCTTTCACTGGAGACATTCTAGCACGTAAAACTGGAGAGCTTTTTTGGTAACATATACTTTTGTTTTGGCAAATGAAGCCGACTGGATGGAAAAAGATCACTTCAAAATCGGCCCTGGATATTTTGATGGGCGTTATAGCGTTCACAATACTTAATCTGTTAAGAGGAGTTGTCTTATTTCGTGAGTCGTAATGCTAATGTAAGGGACAGCGAACAAATACAGCTTATAAATACTATATATGATAAGATAAGATGCACGCAATGTTTGCAAAACTGGAGCATGGATCACTCAGATAAGTGAATGACTGATAAGTTCTCGTTTTGCACGGCAATCTATGGATGGACATTTTATTGTAACTATTTTTTTAAAGTGTGTGACATAACATTTAAGCGTGATGTACGAAGAGGAATCTTTGTCGTTTTATTCCTCGGAATTCACATCATCTGTAGACAGTGACAATGATAAGGAAGAACTATCGGAGGTAAGGAAGGACTGAGTTATCACACTTTTTTTTCTTTTATAATCCTATTTAGGAAGAAGCTCATAACAACGATGTTTTGAACTGTGTTCCTGGGAAAATAATCGTTGAACTATTATTAGATATTGGTTTGAATTGCAGACTTAACATTATTCTTAACTAGAAAATAACATGAGCAAAAGGAGAACTTCATAATACCTGCTAAACATAACTCAAAAAATTGGTTCCTATACACTAATAATGACATGCACTCGTGACTTCACAGATAGTGCACCAATCAGCATTGATTTCAAATAACATTGATTAGTTTCAACCATTTTTGCGATAATTGCGAATGTCTGATTATCAGGGTCAGCACAAATTATCAAAGTAATTGCGCAATGCCACATATTGGTGAAATTGAGCTCCTACTAGACACTAGCAGCTATATTATACAGTTGCCATAAGTTGATACTACCTCTTAACCTTGTCATCTCTCATCATATCTCATTACATGGCTACTACTAACTAATAACCATTTCCCTTCATAATTGGGTAACACACCCATCATATTAATCAACAATCCCTTATTCTGAAAACAATCACCATCACAAACAATACCTTGATGATGGTTTCATTTTGACTGACTGATTTATAATTAGGTCGTACAGTCGTAAATCAAATATTGTTGCAGCCAGAATGATGTTTGTGAGTCATTTATTGATTAGGCAACAGCTGGAAAAAAAGACTTGCTCACAACATCATTTATATGTGCCTATACATGATCATGATATCATTCAAAGTGTAACACAAATAGTAAAGTATGGCTGCATTGAAAACGTATGATTGTCATTTAGTGTACCCTGGGTTTTCTGATTATGATGCCGGTTCAAGTGCCTCGTTTTCAGTAGGCCGCCACTAGTAGTACGGGCTCCCGGAGCTTTAAAGATTCCACTATGAATACGGGACAAATTATGTAATAATGATCCATGCATACATGGTTTGATGGTGAAGTTGATAAAAATTAGTAATTTATAAACATATGTAGATTATTGAATCAAATATTGTGGAACGGAATGTTGCAATATTTTCAATGTAGATGCCATACATGAATATTTGTCTCCACACACACAAAAAAACATTAAACAGTGCAATATAAGATTTTGGTGCACATTTGTGTAGGGCGCTCTTTCTTCTAATATAGATACTACAGACGTGCATAATATTAAATTTGGAATTATATTTCAAACCCTAACAAACATGCATGTGGCGCGCATTGGTCTGTTGTGCGTGTCTTTCATACATACCATTCAACTGACCTTATATTGTACTAACCAATAATCCACGCATCATGTTACATCATAAGTATTACATAATTAGTCCCAGTCAGTCGGGAGCCCGTACCCATAGTCAGTATGTTTGCGATAATTGCTTTCAAGCATAACAGCATGAATGCCTGCATAATCATAGTGATGCCAACGATCTGGTGCAAATTCTGAAGCAAACAATTTTCTTCGGGGAATTACATTAGTGGATAAAACTTATAAATTTATACACATCTGTACTATGACAACATGTGAGCAAACTACCCCCCCCCCCCCTCCTCTACAAATCAAGATATGAGGTTTGAAGAAGTTACGAAGTTTTAATTAGACCTTATCTTAAACACTACATCCGACCCCATCAGACATGGCAACTTTGAACTTACAAAATATTCTTTGCCTAGAAATGCGCACGGCTGGTAGGTGCATGTTAGATTCTAAATCACTTTCTTGCCATGAGGGCATTGCAATTTGCAAATGTCATCTCACGTAACCAGAGTTGGAGGCTCGTTATTTAGGTATTTTGTGCTTTAATCAGTCCTGACATTTGTGTCTTTATGACGTATGGCTCTTGATCTTTTCGAAGTTCATTTAGAGATATTAATCAGTGGCCTTTTCTATTATCTTCATTAAGTTGAGTGAGATCGTGATTTGCCTATCTATTTTCAAAATCTTAAACAACCACTCAGAACAGAAAAGAATTGTTTGGGTTGATAGAGATTAGCCATGCATTGTTCGTAGACTGACGTTTAGATTCTAGGCCACTGTCAAAATATAGAGTTGCACAGATATTTTATATAATGAGATCCCAACAATAATAATGGTTATTAATTCATGCATCTGAAGTTCATAGGTACAAACTGATTGGCCATCAATAATTCAACACCTGTATATTATAATGTCATTGTAAAATACGTGAAGTACATGTCCAAAACCCCATCAACATTATTTTATTGCATTCACAACACCTCTCTATTATTTACCGTGTCCTACACTTCCTTCCCTTCATGCAAGCCAATACTCCAATAGGCAAACTATTGTGCATCCAATCACATTTGTTCTATTGATAAGGGATACAGTGATACAAAAGCTACGGATATTAGGATTCAGGCAGCAAGCTCAATACAACTTTTTATATAGATTTTACTCCAAAATAAAAAGCATTGAGTTGGCACATCGCCTGTTACGATGCTTAGTCGTTAAATCGTTTGAGTGATTAGAAGTGTTTCATTTTAATATGAATAAAGAAAATCAAGTACCACTGAAATTGAAAATCAACAAGTAGTCCCGAGTTTGTGCTTCATACTTGGATCACAAAAACAGAGTTACCGTGGACATGTTGGCTGCAAATATTTTGATGGTTGCTTACAAAAGAATATTAGCATTGGAAAACTATAATCTGATTCGTTAGTTTTTCGGCTACACAGGGTTAGAAATTGACAGCCATAACATGTTTCAAAATATGATTGACAGAGGATCGTCATTCACACCGCAGTTCTGGTTTATTCTCGTGCAACTTGGGTCATATGTGTTTATTGTTACATACTTTGAATTATCTAATTAGCTTAAGTAATTGTACCAGCATGCAGTCAATATAATATAATAATTATGGCTATTATATCAGCTAAGGCCATATAATTAAAGTAGGTATATAGTGCACTGACATTGTGTGGTGATGTTTAAAATGCAGTAGTTTTTTGTGAACTGTGTATTGTATACTTTGTCCTGAACGTCAACTAAACCAATAATTATAATGTATGTACAAATATCATTTTGTGAAACTACTGAATAAGACATAGCAGGCATACATGTACAACCGCAGAAATATTATAGTTCGAAATATCGAGTCGATACTGTACCTAACTAGAAACGAGGACTGAGTTCCATATAAGCTCAATACCACATTATGGGTAACACACTGTTCTTCAAATTTGAGTTATAGATCTATCATTAGTTTTGGTCTGTTTTATTAAAACGGTACAGTAAAACACCACAAGTGCGACAACTCATATTTAGGCCCTCTATTTTCATTGTCCAGTTTGCTACTCTCATTAAGGACACGCTTCAAATCAAGACATCTACCTATTTGTATATTTTTAGCCACCAATGTCCACAGTAAAGTGGATTTTGTCGTACCGCGCCATTCCGTGATGCTCAAAGCTTCTCTATCTTTGCCGACGGCGCCTGCATCACGTGCTACGCCCTCCCGATAAGGAAATGGCGTATTTGCGCAGCTTTCATGCGCCGTCTACGCCTGAGCGACGTATGTGTGTGCCGCGGTGGCAAACAAATTCGAATCCATTGAGGCAAGTCACATATGTGTGATGTATGAAGAGAATCCGGCGTGATGTGAATGTAGCCCTTGTAAAGCCAGATGCGACAACATCGGATCCAAATATCGCGAAGTCACTCGCTTATGGTAATCACACAAAGATTTAATAATTTTCTAGCCAGTTCCATGGCGAGAAGGGGGACTTGCGGGCAATTGTGTGTACCTCTAAAAACATGTGGCTATCCGCCGAACATATTTCATTTTCATGTCGTTTTTTTTTTTTGTCGGTACATCTTTTTATGTCCGCTATCGTCATGCTTCATTTTTCTGATGCATTTGAGGTTTGAAATAATGAAGAATTACAAGCTACATGTAGGTACACCCAACGTACGGATTTCCAACCTCTACCACGATCTACTCCGTTTGTGCTTAGTCTCTGAAGTCGTATGTCAATCGAACCATTGCGTCATAAAGCATTTCTCCCCAATGCTGATCACGTGTTGGTCACGTGACTCGACTTTCATAGGATGATATTTATGAACTCTTTTAATCCAGATCCGCTTTTATTCATCGCTCCATTACCAGCACACTGGATTGAAGCAACGCTATTTTTACAGTTGCATAGACAACAAATTGTCCAAAAATAAAGATTGTTTAAAACATCGTCTGCAAATAGACGATCTTTCCGTCTGCCCAGGGAGCTTTCCGTGCATTCACGCCATGTTGCATGTCGCAGCTCGGGGACAGCAATAGACATTTGTGTGAATGCGATCTTCTCATGCCATTTCTCAGTCTAATTACAACTGTCAGTACTTAACCTAGTTTCAATAGCACTGGTTTGACAGGGATAGCTCCCATGTTTCAATTATTTAAAGTGGCTGGTTAAGTACAACAAGTACAATATATCGAATGTAATTGATGAAGAAATAACATACAAAGTAGTAAAACATAGGTTGTAGAGTCAACCATTCTTATTATTTACATGCCCACGTGGCAAAACCTGTATTTATTGAGTATCTCTCAGACCTGTGAAGACAACATCACAGCGTGAGTTGTGTACCGGCTTGTGTACGCACGACACTATATGCACTGAGGCGGACACAGTCACAGCAACAATATTGCTTTATATGGTGCAATATTGCTTTTGACAACACCTGTTTGAACCATTTGCCTCAGGATCACTTGTTGTGCACTCCTAAACATGCCCTTTGAATACATATTGAAATATGATTAATTGTTCTTTTTGATTTTGTCAATAATGTACTACTGGTAATGATGTCAACATCCACTGTTGCTGGAGCCTGTGATTTGAAACAACATCACTGAAAGAAAAATGCAGCCAAAATGCAGTTTGAAAAAAGCCTACACAATGCCGAATAAAATGATGATTTACATCCTCCTAGCATCAGATGGCCGTGTATCTAGAGAAGTCTTTCAGTCGTGCTTAATACATCGATATTTACCCAACCATCAAATTTGCATCGCCTATTCTTGCCCAATAAATCCTTTTCTTGCTCCTTTTAGTGAAGCAAATACAGGGCATTACTGTAATAGACAATACCATCAAGCTTTTGCTGGTGCGCCCTGCACAGTAGAACCTTGGTATTACAAATGTTTGAGTCCGATCTAAGTTCTGCTTGTCTCTAATTCTAGTAACTCTTTTGTGGTGGTGCTTGTAAAATACCGCTAACAAGTCTGATGCTGATTATCTCGAATGTTGAACTTTATTCACTGCCTTGTCGATAAACATGGCTTATACTGTAATTTCCTAATGGCACCATTAACTGAGCGATTAGTGAATTTTATAGGTTGAGCGTCATAAAGGCCATATGTTTCTCCTTACTGCCTGTGTGTACAGCAGTTAGAGACCTCAGGTTACCCGCCTTATGATTGATGTGCTCATTGATACATAGTGGGCACTTGAGCACCATTTGATTTGTAGCGAATGAAATCTTGAATACATGACTCTTTCTAAATAAAATCAATGTGTCGTGTATAGGGATTTTATTGTTTTGAGATTATATAGCAACATTGACAGGCAAACCACCTACCTGATAGAAGAGAGTGTGATATCATATCTTGGGACCGCGATATTCTCATTGTTAAAACATCATACATATTTTACATTGATGGTTGCAGATGTGAAAACGAAAATACCAAAATGAACACCCCTGAGCCACGAAGAGGGTTTCGTAGATGTACACAAAACAAATCGGAAACTGTCTTTATACTATATGTCACATATGAAAAAAGAAAGCCCACGGAGTGCGTTCCCACAACGATAGCATGCAAGCATCACATGTCACGTAAAAGCCTGTCATTCTGGCCAACAACACCACTTCCCACAGGAAGGTAAACGCTGTCATATGGCGAGATGGCACGAGACGGAAACGCCACTTGATACAACTGATAGTAATTTATTGCGATAAGTGTATATCATACTTATGCAATAGATTGGTATCTATACTTTATTATAAAATATTTTGGATACATTTAAGCTTGCAAGCTTTGTACTTTGCATTCATGCCATTGGTCTGAGAGTAAGGTTGCCAACTGGAATTAGTTGGTATATTGTTATTTGAGTGTATTATTTTGAGAGAGAAAAATACAATAACGCAATAAGAATCAAAGAATCATAATGCGAAACCTTCAACCAAGTTTTCCCATATATAAACTCAGGTCTCACATTTGCATGTATCATAATATGCACACAAATGCAATCCACGCCTCTTGGGTATACCCGTCATTTGGAATAGGCGATTCTACCTTCGTTGCAAATCGCTGTGTGTGACAACAGCGGTTTCATCAATTTTGAGTCCTTGAGAATACCATATGAATTCATTGGGCTTGAATTGCATTGTCCAGACACGAGGAATTTATCAATATAAATCTTGCCTCCAGCGAATGAGTAGAATTCCCAATATGTTCACAGACCTTGGATGCTTAAGTAATTGTGTACGATTTTCAATTGGAGTTCCCCAGATATATTGACGGCATATTAGGTATTGTGCATAGACGCTGTTTTTCTTGTGTCTATATATTGACTGTAGTTGAACCTGATCCCAAATATATAAGTTGTAATTTGCTACTAATTTTGTTGACTGCATTGCCTAGATTATAGTTGGAAAAGGAGTGCAAAAAGGAAACCGAAAACCTTCATTACTGTATATAAAGGTTTCTACATTTCACATCATAGACCATGTGTGTGAGCTGCCCATACTGATGACTCAATCTATACTCCGTCCTTGGCGCTTGTCATTTGAAATGGAATGTAGAGGTCTCTATTTTTTTACTCTTGGCATTAGCCTGCTTTTTGCAACACTCTTACGTCTGTGATAGAAAGAACTTTCTTTGTTTAACTAAAAAAATGTTGGGAGAAGATAGAAAATATATGTTGATATCTACCAGCTAAATAGGTACATGTGTACTGTCTACAGACACGTACATCCAAAGGAACCTAACTATGAATTGGTCATGAGCACTACCGTGGTCTCCATCGAAATACAGTAGAACCTCTCTAGGAAGACTGCCTGGGGAAATACTCAAATAGGGGGTTCGTTGTGGTCTCTTATATTGAACTGTACGGTACTGAATCGACTGGACTGTACCGTACTGTACTGTGTTCACTGTACTGGGCTTTGCTGTGCAAGGAAACGAAATATTTCTATGAAGGCTCAGTCTAGACCACGTACAGCTGTGTGTAGTGCAGTTGTATGCGTCAGTTGATAGTTGATATTCTGATCACACACTTCATAAACAAAAAGTTTACATAATTATGCCTAGAGCCAATCTAACTAATCTAATTTTAACTAATCTTGGGTCACGTCAATAAACGTAACAAATAATAGCAATGCCGTAGAAACACGTTATCTCGAAGCTATTTATGAACAGTGAAATGCCAATACTCGATGCAAACTAATACTTTTTATAATGCATTTGAAGTTAAATGAAATAAGACTCGAGATAACAGAACAGTAGAGACGAGCAATGTAGAAATAAACAGGTTCTACTGTAGTAAATGGAGCTCTATCTGGCTGAAATCCGGTCTTTGATGGTTGGCAACATGGATCAGCTACGGCGGGATTCAATTCGGTCCGTGGCTCCGGGGACGGATCTCTGCGATTGGACGGCGAGAAGACACCTAGTGTGGTGAATGGCATCCTGCTTCACCAGCGGTACATTCACACATCAGATTCTGTTCATTTAACATATCACATATCACAGAGATATGTGATTTGCTCTAAGGATTAGAATGGGTGAATGGGGGCATATTGAAAACTGATGTTTTTGTCAACAAGTATTAAAAAGTGTTTTCTCAATTGCAGCACACGGATTGTAAAATACGTGTACAAAATCATAAACAATGTTGATTCATCATCGTCGGTCCACGGGATTTTTTTACATTACACATGAATTCAGTGTCTCCATATGCAATAAGCCCGAAGAGACAAGGATGTTGATACATGTGCAGATTAGATAATGGCAGCCATTGGCAGATCCAGATGTTCGCCCTCTATGGCGCGTACAAAAACCCCGTCATTTTCGTGCCCCCCCCCCCTCTATCTGAAAACCTGGATTTGCCAGTGGTAAGTGTTTCCAATCAATCCGGGGTCTGTGAGTTCATATACAGCCGACTATCTCAACATGAGTTTAAGCTCAAGTGATCTCAATATACTTAGATGTGTTCTCATTATGGCAGTGGTCTCTTTAAGGTTTGGAACTTGGAGAAATGATCTTTTGTGTGGTCTCAATAAAGAGGTGGCCTTCATGAGTAGCTCTACTGTATTACGATGTGTGATAGTGATCCGTGCATGGAGTCGTCTGATCATAAAAAAGTATAACAGAACATCTTCAATGTGAAGTACATGTAACTAGAATCAATGCTGATGGTCATGACAAGCATCGGCAGCTGGATCAAAGATAAAACTATCCCAAAAAGTATCCTTTATCTGCTGCCGCCTGCTTCTAGCACAGATAGTCTGTGACCTTTGCTATCATCTGTATCGTCTGACAAGTGCCTGTGTGGCTGGCATGTGCATGGATAATGTGAGCTTATATTTGCTTCTGTATTAAATATGTGGCTTGTTATAATTCCAAGTGAAATGGTGCCGGGCGGTAGCACAAGTATACTTGTACCTCATATGTGTGTACATTTTCTTCTGACGTAATGTGTGAAACTGACAAGACATGCAATTTAATAGCAGCATTGTAATAATTAAAGATGAATCATCAGCTTGATACACTTTACATGTACGGTGTGTACACTTAAGAAAACGCTCGGCTGCCTCTCTGAAATGCTGACTTTGTAGTAAGTAGCCATAACACAAAAATCAATGCTTTGGAATCACCATCGTCACCAACCAAAGACTTTTAAGGAGACAGCATTTTGCGTCGTAACAATGGCGTGGCTCTGCCATGCTTTATTTAAAAGAAAGCCTAATCAATACAAGCCCATCCAACCAAAGATCAGTGTATGTTCAATTTAGTATGATTGGTATTTTGAACACCACCTGTATGACTCTGGCTCATCACATAAGATCACTGATCCATGAGATACTCAGTGAGTGTCACAGCTGGAAATAATGTTGTGTAGCAACTCAAAGTTTGCTTAAAGAACTATTCTAAACATCAATCACTTAAGGCAGTTATAGAATGAGCCAAACCACCATCTGTCTCCATTGATTGTGGCCCGGGCTGGTCAGATAAATACCGTAAATCGGATTACCAAATCCAGATGATGCTGATAAAGTGAGTAAATGAAATTACCTGTTGTCCAAGATGGCGGCTAGTGCCACGTGCCCTATGTCGATAATCGCATACATACAAGAAATACAAATCCTATTATATGAACTACCCAAATCATACATCAATTTAAAAATTGATTACAGCAATCATAGCAGCTTGTGCATTCCATATATCACTTTTCTTTGAGATCAGCAAATCAACTTAGCATCCGCCAAGGCCACAACCAATCAATATCACTTTTCTCATCAAATCTGCATGATTTACATAAAAGCATTGGCACATTAGAGGGTGTTATTTCTCAAACTTACTTCCATCAGACCTTGCAATAAATCTAATAACGAGTCCTAATCTCATTTCTCGACTCAACTTATAGCACATTACATGGACACGCAGAGCGGAGCAAATGTTATCCACGTATGCACACTCCCAACAAGCTGCTGTGTGTATTATCCACCTAGGCTAAATGACTAACCACCATAATCCAGAATACTACTCTCCTTAATGAACTAGATCACCTTCTTCAGTTATGCTGTTTTCTTTCTGTCATTATTGGTGACAGTCTCGTCAGACCTACGGCATCAAACGGCTACCCCATGTGTTCCGTGCATACAAACATGCTACTCTCCTGATTTAAATCAACGGTGGCCATCCAG
The DNA here is from genome assembly GCA_019095985.1 of Streblospio benedicti. Taxonomy (NCBI): domain Eukaryota; kingdom Metazoa; phylum Annelida; class Polychaeta; order Spionida; family Spionidae; genus Streblospio; species Streblospio benedicti. The sequence continues at coordinate 30,214,149 of CM032664.1, read as the reverse complement.
TAGGAGTGAAGGGTGCTGTATGCCTGCACTAGCATCTTAAGATGATGGCAGGAAGTGAATGTTTATGCCCATTGTGATGCTATTTGCAACACTACGTGGACTACTCTTTTGATTGTCAACATGGATTATTGGGCAAAATATTCCGCTTGTTAGGTATTCCTACTACATCTCTGGCTGTGCAATCTGCCATTATTCATGGGTGGGTGGGTGTTTTGTCTATGCTTTAACAGCACCCTAACCCTGGACCAAGCATTAGTATTGAAACATAACGTTCAAGCTTTAGTGCAGTATAAGACTAGTGTAATTCGAAGTTGTCAACCCCTTTATCGTTTATGTAAATGATGATACATTAGAGATGACCTTTGTCGTCATACTAAGCTTCCAATATACCATCTACCTACAGAATGATCCACAGCAGTCTCATCTTCGTACAACCCATCACATTCTGTGCTGGCCGAAATTACATAGTTAACTCCAGTCGCCACTCACTGTGTTAACCATCAGTGCTTCCAGACGCCATTAGGTTGGGCAACAATGTTTCTTTTGCAATTGCCACCATTGAAAACGAAGGCAATCTTGTTACCCTCACAATTTGTGAGCTGCAAGAAAAGCAACATTTAAACCATTGATGTCTTTGGCACAATGACATTTGAGGAGTTGGCAATCCCATTTTTCTTGCTAGTTGAGTGTGATATGAAGTTTTAGTTACACAAATGTTGGACTTCATGTATTTTGGAGTGAATTGCCATGCATTTTATGCTAACAGTACGCTACAATTCACCATATAAATATAACATGCAGCTAAACTGAGTAGAATAGTGCACAAAATAATCGTGATTATGCTGGTTGACAGTCTATGCATTTATGAAGACAAACGAGGCCAACGCGGTAATAGACTCCAAAGGCAACACAAACATACGTTTTGGTGGTGCATAAATCTACAGTCCAAGATCCCCAGTAATCTAATTGTGCAGGCAGCATCACCAATTCCTTTGTCATCAACATGATTCCCGGCAGTAAAGAACGCACCACCCAATCTTATTAACCCCCAGCCATCTAATTGTAGCTTTGTCTCTGAGGTGGGATTGACTACATTGCCTTCCAGAACAATACATTGCCTTTACTGCCAAGCACCAGCCTTTGGCAACAGATAGATTGCTTTGTAATGATAATTACCGGAGCACAAGACATGGCTGGGGTAATGTAGGAGAGTGGTGTGTATAATCGTTGTGTGTTTCATCCTGTTTGTATGTCTATGCCTGCCTGCCCGTGGGTGGTGTACAACATGTTGATGATTCACAACCGGCACCATGAAACTTACCTACTGTATATCTCTAATGGTTCTTACATTCCTATGTAAATTCCAGTGGTTACACACTCGATATTATGCGTTTTACCGATGCTACGTTTGAGTCTTAATTGTGATGCAGAATGAACTAAAAGATCATTTTCTTCACACGGGACTTTTAAAATGGCCTTAAAATAGCAAGCCGAGCTCTCTCCAGTCAACACGTCTCACCCACAATCACAAAACGTGTCTAGATATTAGAAAACATGCAAAAGGTACCCAACAGAAGTATTCAGCCGACAAGCAGTGACCCTCACCAAACACTGACCCCCATCAAGCACTGACCCCCATCAAGCAGTGACCCTTCCCCAACCTCACCTGACCCGCCGAGCCGAGCCCCGATCCTATTAGCGTTGCCGTCAGCGTCTGACGGACGGCTCTCCCGGGCCGTGACACACCACTAGGAGGCTTTGGAGGAGCTGGTTTCAGGGTTGTTCTGGCTACTTGCAGTCTGAAGAATGAGTACAGTATGACGAATTATTAAGACTAGTAGTTCAGGATATATATTGTACGTTTACATTCGCGTATATACTGTACTATTACGTTATGAGTCAGTTATATCCAACCAAACTCACACGCCGCTTTCCTTTTATCTAACTTTAAACCCGCTTTACACTTGAGCGATCATGGGCGAACCCGTGCAACGCATCTGCACGTATTATGTTACGTCGTCAACTTGGGCGTATTGAAGCGGCATTGAACGTAGTAAAAATGCATGGTACGACAAGTTGCTGGGGCAAACAAAGTGTTACTTATATGTGTGAATGATCTGCGATCCGTAGACACAAGACACAGCATCACTATTTGAAGCAAACTTTAACCAAACTGAATGTTCGTTCAATTTTTTGAACGTGTTCAAAATTTCCTGACGAAATTGCCAGTTCGCCAGTGCACGTAGAGCTACGTAGGTGGAATTCGCTATAGTGTATAGCGGGTTAAAAAAAAGAAAAAAGAAAAAAATATATATATATGTAATAACCAGTATTTTAGTGTTCGGTGCTGCTTGTATTTCTTTTGTGGTTGATTGAGGAATCTGTTGTGATTAGCTAGAATTCCCTGGTGACTTGTTATCTGTTATGTAGTATTTATTTGTGAAGTTCCATGAGGCGCCTTGGTGTCGTCGACACGGGTGTCAGAATGACAATGAATGATGTCACCTCCGGGGTGACAGAGATACATCGTGTGCTTCGTGCGGCAGGGTGACAGCTGCGTTAATTGCTATCCATAGTGGTTTTGTTCCAAAACGTGGATATCGTGCATTTGGTATTGCCATTCACTGCTAGATGCCATTGTCAGTACAATGCGTGTTTTCATGAATATATGTGTGTGCGTGAATATTTACGATGGGCAAACGTATAGTGGATGTATTTTTCTTATTATTGCGCGAACATGTTTGACCTTCGTACACAGCATAGCAGTGAATGTGTCTGGCAAAATATGAACTCAAAGACTACCGCTTCACGGGTTCTACATAGAGATTAGAAAATCACTAGACGTATTTGTGTACTCAATATGTAGCGAAAGATGAAGTACCGGACGCAAGTGCCATCTCCTTTGAAAGCCAGTACCTGCGTGTAGATCCATCGCATGTTTACGTTAACGTTTGCAGAACGTTATCTACAGCACGGAACATTATTAGGCTCATGATGCCTCTGTTCTTATAAATCTCCGATGAGCGAGTTTATTATGTAGCTAGTCTTCCTCATACCACAATGAAACAATGAACGAGTTTGCTATTAATTGTGTGTGATGTTAATGAAGTGTATTCGTCTTTTATGCGCTATAATTATCACCTGTTAAATCAGGTGTTATTATGGAGCATCAGCTTTGTCATATTGTGTTAATATACTGCCACGCAAAGCGGATAAGAGAAAACTAAATGACACTGAGCCTTTCAAAGGAATGGGACTTGATGGGTCTTTGAGGGTTTATTAGAAAAACTGCTTTGGAACTAGACATCATAGCCAAAGAAAGATCCATGAGCGTAAAAGCTCACAGCTTACGGCATTGGATAATAGTATGTAATTAAAAATGCTAATAAAGTACAACTTGCAAATAAGAAAATATTCATTTTAACAGATAACCCGCTTTACCGCGTTGTTGATTGATGGCATATTAAAATGAATCTCCAAGTTCAAAGTTTCCATGAATGACTTTGAAACTATGTGAAACGTGCGATATGCACAACGAGACAATATAGATATAAGACAGTGATTGACACTGATCCAGAGGCCAAACTATGATGTTCATCAAATCAATGTATATTCTGGTCTGGATCACCGATGATAATTCAAGAATAAACTGTGTCCCTTTCTCCAAATTGCTTAATCTTGCAATTGCTGTTTGTTGCGCTATTATTGTATTGTTGCCAAGAAAGCAATAATGCTGTACATAAAGTGTTTGCTCCCAAGAGTATAGTCAAGTGCCCTTATTATTGGAGGCGGTGATTCATCTCTCTTGTGCTCTATCCTGGATGATCTATTTATCACGTTGTTGCTTGGGCCTGGGATATTATAGGGCCCTATATGGATACTTTATATATGTAAGCGATACTATAAATCAATGTTATAATGATTGTGATCACTTGAGTTCGTTAAACACACAGAATGATATATCACTTGAAATAATTACAGCACAATAACTTGTATACATAAATCCGTTGTTTGATTTTGTTGCACAGAAACTCGTATTTCCTTCAGCAATACCATTGTCCAATTGTGACATACACTCTCAGTTTGCTATACCTCTATTGTCATGGCTGCGTTGAAGACAATCTTTCATTTTGCAATATCGAGTGGCCCTGGCAGGACTCGAACTCACAACCTCTGGGTTTATCTCATCGTCAAATGTGAGCATAAAACTAAAATTGCCTCACATTTCATTCCATCACACTCTTGACATATCATCATATTTAAACTCACTAAATCGTTTGACATAACAGCGTGGTATGCGTGTGCTCAAATCTGTCTGTGGAATTGAACCACCAGACATCACATAAAGGGTGGTGTCACCTGGATATTGGCAAGCACTCCACTTAACGCACCCCACCGTTTGCTGCTTATAGTGGTTCCATCAGGACCTCCTTCGTGGTCGCTGCTATTGCTTTAATTAATCTCTCGTAAAATACATTAATAGCAGTCTAAACATAGACGCTTATCACGTGCCAACTGCCCTACTCTTTACGCACGTTTGTAGTCCACCTACATCCCCCTCGTGCATGAAGACTGCACAATTCTCATTGTCGCGGTTGGGTATTATATGTGGACATTTCAATGGATCTATGTGCAGTTACAATGAAAATCAACTTGACAAAAGTACCGTTCTTATTGCTGAATAATGTATTGTGGACCTTCGATTGTACATTGACAACGGTCCAACATTTGATTATGTGACAGCATCATTTAATAAATCTAGCTTGTCTATTCGAAAGGTTAATAACAATTGTAAAAAGAAACTAATTATGTATCCACTTCGCATGCGCAGACAATCATCATAAAATAAGCATAACCATCTCAGAGCTATCAATTTTCCTGTGCTCTTTTCTGAAGTGTTTAGACAACCGCACTCAAAATATTATCTTCACTCCCCGACTGAGTGTGTTTGTTGTCAATTTATACCTCTGGCAAGCGTTTTGTCGTCTGTGAGCCGTAGACAATAGACATCTTTGGGGCTACAAATTCCCTTTGTTCAAGTTTTATGAAGGTTAAGAGTTACACAGGCAATTCCCTCCTATTGTTAGCGGTTTTACTGGGTTGCATCTATTTGAAAATACATGGACATACATGTACAAGATATTGTGGATTCAACATAGTGCTTATCATGGAATAATAGAAAAGCCACACAACTGTACATGAACTATGAACGCAGAATTCCGTGAAATGATCCTATACGGTATGAGTGACCAATGTGTAGATTTCTGGAACTACCACTGTTTTCAATGTAATACAATGTATGTGAAATGTCTGCATATCTTATCATATATGTTTTGGTTTAAGAAATGCACTTATCTAAAACGTATCGATTTGGCATACAAAATTAAGTGTGCGACCGACGAGAAATGCACTGGGGAAAATGGGTCTACGCGTTCATTAAACAACAAAACTGTGCCCATTAATATAGGTTACACTGCAGTGCACTGGCTTCAGCGACTACGCCTGTATGACACTAACTTCATATATGCACCAAACACACAACCTCACCAAATCCGTGTTGTATTTTGCAGGAGATGGAGCTTTTCGCCGCCATCTTGGAGCGTGACCTAGCCAGGGTCAAGTCTCACGTGGCGTACGGAGGAAAGGCGATGACCGTGGCTACTGATCGGGTGAGGTCCTACGAATGATAATCCTCTTCCGTCTAATTAGTGTTTATAACTAGACTTTGCATTCTTCTAATATATAGTGAAATGTGCTATCAGCTTTGACGTGCACATCAAGAGTGCAGGAAAACATTTTGGGCGCTCCTTTTACACCATAATATTTCATTTTCATGTTTGTTTTTACGTACGACATGATAGTGCACAAAAAGCCGCCACACACACGCGCGCGCTTTAACAACATGAATATGCCAGTGAAATACATGTCCAAACTATTACCAGATCCTAACCGCTACCCGTTCATATTGTAGGACGGCTGGGGCGCGCTGCACTACGCCGTGTGGTCTGTGGCCAAGACGCTGTCCATGACGGGCCCGAGCTACAGCCCGGCGCTGGGGGCGGCCGCCGAGCCCCTCACCGCGGACGACACGGCCGCCGCCATGACCATCCTGCGCTTCCTGCTCAACCAGGGCTACAGCTCGCGTATCGTCAACCTGTCCGGCGTCAGCCCACTCCACCTCGCCTCGTGGTACGGGCTGCTTGATGTGATCAACCTCATTGTTCCGTATGGCGTGGACGTTGATGGCAAAGCGGATGACGGCTACAAGATGCGATGGGCGCTGGCGAAGGGTTCCGAGTCCAAGACGCTGTTTGGACGGGAGACGGATTTGTACCGGCCAGATACGTTCTGTGTGGGCTGCGACATCACCCCGTTGTATCTCGCCTCGAGAGGAGGACATGTTAAAGTTCTTAAGAAACTGTTATCGCTCGGTGCCAACGTCAATGCTACCAAGTCTTACGGCCAACACCAGGGAATTACGCCGCTGCACGCGGCAGCGGCCAGAGGTAATGAAGAGTGTGTCCAGGCACTTATTGATGCAGGCAGTAATGTGAACTTCCGTGCGAGCGACGGAGGAACCGCGCTGCATTGCGGATGCGAATTCGGACACCCAGGAGTTGTGAGGACGATTATCAATCATAAAGTGAATGGTAAGCGAGTGGTCGACGTTAGTGCCACAAAAAGAGCTGTTGAAGCGGAAAAAATCAGTGCATTGCATCTCGCCGCGACGGTTGCCTCGGAAGAAGTTGTCAAGCTGCTAGTTGAAGCTGGTATCGACATCAATGCACAGGCCAGCGACGGCTTTACCGGCATCCATCTTGCAGCTCAGAATGGTGCCGTCCCAGTGGCCAAGGTTTTACTCGACGCCGGATGCCAGCTCAACAAAGGCGCTTGTCTCGATGGCTGTGAAGATCTCACGCCGTTCCATCTCGCGGTGCGGGGAGGAGACCCTGAGCTTCTGGATCTGATCGTGGATCACGGAGCAGACATCCATGCCTCAGCATCCGTGTCCGATGTGAAGAACGTCAGTGGGCTCCACTTGGCCGCTGTTTGTGGACACGCCCAGATTGTGAGGAAGTTAATAAGACTCGGTGTTGATATCAACGCAAAAACTTCTACCGGAAGCACAGCGTTGTTTCTCGCTGTGAAGGAAGCCAACGATGACGTGGTTCAGGCTCTCCTCGAAGCGAACTGTGATATTTCTGTGCAGCAGAGCGAGGCCAGTCCGGGCATAGTGCACTTGGCAATCATGTCCAACAATGAGCGCATTTTGAGGATGTTGATCCGAGCGGGTTGTAGCATCAACCAGCCAGCCAAGTCGGAAGAGAACGGTGACATCACGCCGCTTTACATAGCCGTGGACGCGAGGCATGCCCAAATGGTCAAATTGTTATTAGAATTGGGGGCAGACCCTGACCAGGAACTGAAGGACGGCTTTACTGTACTGCACACATCAGCGGAACAAGGGTTGACGGACATTGTAAAAGTGTTGATTGATCATAAATGCTCAGTGGATAAGACTGCTAAGTTTGGTGATTTGTCGATGGTAACTCCGTTGCATTTGGCTGTGATGAATAAATTTCCTGAAGTTGTCAAACTTCTCGCCAAAGCTGGTGCCAATCTAAATGCTTCAAAATTATACAATGGGAAAGGAGGCTTTACCCCTCTTTATCTCTCAGTGAAAAACAATGATATAGAAATGGTTAAAGTGCTATTGGAGGCTGGCTGTGATGCCAACAGATCCAGAGATGATGGATGGACTTCATTGCATGCCTCTGCAGAGCAAGGATATGATGAAATTGTGAAGCTATTGTTAGACCATAAAGCCTCGCCCCATGCTCAAGCAGCCTTTGAGGAAAATTCCAAAGTGTTGCCAATCCACCAGGCTGCCCAAGAGGGTAATACCAGTATTGTGAAAATGCTAATTAACGCTGGTACCAGTATAAATGCCGGCAAGAGTTGGAAAGATGAGCATAATGTCACTGCATTGCATCTTGCGGCAGAAGCTGGACATGAAAGCACGGTCAAAGTGCTTCTCGAAGCCAAAGCGGATGCCAATGCTGCCAAAAGCAATGGATGGACGGCCCTTCATTGGGCCTCACAGAACAATTTCCCCACAATTGTCAAAATGTTACTAAATCATGGCGCAAAAGTCAACTCCTCGGCCACATTCGATGAACACGCGAATTGCCTGCCACTGCACCAAGCCTCGCAACATGGACATGATAAGATTGTTACAATGCTCCTCAAAGCCGGGGCTGAAGTGAATGCCACCAAGTCGCAGTCTAATGTGTGTGGAATCTCATCGCTTCATCTCGCATCCGCCCTAGGACACGCTCCAACAGTTCGTATCCTAATCGAAGCTGGAGCGAAGGTCGAGGCCACTGACCAGTGCGGGTTCACACCGCTTCATTTCGCGTCGCAAAATGGACATATTGACGTCGTTCGTACATTACTGGCTAGTAAGTGCAGTGTTCATCGCACGGCTTCTGCAGAAGGGAGCATTGGGATCCTGCCAATTCACCAGGCCGCACAAGGTGGGCACGCCGCAGTGCTAAAGTTCCTGGTCATGTCTGGAAGCTCGGTAGACGCCGAGAAGAAGTACAAGGGGCGGGGAGGAATCACCGCATTGCATCTCGCAGCAGAAGGTGGACATTTAAAGGCCATCCAGACCCTCCTCGATCTAGGAGCAAAGATCAACCACCAGGATGAGGTCGGATTCACCGCGTTGCATCTCGCAACAAAGGGAAACCATGCCGACGCCATGGATCTGCTCCTTAAGAATGGGGCGGATCCCATGACGGGTGTGAACTTTCTAGGCGCCGAAAATGTCATGCCTATTCATGTTGCTGCTCAATTTGGTAATAGAAAGGCTCTGAAAAAGCTCATAGAGTATGGGGTGGATCTGAACGCTGCCCAGAAATTCAATGGCACCTTTGGACTTACTGCCTTACATCTAGCGGCGGGAGAGGGCCACAGAGATATTGTGAAAACGCTAATCAAAGTCGGCTGTGATCCGCTGTGTAAGACAAGCGAAGGAAAATCTGCATTTGAAATCGCTGAGCTCGAGGGGCATAAGGACATCATGAAAACGTTAAGATTTACCACGAGAATTGGAGCGCAATAAGCAAACTGTGATTGTGTGCGTTAGGTATTGTGTCTACATATCTTATAAAAAGGAATTGTGCATGAATTATGTATTGTTTAAGAAATAACTGTGTATAGATAAATGTGTGCATAGTTATTGCTGTAGCATATCTTGCAGAACTATGTATTGAAATTGAATGCTTTATAGCTACCATGAGTTATAATGTTTTATTCAGAATTGTAAATAACGTGATTTACATTCCAATATTGAATAGTATCATTAGTATGCTTGCTACGAGTAAGAATGATGTGAAAATGTGTAGTGTAAATAATTATAATAAACAATAGTAGATGTATTTATATTTTGCCAAAATAACGTGATTGTGCTACAAATTGAATTGCTCCAATATTAATTAAGAAATATGTCTTCGCTGAGGTCGATTAATATTGCAAATTGCGTAAGGTAATAAATTTCAGTGTCTGATTACGGCAAAGCAGTCCTGATGTTGTAAAGTCGAATAAAACATAATGCAAACACCTTGTTTTTACATTACACACACAAATATCTATTCCTTTATAACTTCATAAACCCAACTAGAAATGTTGTAATTAATAAATGTAATCAATTTGCTGCTATTAATGTTAATAAAACGTCATAAAGGACTGCATGTTTTGAACAGTTTTCCAATCAGTACACATTTTTTGTGGACACCATCTTTAGGAACAAAACGTGCCTCATATTTGAGTTCTCATATGGTTATATCAGATAGATAATTGGCATTTTGATATTTATATTACTATAAACAAGATGGACCAAATTACTTTGACATGAATCTTATGATACATGTTGTGGACACTAACAAATTGTAACACATCTTGATGGTTAATCTAGCGTTCTTTGAGACGTAATGAGAGCAGATCTGATCCACCCACGCTCGGGTGGTGCTGGGGTTGGGGGGAGGTGCTCAGGCTATAATTGGGAACGGGTGTGTCATTTTGACTTCAGGAACAGCACCGATAAATATAGTAAGATTTGCAAAAAGCATACCCAAAAATATAGTAAAATTAATTCAAAGTATAAGTATACTAAATCCAAAGTTCATCCATAACTTACTACAGAAATACAAAAAGCAAGCAAATATTTTCACACGTTTATAAATAACATTTCATCAAAGATGAAAAATGAACATATCTATTTTAAAGTTTATTGCAAATCCACATAACACATCACAATCATACATGAAAATACGCAATAATTTGCAATATTTCGATGTCAATGCCCTATGATATAGTTATCTCTAGAAATAATACATTAAAATATAGTTGTGTCTTAAAATCAAGACCCAATAACATACTAATTTCTCAAAGTTTGTACCCAAGGATATGTCAAATATGCCAAAAATAGGACCCAATCATATATCAAGAGGCTAGAAAAGGTGACCTATAAAAATGGCACATCCGTACTAACCAAATGTATTGGAGATCCCCCCCCCCTCCCCCCCCCCTTTACACCTTCGAAAAATATATGTCAAAATATTTGAATGATTAATTTAAAGATATATATTGTGCGTCATTTTTGACCCGTCCCGTGCCGATGTGTGAATATTTTTATCTATGCCATTGGGGTGGGTTTAAAAAAAAAATGGGGGGGGGGGGGTTAATGTTCGCTGCTACTACTCCAGTGACCAATTTGGTTGGGCATTCATAAAGGAGCCACTCCCACTAGGTGCTCATAAGGGACGCAGTAAGGGATCTAGGTATTTGCAGCTCATTTGTTACTTTTCCAACACAAAATCAAATGTCATCACTAAACAGGGGAATAAAACTGATATAGAACCATGAAGAAACAACATAGAGTTAGTTGGCATCAAATAGGTACCCACCTGAAGATAACAGAATCAGCTAAAGTAAGGGGGGTATATAATGTTCGTCCTTAAAGTAGAACTACATTGTACACTAAAGTATCTACGTGGGTTAAAAGGTCACGGCAATGTGGCCGTGTTTTAAATCAGTTTAACCTGTAAGATGTTCGCTTTGGAAATCCTCATCTGTGAACACCAGATACACGCATGTTTCTTCTGCACAGAAATCATAATAAAAATAAAGATCGCCTTTGCTTTTAAATGTCTTTAAATTGATACAGTACTTGTTAGAGGACCCCATTAAAAGCCTACCTTTAAACGGTTCGTACTGAATATAACTAAGTAGGACCACAAAACATCACGAAATCCCCCTATGACGTCAAGAATTCTCCCTGATTCATAAAGGCAAGACCAGCGCGAACAAGCTGATTCAATGGTAAACAGATCGTCATGAAATTCGTGGTTCTGATATGATTCATACACTTAAAGAACATGCGATTGATCCTGTCACGATTATTTACCTATAAATATCGAGCATGTTTGAGAGATTGACCAAAGAAACTCCTGAGGTGATAGAAGACACACTAGACAGAGAAAAAGAAACGGAAGAAAGTATAGCAACATATATGATAAGGTAACTTATTTTCTCTTGATTTGTTTTTAAGTTTGACACGATTCCCTTGGAAAGTGGTTATACAATTAAAGTTGATCAAAGTTACGGACGTTCGTTTGTTTTGAAAATAATTATTCAAAATTTCATATTTTGAAATGTGAAGTGACTTGTATTTGTATTGCTTTGAAGATTTGGCATATTCAATATTATAATAATGTATTAAAGTAATGTTTTAACAAAATATTTTGATGCATGTCCCGAAAGTTGCAAACGACCCTGGGATTGAATAGACTTTTATTTATTTACAAGCAAATCCAATTCAGTACACATACTGATAATTTAAATTTAACAATACACAGCGAAGAAACAATTTTATGCGTATTTGTAGTTGAAGCTTCTGTAGAAAATAAGCAACTGCAACAGCATAATAGGCTAGGGTATGCAATTGGTATAAATTGAGGACGAATCAGTATTTACATTGTATATGTTGGTTGTTATCATGATTATTATTTGCCAAATTGTCTCTTGAAGGATGCGGTATTTAGACATTTAATGGCCTCTTTGACTCATACGTTCTCAATGTACATGCAAATTTATACAGTAAAAAGATGTAGATAAACATTCGTGACTAACAAACTGGAACTTAACAAAATATATATGCAGAAAGTTAAAATTAACACACTGAATGTTTTTTATCCTTCCAGATCAAAATCACAGTCCGCCATGAGACAATTGGTCGTATCCTGCCTCGTCGCTTGCGTACTCGCGGCTGCACTGGCGGAGGCTAAACCCTTAGCCGGAAAGCGGGGAGGTCGCAAAGGTCACAATGGCAGTGGCGAGCGTGGGGGGAAACGGGGTGGACCGGCAGTGTTCTGTAGAGACGATGCTGTGTGCCCAGAGGGGACCGTCTGCAAATCATGGGACATCGAGGGATTGTCCATTGTCTACAATGGGGCCGAAGTAACCATCAGAAGCTGCAGACCAGAAAATGAAACAATGGAAGCACGGCCAGTGAGGCAGAAGTCTGAGAGCAGTGAAGAAGACAAAGTAAGGCTTCCCCGCCCCGCTATGAGTCTTCTCCGACCAGCGTGCAGTGTAGATGGCATTGTGAAAGAATGTTGTGAAAACTGCACTGTTGGTCCCGTGGAGATCACTTTCAACAATGCCACTCTTGAAGTGTTTTACTGTGGAGCTGGAGACTTTGATGCTGTGGACACTCTGAATGCTGAAGAGTGCAAGCGTGGAAAGAAAGGTTCTAGTGAGTCAGATGAGCCTGATGAATCCTCTGGGTCTCTGGAGTCCTCTGAAGAAGCTCCATCTGTTCGACGTGAGAGACCACTCCGCCTTTTCTCTGGATCTGCCGCTAAAAGTGGAGATAGAAGGAGAAAAGTACGTAGTGCTGAGAAAAAGAGAAACGGAGGACGTAAACAACATCGCCGTCCTGCCCCTGTGTTCTGTAGAGACGATGCTGTGTGCCCAGAGGGGACCGTCTGCAAATCATGGGACATCGAGGGATTGTCCATTGTCTACAATGGGGCCGAAGTAACCATCAGAAGCTGCAGACCAGAAAATGAAACAATGGAAGCACGGCCAGTGAGGCAGAAGTCTGAGAGCAGTGAAGAAGACAAAGTAAGGCTTCCCCGCCCCGCTATGAGTCTTCTCCGACCAGCGTGCAGTGTAGATGGCAATGTGAAAGAATGTTGTGAAAACTGCACTGTTGGTCCCGTGGAGATCACTTTCAACAATGCCACTCTTGAAGTGTTTTACTGTGGAGCGGGAGACTTTGATGCTGTGGACACTCTGAATGCTAAAGAGTGCAAGCGTGGAAAGAAAGATTCTAGTGAGTCAGATGAGCCCGATGAGTCCTCTGGCTCTCTGGAGTCCTCTGAAGAAGCTGTTAGACGCCCACAGAGACAGGGACGCCCGTCGGCAAACACTAGACCTGTCAAAAAACAATAGGAGAAGACCAGGGCGCAATTAATATTGAAAGACTTATCATTTAGATATGTTAAACGGAATTATGTGCTGTTTAGTCAAACAACATTCTCGTCGGTGCTATTGCTTTGTCATCTGACGTCTGTGTTCAATAGTTTATATAGAACAGGTTATCTTCACACGGTTGTGAAATGAATTGTCAAGTGCATTACAATTATGATGATTAATCATCAATGTAAATAGGCCATATGTATCTGCATCTTCATCATCAATATCATTTTCATCATTACCATCTTTATCATCATCGGCATTACCGTTACCAACAAGTCTTCCAAAACCCATTATATCATTTTTCCTATGTAATTATATCAACATTTAAAGCTAGAAAAGTAATAGTAATGAACAATGTTGTGCGTTGTGATGTAATGAAACGTTTGTAATGTAATTCATATATTCATTTAAAACATAAAATGCGCTATGTAAATTGAATGGCACAATTTGTATAAGAATTATGTTAATGATTATATGCAGTGTCAGGGAAATAGTTTACATAATCAAAACTTGTTTACGTGTGTTCTAGTAAACCACAATGTGCGTTTATTGTGTGAATGTTCCTATGTTGGTGATTCATATAATAAATAACCATACCTGAATTTGTGATATGTGCAAGCTGGTCTTGTACACTGTGTCATGTAACTGATGCATTAAATGTAATCGATTGTTAACTCTCAAAATGTCAAAAAATAAATTTGAAATCTCATTTTGATCTGTTATTTTTACTAAGTGATTCTTATAACTTCACATTTAGATCATTATTACCTTTTATTTTAGATAAATATTTTTCAATTATATTCTATTGTAAAAAATAATATAGATGATTTATAAAAGTCCATACACATTACAAACTGCATTCATCACCCCATCTACATGATCATATTTTATCCATATACTGGTACATTATAGTGTGCTTTAAATGACTGTCCTTTAACATATAAAATATATAAACTCTATCCCAGTAATATTAAAAAGTACAGACATTTGAATATAACTTGGATGCAATTTGACACAATCCCCTCATTCAAACGATAGGGATGAAAAAACTACATTTTATTAGTTTAAAGATAATTCAACCATAATGCCAAGCAATAAAATATCAATATGCATAATTCGAAACGAGGAAATGGCGAGACGGTCTCGCTCAGCCACCATAATATGAGCTCAGACCCATTTTGATACATGGCGACGTATTTCAAGCAGAACGCTGTATACACAACGCAAACTGAAACAAACCACTGTCCTGATTATAAGTGATGGGGACTTAGTAAATTACACTGGTTGAAGCAAAATCGTCAAGTTAATCCATTACATCTCTTTAACTACTCGGTGACTACCCAATATTATTTTCAGTGATTTGTGCGTTGAATTAGAAGTCTCAAATATATGTCTGTAATGTAAAGCCGATTTCATCATTCATGACGTATTTTCAGATAGGTGAGATATGTTAAGATGTCACTACCACGCCGGATTGGTATCTTTTTTGTTTAATACATGTATGTAAATCATGCTTTGTACACTTTTTATATGAAATCGTTGTAAAGAAATAAACACGTATTTAAGAACGAATGCATAGTTGTAGTTGTTACTTCATTTAAATTATTCAACGGTTTCGCTAAAATGATGGTACGCGATTAGAATGGTATGCCCGTTAGCATTTTTAGAAGATCTGACCACAACATTAGAGTAACATATATTTTATCAATATCTATTAATAATCGTTCCATATATTTTTGGCAAAAAGAAACCAATCCGGTGTGATATCATCTCTGTTTATAAAAAAAGGAAAACGCACAGTGATTTTAACCTAACTTTTAATGGGGGAAAAGCTAACGTGAACACCGCTTAACTACATGTAAGTAATGTGCAAAATGACTAAAACATATATTCGGATTTTATGGTAGAACTGAAAGTGACGTTGAAATGTTTGCTCGTGTACTAACCCAAGATGGTGCACCAGGCGCCATTAAAATCAAAGGTGTTGGCTGATAATTAGTGGAAAGCAATCCATATAGTGAAACGCTCGTACATTGTATCATATGTGAGATAATTAGCGATGAAATACGCCTGTTAACGATCTCACATTCTGTAAAACATGATATTAATCACATCTGTGTTAGTTTCGAGCTTTCACGCATTGAATTCTGAACGTACATGTAGCACTGGCTATATATTTTTTATACGTTCAAAACTTGGTGTTGTATTAAATTGTATTATTGCAAAAGATTGAATCTTGGATTTTTTAACTTTGTAGACTGACGTCTATTTCTAAAGCAAAGTTTGTCTATCATGCTATAACAAAGATTCTTACAAGTTTAGTATTTACGAGATAAGGATATACAGATAATACTTTCGATAAGGATACATTCAACAATAAATAGGTTCGTATTTTACATTTAGTCAGGTAGCCAAGAAGGATGTTTTTTTTTTACTCAACCATGTTTTGTGAGTATAAGAATTGTTCTCATCGGATTTAAGTAGAGGGGTAATGAATTTTAGCCCTGATTACATTATGACATCCCCCAGAGTTTTGAGAAATCCAAGATGGCCACCGGCTGGAGAGTGGAAATCTAATATTGGCTATATCCTTCTTTAGTCAATGAATTTGGTGTCTAGGGGAAGTTTTTTTCATAGAATCCAAATATGGCCATTGTTACCAGATTAACCATCTCAAGATATACAAAATGCAAGATGACCGCCACATAGCTATTTAGAATCTATGATTGTCCATAAATTAGTAACTATTGATGATAAAACAAGTACCCTCCCATCTGGTTGATCTCGAGGGTACATATGGTAAAAATTATTACAAATTTGGCCAGAACGACCACCCTTTACCACCACCAACACTGTTGAATCTGCTGATGCGCAATTGTGCATGCATGCATTCGTATGACAACTATATGGCCAATATAACATAAGATTGAATATTCGTACTCAGGCTATAGAGCCGCCCAACACCACCGCGCCTTTCACCCAAACATGTACGCACGTGAGCAAGTGAAGGGGTCGGCGCTCCACTCCTCGCCTTGGCATGCATGGGGCTGTTCTTCTCCTGGGCGCCCCCACCAGGGCGGCGGCGTGGGCAGGCGGTGTCCACGGAGGCAGAGGACCGTCAGCACGGCGCCTCGGCCCGCAGTGGCCAGGCCCACGACAGCGACCGGGTAAAAAGTGGGAGATGGGCAGCGACCAGCTACAAGGAGGGACAGTATAGTGAGGATACTGGCACATGCAACCCAGAAGAGCTTTGGAAAGTGTCTGCACTATAAAGGAAGTCGTTGTACCCCGCCCACTGTACAGACTTCTAAAGTCGCTGCTACACACGTGAAGTGGAATCCTATCACCGAAAACCTAGCTCTGCACTTTACTCTGGCATACACTTCAATGTAGCGTTTAGACACAATCACACGGAGGTTGCCAATCATCAACTCATATATATCTGACCAGCGATAATCGAATAACCACTGCTAAATTATAGATCTGCATTAATTCCACTTTACTCCTTTTGCTGCGGTCCATCTAAATCAAACCCTGACATTGGCATTCACATAATGTTGATTACATCATGATCAGAAGACCACTGACTCACCCCTGCTGTCCAGCCCCACGTCTGGCGTCTACGTCTCATCGTCGCCACGCGTTACTGCCGCCTCCGTCCGCCCGGCCCACAGCCTTGTCCCCTCCCGACACCGGTACAGGGCGACCGCCGAACCCAAGGCTCCCCAACCCACGTCACCGCGGCGTTCTCCACGACGGGCGGGGGAGACGTGCACAGCAGCTCTGGGGCACGAACATGGTGTTACCCGCTTCAGCGATACATTGATTGACTTCATCTTTTGTTCTTCATATTTCTGACTTTTGGTCATTGCATAGGTTTGTGTTGTTGATCTATCATTATAAGAGATGATGTACAATTTGTCACACTTCGCAAACATGGAACAGCAGGGGTGTGGGGTTCGGTCAAGTTTTGGATATTCCACTTTTTTGTGGGTCTAGTATTTTATAGCACACGCTAAAACCTTCAAATCAGAATTCCACTATTTACTGTTTACACGTGGCATTAAAAATACACATAAGATATCGCACATTAATCAATATTATGATTTACATTTTTGATATATAATAAATATTATTTTATAGCATATATAAGTAATATTTGAATAAATATCGCGAAATCTGTATCGATATTCTTCGATTATGTCACACATCTGGTGTTTTCATTTTTGGGTGGGGTGGGGGGTAAAGGAAAAAAAAAGAACACTGTTCCATTTTTTGCGGAGTGTGACAAAAAGTACATCATGCTTATACTATTAGGTAGACTATCCTGACAATATAACGCAAACAGCGATAATATCATATAAAAAGTCGTGTTTGCGTTGTGCTTTGGCTGCTTCCCTGCGGTGCTGACGTCTAGCGGACGTCAACAAAATCAAATTGTGCAATTTTAAGTTTTAACTTTTTTGCATTTAAGGACAAGTAATTCGCACAACTTGTAACTGTCAAATTAATATAGTACCCACCACATGAAAGATGTATAATTTTGGATAAAATTTTTAAAGCCATAGACACTACAGATATTTGTTTTCGTTAAAAAATGGCATGAAACCAGAAAATATGCATTTGTCATGGTTGAAAAACTGGTCCTTAACATATAGTTTTTAGCTTTGATTTCCCTAAAACGTAGTATTTTACAGATGTTTGTATTCTAGACTATTCTTCGCTATAATCTCTAAGAAATTGCGTATTATTCATTGTTGTAATGGCATTATAGGCAGTGCTACACGATTTTTAAAAATCACATGGATGACTTGTTTGGGCATCGGGCAAACAAAAAACAGAAATCCAACATTTGCGTACATAATTCTATAGTTCACCATAACTGATACATAAACTGGTGATGAAAATCAATCTGCAGATGGATCATGACAGTAATATTTCTAATTGAATTAAAGTTCGTATACACCTGAATACTGATAAAATTAGTCATGGGTGATGTTATACATGACTATTCTATGACTTCAGCTCTATAAAAGTTTAATCATGATTTTGGTGTCCAGGTGTAAGTTTATGAAGTCATAGAATCTACATATATTCGTGGAAACAAGATTCAACATTTCGACTTAGGCGAAATCCAAGATGGCCACCACAGGGGTTTTCAAAATATGAGATTGTTTATAACATTTCAACTACTACGTGATAGAATCATGAGTTTGGTGTTTTGATATAGGTATATAGGCTAAAATAATCTAACTATACTCATAAAAAGATTCCTCATTTGGATATTAGCCGAATTCAAGATGGCCGCCACTGCAATGGTTGAATGATTGTAATTAGCATGCGCACTGTAAGTGATAGAATCAAGATTTGGTTGTTTAATTGTTATGTAATATGGTTTTGCACTATCTAAACTAATGTAAAACATCTGATCGACCATTTGTTATTCACTTATGAGTAAAATCCAGGGTGACCACAATGAAAAATGATTGTCTATAATAATGCATCATTGTGATTGATACAGTCATCAAATCCATTGCAGACACCTGCTATACCAATCTTTCCTTCGAGAGACTGAGTAAGGCTAGCTCCACTCATTGGTTTTGCATACTAGCCCAGGTTAAAGATAGGTCACAATCGCAAGTCAGTCCTGATATTCATTATATATATTTATTAACTGGTCAACTGATTAAGCAAAGTTTCAGATTACCTATATGGATTGCTGTACTGTAGTCAGGCTAGAAACCTCAAGTACAGAACATGACGTCTTCAAATCTCCCTGTCCTACAATAATGTGGCTATTTTGATAGCACTAGTAGCTCCAAGTCAGTAGCTCCTGCATCACGTTTCAGGAAACCCAGAATGTTCCATCCAGGCTTCTCACTTCTCCTAGAGGCCCCGAGCTCCCACGTCTCCAATTCCCATGTGTTGTTTCCAAACGCATACCTTTCTGAAAGCTCAACCAAAGTATGGGAGTAGCAGTATTCTTTTAACTTGAGTATTCTATTAGCAATCTCATCAGTGACTAGTGGGAATTCACCACGTTTGTAGTATGGGAGCTCCATTTTATAAGATGTTCAGGATCGTTTACAGCATATGTGTAGAGAGATGTTTGTATCATTGCTAGAACTTTCCTCTATTTTTGTGTGGGGTACCTTTCTCGGCAATAAAGTAGTATTTCCAGACTTTGTTAATGCTCTTGATGGTTTTCTAAGCAAGTATCTTTTTGACACATATGTACTTTTGAGATTCATCCACCCATGTGCTTTGTGTTATTTACGACTCAATAAAGTATTACCTTGGTCAAACAGAATGTGAACGTGTATACAGGGGTATTACTGTGTCACACAAATTTTGCTGGAATACTGTTCCCCCGAAAATTATTGAGATATGCAAGACGGCCGCCACAATGGCCGCTGCCTCAAGAAATATGTTACATCTTCTTTAATATTGAAGATAGAAATATGATTCTGCTGCCTAATGGGTATGTTTATGGTGGTGATAAATCCATTGATAAATTATAAAAAGTACATTACACTATGAAACACATTTTCAGTATTCAATTGGCTGCACATGAAGTGTTGCTATAAAAATGGCCATCATATACGAAATGCATGTGGCTAGCACATGTTTCTTATACGGGGCAAGCCAGCGGTTGCCGTTACCCCTGTTCTTAAGCCATACATTCATTTTCATACATTACCAAAGAATAAAAATGTGTGTAGATTATACTAGGAATATCGTAGAACCGCACTGTAATGGATGATGCCTTGTTTGAAACGATGTAAACTGATTCACGTGGTGCCGCCTTCTCCAGGCGGCAGGCTTGCGGCTCAACACAGAATCGTTACCCAAAGTGGTTCATCAAACGCGGCTGGCAGTGCCATCCCCCCCCCCCCCCCCACACACACACACCCGCACCGCTGCCCCCACTGCCTGTTTAGACATCACTCCATTTAAAAAGTGCTGGATTGATTTGGCAGCGATTTCTTGCCGCTGCCGCCAGGGTATATGGACAATGGCCCTTCACATAAAAACAACATTTGAGCCAAATTTGGTCCTTAATTGTGCCATCAAATGCGCGATTGTTAGGGCGTTATCTGCTCCACTGTAAAAGTTGTTCCTACTTGAACTTGTAGCCTCAATAGTCTACTGCAGGTGGCAGTGACGGGACCATGCGGCTGACCGTGGTACTGGTCGCCCTGATGCCCCTAGTCTGTGGCCGCACTCCTCCACGGCAGGGCTGGTCCAAACAGATAGGTAGGTCGCAAAACACACCCATCTGTTGATTCATTTATGTACCATTTCTGTGCACCCACCTGTGTATAAAATACATTTGACATTTGTTATTGCGCATCCCGATTTTTCTATTATCTGGAACAGGGGCCCCAGCATCATGGTATGGGTGTTGGTATGTATACTACAATGATTTATAAACGCTGTACCATACAATATTACCACTATTATATAGAAGGGTAACTGATATACACATAAACCTTGGTAGCCAAGGCATCCGTTATACATGTGTGGGATTATGCTCTAGTATATACTGTATCACTTCACATTATTGAAATAAGCTGACACAGCCCTGTGCAATTAAAAAAAATATGTTTCCACCAATAGTTCATAGTTTCAGTCTGCAATAAGTTAATCAGGAAGTTGTTTTTGATTGGGTGGATTAAGATTCTATATAATAGTCGTATGGTATAGCATAGCGTTTTTGAATCACTGTAGTATACACACCACATACCCATCCCATGATGCTGGTGCCCCTTATTTGAATATAATTTCTGTGTACTCACATTTTCATTAAAACAATAGAATATTGTTTCTGCTAATCTCGAATTTGCTGTTATCTGGGCGTTAGTTGGATTTGCATTGATTATCACTGCATGTGAACATATTTCACTTGCTTAAAGCGAACATGTTATTGATAGATATGCAGATTCAAAATACATGTAATGAGTTTCGTTTCGTTTTCGTTTAATATAACTTCTAAAATAACCTTTTAAAAAGTTCACTACGCCAGGAATTGTTAGCAATATCATCCATGGTTATAAGTCCAATTTTCAACGAAGTCTGATATTAATCTATATATTTTAGTTCTATGATGCATTTTATTTTTGTGTAATTTGTAGATAAAAACGATGGGTGGAATTCGTATTCCTATTATGAATCTTCCTACCAATTTAGCGATTTGGACACAGACTATGTCGGTAAGATTGTTTCAGTATTAAACTACATACAGTGAAATAAGCACCTGCATGTTCTCGTGTATGAAGACGTTGATTGAAACATGTGTTGACTTATTTTTACCAGAATACATTCTCATTTGTTAATGCATTGTTTCAAATTCCAGATAGCCCTTCTAAGGCCAAAACTCGCGATAATCTGAAAAGTAAAGTAAAAGGCATTTCCTTGAAGACTACAAAGTCTTCTCTGCAGGCACCAAACAATAAACACCCTTCTAAAAATGCAGAAAAATCCACAGCAGAAGCTTCTTCAATCGGACAAAAGACTGAATGGGAGGCCGCATCAAATTATTTCAATAATGGTAATGACTCAAAGGGGAAGGCTTCTTTACCTGAAATGCTGAATAAGCATAAAATAGCTAAAACTGGATCTCATAAAACTTGGAATGACAAAAACAGAGACAATAAAAATATAAACGAAAAAGAGCATAGATTCAATATAAAGAATGCAAAGAAAAAGAAGGTAGAATCAACAAACGGCAGGGAAAAGTCATTCAAAACAGGACCCATGAAGAAAACCAAAAGTCGCAAGACAAAGAGCCGAAAGGTTTCCACAAATGTGGAAAATTCAGAGACCAACGGCAAAATTGTATCAAAAGTGGGAACGCCCTTATATGTGAAAAACACAAAGAAAAACAAAAGCCACAAGAAAAAAGATCTACAGTATGGAAAGGTAGGGACACCTTTATATGTGAGAAACACAAAGGAAAATATAAAGAAAAAAGGTGCAAAGTATGGAAAGGTAGGGACACCTTTGTATGTGGAAAATAAAGAGAAAAATGAGAATATCAAGAAAAATGGCCAAAAGTCACATGCAACAGGATTCGGGCATGTGGGGGAAACAAAGAAGTTTCGTGATGGGTTCAATACAAATGTGGAAAATTCAGAGAAAAATGGCAAAAAGATGTCTAAAGTGGGAACTCCCCTTTATGTGAAAAACACAAAGAAAAACAAAAGTCAGAAGGAAAAGGGTGCAAAGTATGCCAAGGTAGGGACACCTTTATATTTGGAAAACACAGAGGAAAATATCAAGAAAAAAGGTGCAAAGTATGGAAAGGTAGGGACACCTTTATATTTGGGAAACACAAAGGAAAATACCAAGAAAAAAGGTGCGAAGTATGGAAAGTTAGGGACACCTTTGTATGTTGAAAATAAAGAGAAAAATGAAAATATCAAGAAAAAGGGCCAAAAGTCACATGCAACAGGATTCCGGCATGTGGGTGAAACAAAGAATTTCCATGATGTGTCCAACACAAAGCCAGGCAAGGTTGATAAGAACATGCCAGGCAAGGTTGATGAGAATAAGAATTATTTAGAGGACCAGCTAGTTGAATTAAATTTGCCACATTTGCCACATAAGGATAAGAAGAAAGGAAATAAATTGTCGTCAGAATCCACCTCCGCCAAAGCCACCCCTGGAAAACATTCATCAGCAAAAAGTCACTCTCACAAACAGCAGGTTAAGTTAAAGCCCCCAACTTCAACTAAACATGATAAAAACAAAAGTGGGGAAAAGACATCCAAGCAATCAACAGTAGCTGGTGACCAAACCAGCTCCATCTCATCTCAACATGAATCGTCGTCCAACAGAGGTAAGTAAAGAGATGTATGTCTTACAGCTTTCAGGGGGAAATGAATGTTGCTTTAGATTTAGCTTGCCATATGACAACAGGTAACTGTGCTCCATCTAGGCATGATCCACTGATTGTACTCACACCTAGTCATAATGCATTCACATTTTCATAAGTCTTGGTCTTCTTTGGGTTGTGTCACAACAGAATACGAAGCTATTATACACAGATACTGATGTATTCAGATAAAACTAGCAAAACACTCATAATACCAGGAGGGGTGGGCCGGTTAAGAAAGGATGTGGGAGATGAGATCAAAACAAATCATGGCCGTAGGGTTTCTTAATACCCTGAACCCTGAATTACCACCTCAGTACTTACAATCATAAAAAACTGACCTAAGACAGTTGGGTTGTGAGTGTTTTCCCAATAGAATAGTTCTTCTTACAGCTGATGGCAATTGGAGTGAGTGGTACTACGGTAAATGCTCGGCCACCTGCGGGGTCGGGGAGGTGGTGAAGACGCGCTCGTGCAACAACCCGGCGCCCTGCGGTGGAGGGCGCTACTGCGAGGGAATCTCAACAAAGATAGAGGAATGCAACGTTCAGAGTTGTCCGGGTTAGTGACTCCGTTTGATCATATTAATCACTGCTTTAAAACTTGATTTTGAGCAACATAATGAAACAACATCTGGACAGTTTTCAAAATTCAGTCACACATGCATAATCGTTTTCTATTTGTTCAAAGGTCCGTGCATGTTCCTATACACGCTATATGGATGTATAAGAGATAGGAGAGTAAGCAAGGGGCGTTGTAGTGTAGAATTTTAATGATTGTAATTTTAGAAAAACATACATGTGTTTGTCACTATAATGTATATTTGTTATGTGAGGTATAAACGTTTTGATTGATAATGAAGTTTTAAAGTATGCGATTCAGTGCTACGCAATCCAATGCAATGCAATGCAATAACCCTTCAGTCGACGGTGGTTGGAGCGCTTGGGAAGAAGGCAGCTGTTCGTGCAGCTGTGGCGGAGGCACGCTCAAGATGATGCGTACCTGCACAAACCCCGCTCCCGCTCACGGCGGCAAGGACTGTGAGGGCGAGGACACCAAAGAGAAGGACTGCAGCACCAAGCCGTGTCCGGGTGAGTGAGGGGGTGGGTATACCTGACAGATGGTCTGCAACACCAAGCCGTGTTCCTGTACATGCAAGTGTGTTTGTGTGTGTGTGGGAGGGGGGGGGTGTGAACTGAAGACTGCTGCCTGTGCATTATTTGGTGGGCGATGTGAGCTGCTTAAAATCATTTAATCTATGTTTGATTAGTGATATATATTTCAATGGTGGAATGACTGATAGTACACACTATAGCTACTTGTCGAATCACTGAGCATAACCTATACAGAGAAGTATGGCTTCATCTAAAATGTTGCAGCATTTTTGCAACTAGAATTTGACTTTGCTATGGAAGTTACAGTGCAATTTGTTTTGATTTAAGTCTAATTACAAAATTACATCTAATGATGTACTGTGAGTATCGCGATGATGCAGATTCAGAGTTCAGAGCTTACTGTACATACATATATATCTAGATGTGTGTAGAATTAACGGACTCTATTTTTGACGACATAGTGAATGGTAGCTGGGGGCCATGGAGTGAGAGTGAATGCTCTGTCAGCTGTGGAGACGGCGTCATCAAACGCAAAAGATCGTGTTCTAGCCCCGCCCCATCTGCAGATGGCAAGGACTGTGACGGCAAAAGCACTGTGGAAGAGGACTGCAATCTTGGACCATGTCCTGGTAAATTATCAACTATGTTGTTGCTATACGGACACATGTGGACACTTTTCACTTACGTGTTGTTTTACAAATGATTAACAACTAGGTCTACCAGCTGTCCCCATTACCGAACATGGACGTAACATGAGGTGTGTTTAATTTCGCCGAACATGAATAATAATGGATTAGTAGAGTCTGGAAACTTTGTATCAAAGGTCTTGATTTATCAATGATTTTGGTCATCTGGCGCGTTTTGTAATGTTCGTGGTCACATAGTAATTGACAAAAAAAATGGAAACGGGCAGTAAATAATCCATGTATGTATTATAAATTATGGATAGCTACACGTATGGTGCCATATGTAATGGATGCATATGTATGCTGATGCAAAGATGATTGGTGGACTATATTCACGTATAATTTTGCATATCAATGGGCAATTAGCATATATTTAGTATGGGTATAAAATGACAATAAGAATAATAATCTACTCAAGATATCTGGTATTGAAGAAAACATCCTACATTGTATAAATATAGAAGAAACGCGAATGGACTCAGACCTTTGCTTATACATGTACATGTATATGCAGCACGGGTGATTTTGAATCGTAAAAAAACGAAACCCGCATATAATTCCACGAAACGTACGAAATTGTGTTTTGGGTTTCAAAGAGAAAGAACAGACATTGGATGCGGAAGTTCTGGGTTTTACGGAGATTTCGATTGTTTCGCTTGTTACGATTGTTACGATTGTATCGATTGTTACGGTTGTTACGATTGTTTCGTATTTAGGAAAATACGTAATTTTCGGAAATGCGGAGAAAACAGAAAAAAACGTAATTTTTATGGTTATTCAAAGAAACTGTGTAATTCAAGCAAAACCTACAGAGAACGTGATATCAGAAGACGTTTGTAACAACAGTAAACATGAGAAGAAGGAAGAAACTGATCAAAAACGTAACAAATCGTAGCGTAGTTCTTTTTTTTCGTATCCTCCTGACGGTGTAGGTACTGTCAGATGTAGATTTTAGATGTCATATACCTTTATTGGTGATATGATCAGTAAGTCCTTGAATTGATGAGGAAAACATGTACGCTGAAGATTAAAGATCATTAAAGGCTCACTTTATGGATCAGAACTTTCTTTTGATCACCTACATGTAGCTTGTCTAGCTTGATGCCTTCTCAACTAGGTTCAAAAATGCAAAACACCTGCTTTACACACCAGCGAAGTCCCCCTACGTTGACCGGCGAACTGGCAAACTCGTTGTGAGTTTTTGAACATGTTCAAAATTTATTGACGAATTTAAATGCCATAATTAGTACGCTGAAGATTAGGGAAAGAACATCAAAGACAACAAATCGGACCAGAACTTTTTTCTTGGCAACTACAACGTACATGCATTAATTTTACGTTCAAATATGTCTCCACAATACGCCATTAAGGCTCGCTTTATGGATCAGACTTTCCCCGTCGCAAGGGTTCGTCTGGTGGCGAACAGGCAAATACAAAATTCTGCTTTTACACATCATTTTGAACATGTTCAAACTTCGTTGTGAGGAACATGTTACTGATTTTTACGGTTTTAAACAAACAGGCGGGGGGCGTCCGGATGTAGAATATTCGCATAAAAACTTGTATGAAAAAAAAGGTTTGTTCCCCTGTTGTCAACCCTACAATGATGGAAAGTTGATGTCAAGTTGACGACATCACATATTCATGAATAAAAGTCCGCGTCTATGGGATTCGTGGATTAATTGGCGAATATATACAACATTTTAACACTTCGTTTGTCATGGCAACTCATGCAGAAAACGAAAAAATTCTTTTTACAAAAAATCATATATGTCAAAACTAATACGTTATAAAAGGCTAAACAGTTGACGACTTGACATACGTGCGGATCCGTCGCAAGGGTTCGCCTGCGATCGCTTTTGTGTGTTAAAAAGCGAGTTTAACTCATTACGTACATTACAATTACACACCGATATCAGCAGGTACAATAATTTCCAAATTAGCGACAGCTTTGTGCTGATTGGCTAGATTTCTTCTCGGTTACACTAAGGAAGAAAATAGAGGGCCTTGTGTGAATTGTTTTTACCTGCAGTTGATGGCGGCTGGAGCACGTGGTCAGAGGGCACCTGTTCAGCCACCTGCGGAGGCGGGGTGATGCTGCGCACCCGCACGTGCACCGACCCCGCGCCCCTGGCAGGCGGCAAACTGTGCGACGGGTCCAGCTCCAGCACCCAGGAATGCAACGAGGACCCGTGTCCAGGTGCGGCTATATTCCAGTGGCAGATCCAGGTTTTCAGAAAGGGAGTTCTCGTGGGTTTTATAGGCTTGATTGATAGCGATTATATCAGAAAGCCAATGAAAATGAAATATTTTTGTGAAGAACAAAAAAACGACCGCGGGCGGCCCCATGCACCATCTGAATCTGCCCATAATATTCCGTATTACATATTTGTTGTGACAGCAATAGGAATTGATGGGAAAGTGCTTCTAGTCAGCAGGACGAGTATACCTGAGTGATGCCACTTAATTTCATGAAGAAAAAAAAACACGCATCTAGCTAAACAATACTAATTATATATTATGTATATATGATAAACTATTCCATGTATAAAACAAATGAACACGTCTCTCATCTTGGGTTTCTTCATTCATGATATAAACAAGAATTTAAAGATGCCATTATAAACCAGTAGAACTAACTTTTGGCGAGGCTTTCGCTTGCTGTGGGGAAGGGGGTATTATAAATTGAAAACTATGCATAAAATGGTGGTTTTGTATGATAAAAAGATCAAGTGTTCAACACTTGTTTATTGTGCAATAATAAAGGGTTTGAAACAATACCATATACTGTCTATATTGAAAAAAATCTAAAATATCCCTTCGGCCTTCCCAATAAAAAAATCTTGACTGACTGCGTTCCAAGACTGTTTGCATTGTGTTAAAAAATATAAAAGTTTTAAAATATTGATTTTACCTAAACAATTATTTTTGATGAATAAAAAGGTTTTCATTGCATTTACCAGCACAATCAAAATAATACACAGCCAAATTAAGTTATAAATGTTTGTATTTGTATTATGTTATGTGCCAAAAAAGGACAGAAGTTTATACGATGAAGTTTATATAAATTCAAAACGTAACTATTACTTTAAAAAGTAATAATGTCTACTACAAAGGTAGAGTAGACGTATGCTTAATCCGGACCCTAGTACTAGTAGTGTTTCTTTCCATCTGAGAAGCTAGCTGCGTAATGTATGTTTGCTGTTAGGTATTGAATACATAATTCATTTCAAACTTGCTAGGGAAGTGAGAGATAGAGCCTTTAGAGGGATTTTTAAATGAATTCTTCTAGCATTGGCACATACGCACGCACGCACGCACGCACGCACGCACACATTTAACACATAATCAACTTCCTTTAAGTGAACACTGATGTTAAGAATGTGACACGAAAATTCTAATATTTTAGCCACAGATTCAATGTTCAAGTTTGCGTTATGTTATCAGTATTTGTACTAAGTGTACAAAAATGTGCATCTATTATAGTATTAAGAATAGTACTGCTTCACTAGTTGATGGCAACTGGTCTGAGTGGGAGACGGGCACCTGCTCGGTCACCTGCGGGAGCGGCTCGGCCAGCAGAGCGCGCACGTGCACGGCGCCGGCACCACAGTACGGAGGCCAGGGCTGTGACGGCCAGTGCGAGGACACCGTGGACTGCAATGGGCCGCCTTGTCCAGGTGAGGAGAGACAGGGGGGCGGGTTCTTCGTTAGCTAGTCAATGGATTACTCGAGCCAATCACGCTTGCCCTTGATGTTACTTTACATTTAATGTATGATCATTAGCAATCCTTTGCAGTCACCATGAGGGGACTGTTAACCATAGCGTGTTCAGTGGAAAAAGAGCTTCAGAGCTTCAGTTTATGTGTATACTTGGGAAATTAGCTATGATTTAAGTGTGAATTGTGAATACAACTCCCTCCCTTCAGTTCGAGTTTTTAGGCCTATGCCCTTGTTTTATATGTATCCCTTGCTGGCCTTTATATAATAGCAGCCTCCCTGTAGCATTCACAAAGCTATTATAAAGGTTTCCTTTGCAGTGTCCGGTAGCTGGGGCTCCTGGTCCTCGGGCGAGTGCTCGGTATCGTGCGGGGCCGGAACTGTGGTCAAAACACGCACGTGCAGCGACCCAGCCCACGTATGGGGGTGAACCGTGCGCAGGGAACCCCATGGAAGTGGATGCCTGCAATATGGAACCGTGCGCTGGTACAGGCTTTTGTGATCTTGTTGCTTTTCTCTAATTTTGGTAATTTGCTTTGCGTGTATTATAAAAAATGATGCTAGCTCATTTTAAAAGTTTCACATACATGTACATAAAACTTAAAAAGTGCCCTTGATGTTTAACAATACATGTATGTGCTAGAACTATTAAATCGATTATTTTAGAAGACCTGTTTTCAAGAGAGAATAAGGCGTAAAAGGAGCATTATGCAAAGTAATAAAATGATGCAATTCAAGCTAAAATAAATGTCTTATGTAATAATGTCCACTTTAATTCTCCACCATAACTCAATGGATGAATGAATGATTGAATGAATGAATAAATGAATGAATCAATCAATCGATCGATCAATCAATCTTTCAATCCATCAATCAATCAATCAAATAGTAGGCCATACATGAGTAGGCTGTACAAGTGTACATGTAATTAATCCTAAATTTGATGGTGCACTGGCTTTCCAGTCTACGTCTCAACCACGCATCTCATAAGATTATTTTAATCATTAAACATACCATTCCACAGGTGACGGTAACTGGAGTCCGTGGGAGTTGGGGGAGTGCTCAGTGACCTGTGGAGGTGGGGAGCGAGAGAAGAAGCGCACATGCACCAACCCTGCCCCCTCGTATGGAGGCGCCGACTGTGACGGGATGGACAGAGAAACAGAATCGTGCGGTGAAATACCTTGTCCAAGTGAGTACCTTCTTGTCATATCGGAATCCACTGGCAGGATACAGGGAGTTGTCAGATGCGTATGCACCCCTACTTCCCACAAAAAAAAGAAGAAAAAAAAGAACGATACATGAATAAAAACATTTTCAAACAAGAAACAAATATGTTTTTTAGATATCTACAAGTTGTTGCATATACAAAATCCATTGGTTTCGCCACTTTTCAGAAAACTATATCTCTCTGTCTACAAAGCATGATTCCTTCCCATCACACTTTCTTTCAATCTCTATATGCATATTAAAACATGATTCCTGTATAAAGTGGGATCCGACTAATTCTAGCTTGAAGGGGATAAATAAACACATTGAATTTTTCAAAATATCAAGCTGTGAGAATGTCTTATAATGTAAGGTAACAAAATTTCATTTGCTGATGTCTCCATATAATAACTTCTACATGCAGTTATCAAGTCTCAAGATAATTACATGTAGGTCCTGCTGTTTGTTATTTAGTAAGTTTCAATTAGCATCTGGATTCATCATACATGTAGAAACCCTATTGTACATGTACATTTGTATATATCTAATACGATTCTTCAGTTGATGCTGCTTGGATTGATACTGTCATTTCCTCGATAGTTCGAGTTATCAGAGCCTGAGGTAAACTGGCCCTACTGTATTTTCATCCTGCTTCACTAGTTAGAAAAAAATAATGTTAAACATTGATTTTTTTTGTTTCCTGCTATCTGCCAGTCAATATAATAGTAGTAGTAAAATATGTCTATAAAACAAGCTTCTGTTCCATCACATGTTATTGTTTCCCTCTGCTTTGTCCAGTTGACGGTGCATGGAGTGAGTGGCGAGACGCCGCGTGCACGCTGTCGTGTGGTGGCGGAGAGCTGCTGAGGAGCCGGGTATGTGACAGCCCGGCACCAGCCAGCGGGGGCGCCGACTGTGCAGGGGAACCATCCGAGGTGCAGCCCTGTAACACAGACCCCTGTCCAGGTGAGATGGTGGTCACAGTGACAGTTCAGACATACACCTTGAATCATACACATGAAGTCGGTTTTTTACAAGTTGATCACTTACGCTGATTCACAACTCTATGCTCATTTCAACTGCAAATGTAGGCATGAGATACGACAATGACCTTGAATAGAATATCCGGCACTATGAGTTTAGGAGGAGTCGACATCCAGATTTATTGATATATTCATGAGTAAACTGGATTTGAACGCGTGAACACAGATGTTTTGTACAACATTCACCTTGTTTCTTCAGTGTGACGTCACCACATGATTGGTATGATGACATTTATAAATAGGTTCATCATATGAAATATTGTGACTTTTACATGTAATACCTTGTAATATTGTGACTTGAAGTAAATCAATTCCTGCGTTTTGCTCATTTTGTAACAAGCCCTTGCGTGTGTTTCAGTTGATGGTGGATGGAGCTCGTGGCAGGCTGAGGAGTGTAGTGTGCCGTGCGGGGGAGGTCAGCAGACGCGGACGCGGGCGTGCTCCCAGCCCCAGCCGGCCTACGGAGGGGACGACTGTGAGGGGGACAGCATGGACACTCAGGACTGTAACACCCAGCCGTGTCCAGGTGAGATGTATTGGTTTGTAAAGCTATTCTTTGTCATGGTAGAACTTTGCTATCTCGATATTGCTTGTCTCTGTTATATTCTAGAGATAATTTCAATTTTCTGGTACCCTCATTTATGAACGTACAGTTGTACATGTACCAGTTGCTTAGCTTGAATACTAGTATTGGTTATCGTGATCATTTTACTTTTACTAGTAAGGATTTGAGATACATGTAAGGTAGTAATAAGGTGTGTCTACTGCATCTTCTTAAACATTCACAGAAGGGCCTATATATGCTCACTTAAAGGCCCACCCACAGAAATAGATCATTCCGTAAGTTGTCAGCATTAGCGAGGATATTTGTAAATACATGTACATGTATGCATTACAGTGAAAATCTGAATATCTCGATATTGCTTTTCTCTAACTTTCTCTTATTTTGTGGTTATTTTCATTTCCATTCAACTACATACTAAAGATATTATTCGATAGTTTTTTTATCATGAATACTCAGCATTTTACATGTCTCCCTATCTTTGAGCTATTGAGTTTCTACTGTACCACAATTTTGAAATGATTTACACATGTAAGTGATACAAAAATAATTGACTCCAATTGACTTGCTGTCTAGTTGACGGCGGTTGGTGTGAGTGGTCTGTGGGCACCTGCTCTGTAACCTGCGGTGGAGGTACCATCAAGAGGACACGCACATGCAGCAACCCTATGCCCGCATACGGAGGTCTGCCTTGTGAAGGGGAGAATGAAAGCAC
The DNA here is from genome assembly GCA_019095985.1 of Streblospio benedicti. NCBI lineage: Eukaryota > Metazoa > Annelida > Polychaeta > Spionida > Spionidae > Streblospio > Streblospio benedicti. Next base: position 30,181,674 of record CM032664.1, on the reverse strand, counting down.
TGGGCCTTGCAATGAGGAGGACTGTCCAGGTGATTTTGTTACAAGAAGACCTCCAATTATCACTACCTTTCTATGAGATTTTATTATATTAGAACTTTCAACTATGACCAAATCTTTCTTAAAATATTTCTTATCGACCCAAGTCTTAATAAAGAGACCAATTTCAACACATACATATTAATCTCCACAAATAGTCCATCCCATTATTGAGCCCGCTTAAAAATTTGATTTGTGATGAAAAATAGGGACATAAAACACCATTTATATGCAAATTAAGTATATGTTAATGAGGTAATTTGCATATTGGCTGGTGCAGTTGACGGCGGCTGGAGCATGTGGCGTTCTGGCAGCTGCTCGGCACCGTGCGGGGGCGGGGAGGTGGAGAGGTCGCGCTCATGCAGTGAGCCGTCGCCGTCTGGAGGGGGAGCTGAGTGTGAGGGTCAGGACAGGGTCACGGAGGATTGCAACATGGCACCGTGTCCTGGTACGATGCAAAAAAATGTTATGTGTTCTGTTATTTTTTAATGACAAACTCATTGGATTTATTTTTATAAAAAGACGCAACTGATTGTGTGATGAATCCATTTTAGATTTACATTGTATTGATATTTTTGGGGGTTGTCAGCATCCGTTATTGGAGACTTCCGCCAATGAGGTGGCAGCATTTCTATACCCTATTTTTATGAATGAAATGATGCTTTCAAATTAAAAAAAATGCATGGTTAGTTACACAACATTGAAGAAGAAACAAATTGAACCAGGAGCTACATTGTACATTGCAGGTGTCCAGAATTAAGAGATGAAGGTTTACTGTATATCATAATGAAATAGCATGATGAATTGACTCCATGGTGAATGTCTTTTGTTCTGAATCTCTGTATTGTCTCGTTTATATCGTTTATGTCTACAGTAACTTGTCGGTCTAATTGGTGAAGTGTAAATTTGCTGCCAATCTCTGCAGACAAATGGTGAACTGCTCACTGATGAATGAATAATGAAATAAATGTTCTGAATGTTCTGACTACTGTATTATTCAGTGAATGGCGGTTGGACCGAGTGGCAGACCGGGGAATGTTCTGTGACATGCGGGTGCGGCGGAGGGTGAAGTACCGCACACCAAGCCCCCGCCCAGTGACGGCGGACTCGAGTGTGAGGGCCAGGCCGTGGAGGAGGAAGAGTGTAACATCCCACCCTGTGCAGGTTAGATTTCAATGACCGCCACAGTATGATCGCTGTGTGTATGAATGTAAAATTCAGATGTAATATTACAACATATATAATACTATATAGTAGATTATGTTCATGTGATGGTGTTTATAGTTAAATTATCACTTCTATGTTGGTTCTCTCTCTCTGTATGTTTGTGACATTAAT
>CM032664.1:30148528-30180200 GCA_019095985.1 Streblospio benedicti | reverse complement strand
GTACTATATGTCCAGTGTTAGAAATAACAGTCCGCCCGGCACGGAGCTTGTTTACTTTTTTGTTCTGATTTTTAGTGACATTGTTATGAACTTATTTCATATTTCTCTGCAAACTAAAAAACTGAGTTCGACTATTCTTAATTCCATTAGTTGAAAACTAGTTTTCAAATTTATTGTTAAGAGAGACAAGTTGCTTTAGTGAATACAGACATCTAGCATTTGTTAATGAGGTGGAAAGCAGGTTAATGCTCTCGATTCCTGGTTGGGTCTGGTGGTAGGTTATTGAGGAAACGTACCTCCAACAGGTTGCACACTGCTCCATGCTACCTGAAAATGGTACAGGTCATGCAAATGAATGCTAATGTAAGTGATAAGCATATCTGTGCTACGGTTTCGATATGCTGGATGCTCCCCGGGGAGTTGAGAAAGTTCAAAGATATGATGGGACACTAATGCAATGACCTGGTGTAGAGGTAAAATCCCTAGAGCACGACAAACTGTGAATTGCAGCTGTAAATAAGCACATTTACATTTACGTATACTTTCGGAATAGATTAAAAATTCATCAGTGTATGTTGTCATTGCGCACCATTGAAACGATCAATTCATGGGTTTGTGTCTAGGATTGCCAAGTAATTTTTATGACATTACAGTTGGAAATAATTTTGAAAACTCTTTTCAGTTGCTGCAACTCTACCAGTGCAGTCCAGAAGAGCCAATTTTGACTACAGAGAACACTTGTCACAGAAGTTAGCAACCTGCAAGGCAATTCTGAAGATGACAAATCCCAGATAAATGATAAAAGAAAACAAGAGGACCATAAGGGTCCTAATAACGCTCACCTACATGTGTATAATTTGACTTCAAAATTAAGTGAGAGGTGGCCTCGTGAATAATGATTCAATGCTGGACACCAAGGGGAATAATTCAAATATGATATCATAATGTGACAGCCAAATAAGTTGTTTCAAGTGATATATGAAGAAGCATTTATATCAATTTTTTTGGGGGGTGGGGGGGTGTCAATTTGCCACCCAGGAGCACAATGATTCAAATATAGTTTTGGGTCATATGCTGCTTCACAGCTAAATCTAGAAAATATATATTAATATTTAATAATTAATTGATAAAAATATACACTAGTCATAACAGTGATAATTTGTATGTTACTTTTAGTGATCAGTTGAGACTTCTATTCTGATGTTTATTTATAACTAAACAGTGTAAGAATTGGAGGTGTTGGTTACAAAGTCGTGGTTGAACGACCTGTGTAAATGCATGTAATATATTTATGGCACACTGATGTGTATGGAACCTTAAGTAAAGTGTGCGTATCTTTCTTGGTTACTGTAAAACAAGAATATTTAGTGACTAGAATTTTTGCGATTTCGGTCTATCGTGGACCTAGTATACAGATAGATTGTTAATGTTTGCTGACTATTTAAGTTTGCATTTTTTGCACCTACCCTTTCCTAAAATTAAATTGTGCGCAAACATTTCTAGTTTTACAGTAGTTAGAAGCATGAAACTTTTTGTGTATATGCAGCATTTTACTTTGAATCATTTCTAATTATTTTGTAATATGTGTCTGATAGTTCACAATTATATGTAAACAATTTTGTGTGTCACAGAGGTCAAAATACACTCATTTCAATTTTACAAAAAAACCTGAAAAGACCATTAGTGAGAAGGGAAACGAATAAACTAATTTTTTACAGCAAGCTCATGGAGTGACGTTTTCGATTGGCTTTACATAGTACTTAAGACTGACATGTAAAGTGCGGTTTTTTTTTAGTCTGTGAAAGACAGAGTTGGGCGTTTTTGAACATTCCAAATTTGGGGATTAGGTACAATGATTAAAACAACAGTGTGTTTATATTATTGATTGCATACAAATTACTGCATCACTTGAATGAGCCATGTGCCATGCTGTAAATCAAAAATACTGTTGTTCTAATCATTAAAATCCATTTTGGGCTTGTTTCAAGTGGCTGACTCCCTTGTCTCCCTCACAGAGACTTTAAAAATGTCATTTTCAAGTAACTGCTCACTACTATGTAAACTAATCAGGCTCCTAATAAAAATTGCAATGTAAATTTTGATATTCATTACCATTTTTAAGCCAAGTTGTGAAAGGTGTTACTCCATGAACTTGCTGTCAGCACACATTTGGACAAATGTACCCCGAGGTGTGTACACATTGAAGAAATATAGGTCATCATGGTTTGAGGTCACCATGTATGAATGCATGCCCTCATGTGGTGAATATTGTTGGAACTTATGAGAGAAAAAATGAATCTTGATTTCTAAACTTGGTCACTAGAAAATGAAGAAATGATTGTGAGTACATTGTGCTTTTGTACAGTATAGAATGTAGAGAGGAAACTTTGGGAAATATTTCATATATACTGTTGCTTGGTAATGTCAATATTGTAATGTAAATTTTTTAATAAAAAACTATCACAATCAAACTTACATACACGTTTCATTTCATTCTATATTATTTTTATTTTTCATAGTTACAGTCTGCAAAATGCAAAATAGATACTTTAAATCTTTAGAAAAACAAGTTAAGAGACACTATCTTTTAATGAAACACTATTTACCTTTTATGTAAAAAACATTCCAACAACACTTAATAATTATGGAAATACCTTGAAACTGAATTAAGTTATTCTCTCGTTAGTTTTTTTTTACTTATTTTACACCTGTATAATAAAAAATTTCTATCATAATGAAATAACAAGGTTGAATAATGCAAGTCAGTAGTCAAGAGTTCTTTTTTTATGTATATTTTAAACATCCCAAGTAGGCCTAACAGGATTCTTTTTTCACCTATTTCCACATATGCGAATCTAGCTGGCAATTAACTTGAGTCAACAGCCATGTGCATATTCCCAGAAAAAATGGTCAAGTGGAAGCTCAGATCTAGTGTAAACCAGTTTTCAAAATCAATGGATTTATCTATTTGCCTTATCGCCCGCTGCTTGTTTAATGTCCAGTCGGCAGCAACGTAGAACTCTAGATGATTAGAGGCTAACAGGCACCTGCTCTCATAATAAATCTATACAGGCGGACAGGCGGAATAAGAATAGGTTATCCCAATGTGATGTCCGTGACTAGAGGCGAGAGGGCGAGACCGCGAGACAGCGAAGAGTTTCGTGTTTCGTGTTTTTAACCCATGCGTGCTTTTTTTACGCGAGACCTTGCACAACGAGGGGCTTTTTTTCCAGGGCTTAGACCAAGAGATGACGAGAGGTCCCGGCCAGCCACCATAGAATATCTCTTTGGCTATATTGCTTTTCTCTTAACTTCTCATTTTGATGTTATTTTCATTTCCATTCAATCACATACTAAAGATATTATTCAATAAGCTTTTTACCTAAGTAATTACTCAGCATTTTATATGTTCTCAGTCTTTTGAGTTATTGAGTTTCATTGTACCAATTTGAAATACTTACATGAAAACACAACATTGAATTCTGGTCTAGTTGACGGTTATGGGAGTGGTCTGGTGGGCACCTGCTCTGTAACCTGCGGTGTGAGGCATCAACAAAGAGTATTAATGCAGCAACCCTGCCTCGCATGTGTGAGTGTTCGCCTTGTGAGGGGAGAATGAAAGCACTAAGCCTTGCAATGAGGAGGACTGTCCAGGTAATTTTATTAAGGCCAGCACCTCTCCAAATTATTCCCCACCTTTCTCAAGTGAGATTTATTATATTGTGGAAACCCCTCTCTCAACTATGACCAACCCTTTTCAAAATATTATTTATTCTAATCTAAAGTCTTAGTTTCCAAAAGTTATAATCACTTCAACATTATACATCTCCAGTACAACAGTCCATCCCATTATTGGAGCCCCGCTAAAAATTTCATTCGTGGACAAATTAAGTATATGTTAATGAGGTAATTTGCATATTGGCTGGTGCAGTTGACGGCGGCTGGAGCATGTGGCGTTCTGGCAGCTGCTCGGCACCGTGCGGGGGCGGGGAGGTGGAGAGGTCGCGCTCATGCAGTGAGCCGTCGCCGTCTGGAGGGGGAGCTGAGTGTGAGGGTCAGGACAGGGTCACGGAGGATTGCAACATGGCACCGTGTCCTGGTACGACACAAAAAATGTTATGTGTTCTGTTATTTTTTAATGACAAACTCATTGGATTTTTATTTATAAAAAAGACGTAACTGATTGTGCGATGAATCTATTTTAGATTTACATTGTATTGATATTTTCGGGTGTGTTAAGCATCCGTTATTGGAGACTTCTGCCAATGAGGTGGCAGCATTTCTAAACCCTATCTTTATGAATGAAATGATGCTTTCAAATTAAAAATGCATGGTTAGTTACACAACATTGAAGAAGAAACAAATTAGACCAGGAGCTACATTGTACATTGTAGGTGTCCAGAATTATGAGATGAAGGTTTACTGTACGTCATAATGAAATAGCATGATGAATTGACTCATGGTGAATGTCTTTTGTTCTGAATCTCTGTATTGTCTACAATCGTTTATATCGTTTATGTCTACAGTAACTTGTCGGTCTAATTGGTGAAGTGTAAATTTGCTGCCAATCTCTGCAGAAAAATGGTGAACTGCTTGCTAGTGAATGAATAATGAAATAACCCAGCGATGTTCTGACTACTGTATTATTCAGTGAATGGCGGTTGGACCGAGTGGCAGACCGGGGAATGTTCTGTGACATGCGGGTGCGGGCGAAGGGTGAAGTACCGCACTTGCACCAGCCCCCCGCCCAGTGACGGCGGAATCGAGTGTGAGGGCCAGGCCGTGGAGGAGGAAGAGTGTAACACCCCACCCTGTGCAGGTTAGGATTTCAATGACCGCCACAGTATATGATCGCTGCTTATGAATGTAACATTCAGATGTAATATTACAACATATATAATACTATATAGTAGATAATGTTCATGTGATGGTGTTTATAGTTAAATCATCACTTCTATGTTGGTTCTCTCTCTCTCTCTGTATGTATGTGACATTAATTGCAATTACCTATCCTATCTCATCATACTGATGGAGGGGTCACACTACCACCTAGCACCTACCATCTTGCATCACACACTTGTCCTCTAAACAGTTACATGAACATGTAGATGCATTTGAATTCTATATTCTAGAACCTGAACCTGAACCTAAAGTAGATCTGATGTCTCCTGGTATTAGATCTAAACATCATCAATGGATGCTACATTTACACATTCATTAACATCCCATATCAAATCAATGAAACCAGCAATTTACTTGGAGTGTCTCTAATTATTCCTCAATTTGAGGGTATGGCTTGGCTGCCCAGTCTTGCATGACATTGATGTACATTACATTATTGAATAATCAAATCTTGAAGTTTGAATCTGTCTGAATATTGAATGATTGAATCTCACATATTGTGATATAGTTGATGGTTACTGGACCCACTGGACGCCATGGACCGAGTGTACTTGTGACCATCCGATGAGAGAACGCTCTAGAGAGTGCAGTGATCCAGCCCCTGCCAATGGAGGTGATGACTGTGAAGGTGAAGCGATCCAGAAGCATTCTTGCTCTCCAAAACATAGCTCAGGTATTGAAAACTGCAGAATGAGTTTTGTTATGCTATGACACACCCTACATATTTTGGCATTGTTTTATTTTCAAAGGTGTGCTAGACTGGTATTAGATGGATAACAGTTATAAAAATTATCATTGTATTCATATAGCTATATAGTTATGAAATTACAAAATTAATGGGTGCAACAGATTTATTTACAGTGCATTTAGGTATACCGGCAAGTAGGCAGGTTATTGAATAATACAATTTAAATCTGTATTTGAAAATTCGTACAACTGGTAGAATTTCAATTTTAAGGGTGCAAAATGATTTTTGATATCAATAGTTTTTACATTAAAAAATCAACCTCATTGAACTATAAATACAAAGGTGTTTGAGAATTATAATAATACACGAGATGTCAGACAAATGTCATAAACAACATCACTGATTTGTGTTCAAATGTTTGTAGTGGACGGCATGTGGAGTGAATGGGGCCAGTGGTCTGGCTGCGATTGTGAATCGTCCAAAAAGTTCCGCGTGCGGCGCTGCAACAATCCGGCCCCATCAAATGGAGGCCAGACTTGTGACGGTCCAGATGTAGACACACAGTCATGCACACCGACTGGAGACTGTCCTGGTGAGTGTCTTTGAAATACTGTATGACCTGTTTATTTTGGCCTCTAACTAGAATTCATAAATAACCATTTGGCTTGATGTTACTTCTTTACATTATTAATCACCCTGATAACCCGATATGATAGAAAAAAATGTTCACTCTCTTCTTTGAGTAAACAGCCTTGTTTCAACTTTGCACATTTGCTCTAATTACACCCTAGCAAATAGGGTTTACCGTTAGCGGGTCACATCACTTTGTTCTGATCTCTACTATACATACCTAATAAATAAAAGCATTGTAAGCAACTCTGTAATTCTTCTGCCATAATGAACAGGTGACCTGGAGAATCTCCAGTTATGAAGCCTTCAATTAAAAACAAGCACTCTTTTTATACCAATATGTAAATTAGCTTTTTCTGACTGGCCGCTGACACCAATAACTTTATGTATTTGAACTCTGGGATGGATAAATAGCACATTAGACAGGGGTGGTCTAATCAAAGTTGATTCTATATTAGAAGTTTTGAGCCTTATGTTGAATTCTGCATCTTTACATTGGAATTTTAGTGGTCCAGATTTTAATTTGGTTCCAATTTTTGGCCAGTATTTAAATGAACATGGGCGTTGAGATGGCTGTATACAATAATTCTATTTTTGTTTTCAGAAAATGGAGCATGGTGTGCATGGAGCGCGTGGAGTGACTGTGATTGTAAAAGGAAGCTCAAGTCGCGATTCCGTTCTTGCGATGATCCTCGTCCATCCAAGGGTGGGGCAGAATGTGATGGACCATCGGAAGATCTCCAGCCATGTGATGAAAACTGTGCAGGTGAACTCAATATTTGCATGTACTTTACATGTAACTGACTGGATATATAGTCAGATGATCAATACAATACAATTAATATAAGGTAAAGTTGTATCATTTTTTTCTATGCATGGTTGAATGTACAGTAAAACCTCGTTATCTCAAAGCTGTAAGGACAACAGTATAATTGCTCGAGACAGTCAATATTTGAACTATATATCCAACTAATATATGTTCTTAAAGTAGTTGAAGGGAAATGATGGAAAACTTCAGATGACATAAAATTTGAGATGAACAATATCAAGATTTATTGTGTGATGTTGTAAAAGTTAACTAGTTGAACAGAAAGCTATGAGTATTCCACTAGAGAAATATGCTAATTGCTAATTTGTTACTCATCAATCATTAGAACAGAAATCTTTATTTCTATGGACATTCTGACATATGAAATCAAGTATGTGTGGCAGTTACTAAGAAGCAAAAAGCTCCTTTTAAAATGTCAGAAATGATTACATGTATGTCCCCTATACTCAGTCATGGATAGATGAATCTCCATCAAAGTATATCCCACATAACTAAGACATTTCGTCCATTTAGTGGATGGTAACTGGGGGGATTGGGACGATGGCGAGTGTTCATGTACGTGCGGTGAGGGAAGCCTGCAGAGAACACGTCTCTGCGACAACCCAGAGCCGTCCCTGGGCGGTGCCGACTGTGAGGGCGTCAGTGTGGACACAGTCAGCTGTAACTTCAGACCATGTCCAGGTACTGACCCTGTCTACTTGCCAGAGGCCCCATAGTAAATAATAGAAATAGAAATAGTAATAGAAAGTTTTTTTGAATGATCTATTAAACAAGACAAGACAAGGCATTATCCCACTGAAGGTGCATCGCTAGTGAAATTGCTTACATGTGAAGAGAGGCTAAGTACTCAAAATTACAAATTGCATTTGTATGAGATTTTTAATGGATTGTAGTGCATGCTTTCTGTAGAGAAAATTGAATTTGTATTAGATCTTTTAATAGATTGTAATGCTTTCTTTAGGGAAAATGAGTTAGATAATTCTGCAATCATACAGTATTCTATGGATGTGTTTTAACGATAACATTGCAGTAAACCTCACAATTGGGGAGACTTGTGGTAGTATTAAAGAGTTTCTTCATTATGAAGGTGTTTCCTTTTAGGAAACATCTTTACATGTACATGACTGTATACATTTGTATGTAGCTATCAGGAGAATGGAAATCCGTCCCTAATTACTAGGCACCCTATTACATGTACATGTAGTAATTGTTGTCCAGAAGTTTTTACCATATTACCCCCAAGTAGCCTGATCTGTTATCATGGTTATATTTCTTTACAGTTGATGGCTCTTGGACTGAGTGGTCTGTAGCAGATTGTTCAGTATCCTGTGGGAAAGGTGTTCAGGTGAAAACCAGGTCATGTACCAATCCAGAGCCAGCAGATGGGGGCAAGCCCTGCGAAGGACTCTCTGTGGCTGTTGATGACTGTTGCCAGAATGAAGAATGTCCAGGTGCAATTAATGAAAATAATTATATTTAGTATGATCTCTGCAATCTCATGTAAATGTAAATGAAAAAAAATCCCAACTTTGTAACTATTTGTGATATAATTACAAATAAAGTGTTTAAATACATATATATTTTAACAATTATAAAAGAAAATATGATAGCTGAATTTAGAAATGTTGTACAAGAAATGATTTCAGTTTACAAAAAAATATGATAATGATAACTGTGTTATAAAATTAATTCTACTAAGGAAAACAAATGAAAAAATAAATTTCCTCGTACTATGTCAAAACACATTCTATAAACATCCACCAAAGACTAAAGAATATTGATCTATAGTAATAATTTACAAAGAATCTAGAGAAAAAATCAAGATATGTGATGCAGTGTCTTTGTGACTTTCAATTTACCTGAGGTGTTAAGAAATATCACATTCCCATCTAAAAATCCAACTTTCAAATGTCTTAAAACCATTTTTGTCTTTTAAAAATGAATTGTTGATACATCACAAAGAAGAATCAAACAGGTGGAATTTTGAAGCCAACAAAAGTGTTCTGATTGGCATTAAGTTTTGCCTTATTGGCATCAGAGACTACAGCCTGGATGGACATGGCTTTTGTAGGTTCACATTGGATGATTGCCTGGGTAGATGAGGTGTAAGTTTTCTTCAGCGGTACATTCAGCACCTTGCTTGTCTGAGGCCCCACCTTTTTCACAACGTCTGCCATCATGAGGCGTGCTTCTCCTGCTCTCTGAAGGTATTCATCTGTCACAGTGATCGCCCAGGTCAGGAAATACATTGCGCTGTCGGGGCACACAAAGATACCGTAGGCTGGGTAGTAATAATTTCCATTGTTGATGGAAACAGAATAAAAAACAATGGTGTTTGCATTAATGACTTCTGTGTAATCACCTAATGAAGCTTGAAAAGCAACAATTTCTCGCTGAATTTCTGAGTCGTCTGGGTAGAACAGGCGTGAACGATGTTACGCCGGCCAAGTAAGTTTGTTGGGGTATATAATTGATAGTCACCAGGTCCCCAACTCTGCAATCAAGTACACGTGTAACAGTTGCTGTTCCAGAATCAGTGCTCAGTGAGTTTGTATTCATAACATGAAGAGCAAGACTAGCCTTATAATTACCATTCACATATATGTTCATAGAATCTACATTGCTTGATGCCACATGTATGGAGACAGTGAAGACATAAACGCCGTCTTCTGGCACCCTGAAGACTCCTGTGGTAGGATCGTAATCGTCTCCAAGGTCAGTGACCTCCTCATCAAACACCAGTGTCGATTGTGACGTAGTATTGACAGACATCTGAGCCGTGAAGCCACAAACTGAAGGTCTTGTCTCTCCCTCCTGGAAAAGCTTGAAGGCAGAGAAGCTTGAGTACTCACTGAGAATGCTGTTGCAGGCCATGTTGTCTGGCCAGGCTACGGCCCTTAGCCACACATGAGCGCCCTGGCTGCACCTCATGATGGCGGCCATGCTGGCTGAGCCTCCGGTCTCCCCTGGGATCTCACTGGTCACCGGTCCATACTTCATGTCAACTCCGTCTTTGACAAGCATTGCGGCAATGCGGCCTACCACAGACTGGATCGTCCAGTAGAACACGTAGGTGGCGCTGTCTGGGCACGTGAAGGAACCAAGAAGAGGGGTGAAGGTTTCACAGGGGTCAGAGAGCACCCGATCAAAGGTCAAGGGGCCAGTATTGCCAACAGACTTGTCTTCACTCAACTCGACGGTGAAGGCTGATGACCCCGTGCAGATAGGTGGCAAGGACTGGTCATTGGGAGGAGCGGGTTGGGGCTCATCAATCGTGGGGTGTCTCTGGGTTTTGCTGGTCTTCTCATGCAGACATGGACATGATGAGGGACATTGAGGCTTTGGACACTTGTAAGCGAGTTCATCTATGGATGGACACACGGGACATTGTGGTGCGTACACGCTGTTTGTCTGGTCATTCCCATTATATGTTCCATCAGGACATTGCGCCTGTGGGCAGAGGGAGCAATCTGTAGGCTGCAGCAGCAGATCATTCACACTCTTCACCTATTGCAAAAAATACAAAAAAAAATTATAAAAAGATAACTATAGAATTTTATTTTCAAGAATTTTTTTTTAGACACTTAGCAAGACTGATTTCAAGTGGAGGTGAAAGATGGAGTAAGACCCATTCATCTGAAACTTTTAACTCAAATCAATAGATGACTCGAGCTAATAACTCTTTCCCCTCTTATTACTTTGCCTTATCAATCATGGTAATAACTAAATGATTTGGATAACACAAAACCTTTCTTACATTCCTTCAAGTTTCAATGTGTCGAACTGTCAATTATCATAATTACATGTATCATGTACATGTATTAAATTTACTGTATCAACATTTGTTTCTTATATAATTCTAGACTAAGCAATGACTTTGTGCTTCCTCATCACCAGTGTACACATTGATGATAAATGCTGCTATGATTCACCATCACTTGTGATAATACTCTCTAATATGTGGCCTATAACAACAATGGCAAGTCTACTACTGTAGTTTTTTATAATCTAGTTATAATCGAAATTAAGGAAATATCTTAAAATATTTCTTATATTTTCATATCTTTGAACATCCCGACAGCCCATAAAGTAGTATTAAAATTTTACATTGCAGAGCTGTTATTAAGCCAGGATTGCAAGAGATTGGAGGCAAAATATGTTGAGCAATGTGCAGGCAAGCGCCATAGCGAACAGCTTTTCACAGCGGTGGTTTCGGGGCATTCCCCGCAGAAATATTTGGGAATCTAGCTCTTTTTCATAGTGTCTGAAGCTATTTTATTTGATTTCAGATGGCAAAGTAACTTTAAACTACAATATGGAAAGATTGATAGAGTGTGTTTGTACCAGTCACTTGTACCATGAAGTTGTTTCTCCTAACCTTGTGTGTGTCATGTTGTCGTTTAGGATGGATTTTCCGAGCTGAAGCCACTGTGAAGAGACAGACGCTGACCAACACTAGTCGCCAGCACTCCTGGATACAGTACATGTACATGAATAAAAAACAGAAGAATTTAAAACTATTTTTACATGCATTTCAACAAAACTTTGTACAATCTTTCCAGATTCCACAATTTACTTTTTCCTTAGACATTATAATGTTCTGTTTCTACTAAACTTACCATGTCTGCAGATGAACTCTTTTGCGTAACGCTCAGTAGTAATGTTGATGGTTTGGTAAATGAAAGCTTCGAGTTCACGCCTATCAATATATTCTGTATGTGCTATTATTAGTCTGTTTGATAACTATATCTATGTTTGCAGTTTGTTTGATAACCCAACCCGGATCCTGATTTCAAATAACCTGTTTTAAAGCAATACAGTGGTCAATTAGCAATACCTGGCAATTTGTCAGGTATAGACTATTTTGGCAAATGTAGAATTATTATCAGCTGCATGTATGAGTGGTTGAGATTCACAATCATTTGGTATTCATGACATTGTGGAATATAATAATAATAGTGTGAGAATCTTTATTTTAATCATCAAAATCCAACAAGAATTGCAAAGTTTTTTACAGTTCCTATATTTTTATTTCCAGGTTTCGTCACCATGCTATTCCAACTAACACCATCATGAATAAAAATCAAAGCTGTACATTGTTACCATAGTTGCACCTTACTTCAATTATGTGAAATGTACAACAATATAGTAGAGGATACATCCAACCTATATTGATTTGATTGATTTGATTTGTAATAATATTATGAAATTATATACCACTCTCTACCATAAATATATTGTTGAAACAAGACGTTTCGCCATGGTAAGCTACGTCTTTGGATGTTGTACTGTATGGCTATGCGTCAGAACGAGGCTGGAGTAGCTGGAGCAGTATGCGCAGTATCTCCCTCTGTGGCTGTTCATAACAAATAAGTAACAACTCCTTCGCAATAGGACTACTGTAATTCCAGGTCAGACTGGAAAACTTGTGAGAAATTTTCAGATTAACATTAACAGAGAAATAAAAAATGTTCTAAATACATTGGATAGTATTTGTATAGCAAACGTACAATTTAATAGTCATATACATGTAAACGCCCTCATCAGCTCTCATGATGCTAGGTCCATGGCATAAAACAATGCAATCTAAAGATATATACATGTATACTACAATATTTAATTACAGGAATATTAAGTGATCATAAATATGACTTCAACTTTATTGTCATAATATTAGTTGTTAACATTTATGAGGCATACTTTTAAATCTTAATTTTTTCAGAAACTGGCAATTTTGGATTTCATGTTGAAATTTATCTATTAGATAATGATTATATTTTATAGCTTTATGTTAAAAAACATTTAGACAATTTATTTGTAACTCCTTTACAAATAATTACAAAGTTAGGATGTCATCTTGGATTTTAAGCCTTTCCATAAAAATGTCACCTCATTGTTTGAAGCTTATACCCTTTTATTTCATAATCAGATGATTCTTTTCAAATTTTAACAACAAAGCCAATAACATAATTTTTTTGTTTACAAATGAATCTACACATCATATGATAAGTAATAGAACTGCATCTCGAATATTTTCAAATCTGTGCTTGCCAGTGGATGGCAGTTGGTCGCTTTGGCGCTATGAAGAGTGCTCCTGCTCTTGTGGTGGAGGAACCATGCAGAAGAAACGGACGTGTGACAATCCGGCACCTGCCTTTGGGGGCTGGGACTGTGAGGGGGATGATACGGGCACAGAGCCCTGCAATAGTCAGCCATGTCCAAGTAAGTTTGATCAATGAAAAATATCCCATTATGAATGTTATTTCTGGATTTAGGAATAGTACTAGGACTAGTTTTAGGAACACTGAATCAATATTTGAAATATTTTATGTACCGGATGTTTCTCCAACATTCGCGTTGGTTTCATCAATCATTATAAACTGGCACTCAGTATTTCTGTTTCTGATCAAGGGACTGAACTGAAGAAGTGTGTGTGGCAGATCATTACCTCTGTCATGGTTCATCTGGTACGGGAAATGATTCATATACTAATTTAGTGAGGTTTTTCCCGCAAATGACGCGGTGACCTGGGTTAGCTACTATCACCGCGGCACAGGAGCATCCAGACAATATCATATCATAATCATATTTCAGTTGACGGCGGTTGGAGTGAGTGGAGTTCGTGCGACTGTTCAGTGACGTGCGGCGGGGGTCACCAGACCCGGACGCGGAGTTGTAACAATCCGGCGCCGCAATTTGGGGGGACGCCGTGTCCGGGAGAGAGTCAGCAGACTGACGAGTGTGGCACAGATCTTTGCCCAGGTGAAACACTAAACTACTGTATGCCACTAATCAAAACCACCATTAACTTCATCGAATATTGGATGAAATCCCATATCAAATATCCAATATCCAGCTAACTTAACACAGTTCTATCCGAAAGCACATGCTCATGTAAAGGCCCACCCTCACCTACAAATAGACCATTTAAAAATCTAGCACATTATCATTCCAATAGAAATACACATATGTATTTAGGCCCACCCTATAAATTCACCTGTTTCCTACACATACTTACTATTGCCTCTCAGTGGATGGTGTTTGGTCGTCGTGGAGTGTTGGCGAGTGTTCGTGTAGCTGCGGTGGTGGTCACTTGGAGATGACCAGGACATGTTCAGAGCCTGCCCCAGCCAACGGGGGGCAGGACTGTGAGGGAGATGCCACCAAGTCGGAGGAGTGCAATGCTATAATGTGTCCAAGTGAGTTCTTCTACTTGCATTATCAATCTTCATTTCGATCCGAACTTTATTTGAGCCTCACCTTCTTATTCTTCATTTTGAGGTTGTGGTTTGGCTGCTCAGTCTACTTTGCAGCCCTACTGTCCGAGTATTTAGTATTTGATTCATGCTACTTGACATGTATTTACGGGGGACATAAGAAACTATAATGTTTGAATGACATATTGAATGACAGTAGTGATTTTATTATTGATTTCAGGTTTAGTGATACATGTATTGCTGATGAAATTGTAGAGTGCATTTAGTTGTGTTTATACATTGTAAGAGATTTCATACATAAAATTAGCATCAATATGCTTATTTTCATTGTTTAGCATATCATACTTTGATATTTTTACAGTGCACAATGTTTTGCAGGATTAATACAACATTTTTCTTATTTTAAAACAACCTTATTCAAGTGCAAGTTAACAGCGATTGCAACAATGCATTGCAGTTGATGGCAGTTGGGGTGAATGGTCTGAGACGGAGTGCTCCAAGAGCTGTGGCTGCGGCCAGAAGCACCGTTATAGGGTTTGTGACGCTCCGCCACCTATGTATGGAGGCCTGGCGTGTGAGGGCGACGGAATACAGAGTGTAGAATGCAACAGCGACCCGTGTCCAGGTCAGTTAGAGTAGACTAGTAAATATAGTATGATGCAACACTGACGCATGTCCAGGTGATAGGGAGAAATAGCAAGAAATAGAGGAAATACTGTAGAACCTGGTCATTGCAATATTGCTTATCTCAAACGTTCTGTTTTCTTGAGGTTAAATTTGGTTCACATTCACCATGTTATGAATGTTCTAGTTTGTTACCTCAAATCTCAAGCATTTTACTTTTATGCATACAGATTTGAGATAGCAAATTTGGCAATATTATCTATCAACTAAATAATTATAGTGTTAATGCTTTAGTGCCAGGTTAGTCAAAGATATATACTATTGCTACCTTGATTAAAGCCTTATTAGCTGCCATTTTTCAAGATGTGTGTATGATCGACACAAATGTATTGAAGGTGAGTATGTCATTCTGGTAAAATTGAGCTTATCTTAGGGTTTATTCTAGGCTGCAATAGTACAGTGTAGTTGTCACTTCTACAGCTATGAAAGGGTTAATATGTTTTCTATTTGCAAAGCAACATAGACAATATTTTTTCAATTTATAGCTGTCATCAAACATTACTTTTGCAAATTTAGTGTTTACCTGTGGCTCAAATGGCATGTAATTTTGAAATGTTGTACACATACACTGTGTACATGTATTATCAACATTATCTTAATTTGTAGATAGAGAATAGTATGCATACATACATGTATGTACAGGATAATAAAATTAATCATTAAGTCAATGATGATGGCGAAATTTCGAGTTCACTGCAAAATTATTCATAATCTCATGCTTTTACACAATCTTTTGAGCAACTTTTGTGTCCAACCTCAAAAGCTTTCAATCCTCTTGGATGTTTCAATAATCATTAGTCATGGTATAACATTAGTGCTTGGGAACTGGAGCCCCTGGCTGTATGGAGACTGCTCCGTCACGTGTGGCCTCGGCACCCTGGAGAAAACTAGAGTGTGCAGCAACCAGGACCTGATCGGATGTGAAGGACCGGACAGGAAGGAGGAAGAATGCAGCCAAGGCCCCTGTCCAGGTGCATTGTGTGCTTCAACCTTTCTGTCAGGACCACTTTTTAGTAGTGTCAATAGAAAGGTGGTCTCATTATGGTGGTCCCTGTATAGTAATGTGAAAAAATTGTCTCATTAGAAGGGTGGTCTCTATATAGAGCTGGCCTTATTTGCAGGTTCTACTGCACATACCATACACAAAATTATGAAAATTATCCCACGGTCTGGTATTTTAAAGCCTTGTCCCTCTAAAAAAAAGTTGAGTTTTTCAGCGCGCTGCTATTCTTTATGGTAGCCCCTTAATGTTCTTCCCTGCTTGCTTACAGTGGACGGTAGCTGGTCCTCCTGGCAAGAGAGTGAGTGCTCTGTGACGTGTGGTGTGGGTGTGAAGGAGCGAGTGCGGCACTGTAACCACCCGGCCCCGGCGTTCGGAGGTGCGGACTGTGAGGGAAATAACCTGGAGGCAGCAGACTGCATCATGGAGTCTTGTCCTGGTAAAAAGTTATTCAGAAGAACCTTGTTATCTCATACATGTGTTTAGCTCATTGGGGGATAATAAAATGATTGAGATGCCAATAATTTGAAGTAAACAACTGAAATATATGTACAGTACACTACAGTAGAAACTCATTATCTCGAAGCTAGAGAGAATGGTAAAATAGTCTAGCCAATAATCAAGATTAGTGAGTGAAATACATACATGTATGGTCATAAATGTTTATGAAGTGAAATTAAACTATGATATTAAATAGGTTATGATAATATGAGGTAAACAAAAATTCAAGATGAGAAATATCTAGATAACATGGATACTTTGTATTGTATTTCAAAGATAGACTTGGGTGTGAGTATTGCAAATAGAGGATTCTTTCTCCAACGCCCTATAAGACTGTCTCACAGCTGTGTTAGGGTGTTCTAGTGGTTTAGTAATTAGAGTAAGAATCCTCTAATATTAATATGAAATATTACATTGCATGTGGCAAGTAATATTTTGTTCTGTGTGACAAGAAAGTCCCATTTTTTTTCAATTCTCTTAATCTATTTTTGATTAGAGATCAGACACATGAATCTGAAATTGTGAAACAACAAGCATGTACACTTCAGCAGTACATGTACATGTACATGTATGTAATGATATATTTTGCCCAATGGTTCATAATTATTATTGTACAGTTCTATAAGCAAAAACTTTTTATAGTTGAAAATTGTTTGATGTTGGTTTAAACATATTCATTTGCTATACAATGTACAAGAGATTGGGCTATAGCTAAAATTACGATTAACACCCTCTCTCTTGGATGCTGTTTTTGATTGGGTGATAACTTTGCAGTTTGCAATCCCTTGTGAAATATATGACAGTGATCGTAGGCATAATCTCTCCCCCACTCATACCTTGGAACTAACCTACATTGTACATGGAGGATAATTTATATATTTGCTTATTTTCTTCTCTTTCTCTCTCTCCTTGTTCTCTATACCAAACAAGTTCCTACCACTGTATTGACATAGCTGAAGACAGGTTTTACAAGCCTAAGCATCCACTTAACTACACCAAGTGGCCGCGTTGATGGTACTCAAACTCCTGACACCATGTTTGTGAGACCAAATTCACAAGCAAGATTGGGAAAAAACTCATTTGGAATATAATTGCTGTTGCTTTGCAGTGGACGGGAACT
This sequence comes from Streblospio benedicti, assembly GCA_019095985.1. Lineage (NCBI taxonomy): Eukaryota > Metazoa > Annelida > Polychaeta > Spionida > Spionidae > Streblospio > Streblospio benedicti. The sequence continues at coordinate 30,162,629 of CM032664.1, read as the reverse complement.
GGGCAGTGTGGAGTGCGTGGTGCACGTGCGACTGTGACACAGGCACGCACAGCCGAAGCCGCACGTGCACGGACCCGGCACCGAGCCACAAGGGGGCGCCGTGCGACGGAGACAACAAGCAGGAGGAGGCGTGTACGCCGCTCGGGTGCAAAGGTCAGCATCAAATACAGCAAAATCACTCTGATATTAAGACCATCTCTACAGCCAGACCAGTTTTATAGTTAGAGCTATTCTTGGGGGTTTGAAGCCTTTATAAAGACCTCTAAAATGGGACTGTTTCTGTTGAGACCACTTGAGGGCATTCTCTGATAGTAATTATGCAGAGAGGTTCTAATTAATGCTCACAAATAGCTTGTTGTTAGGCTAATATCTCGTACCAATACAGTAGAACCATGCCATTATGCACACTCGTGTCTGTAGGGAAAAGTGTCCCCATTACTGAAGCATTGTGGTAACAATAACATCATAGAGAAAATTGAAGAATGAAAAGGTGTCCATAATTGTGAATTGTTCTTCTAATGACAAGTACCCATGGCCAGGTTTTATTGTAAGTTAGGTTTAAATACCCCAGTCTTAGTCTACTCTGGTGCAATCTATCAATGCCGCAGTCAAACTACATTAAACTACATGTTCTGTTGGCTGCACAATCAGAATAAGCTCCTTTACATATTTGCATAAAAAATATCATAACTGGATCTTCTACTCATTATTTTTAAAGCTATGATGTACATGTAACCAAGTCTAATTGCTAGTGTATATTTCAGTGGATGGTGGGTGGGGTGAGTGGCTAGCCTGGGCCGCCTGTGACTGTGCATCGTCCACTCATATGCGAATCCGCCAGTGTAACTCTCCTAAACCCGAGAATGGAGGGGAATACTGTGAGGGTGAGGAGACGGACACGCAGACGTGTGAGCCGACAGCCGGCCAGTGTCCCAGTGAGTGGAGCTGATTAATCTTTTTGAAATTAAAACAAAGTTGTTTAACCGGCCAGCAACATGAATAGGTGATATCCTTCATATTTATTTTTGTATTTTTTACGTCTAATAACACTTTTTAAAATATTTTATTAAATATTATATATATATATATATAAATGACACTAAATTCTAAATAATTATTGATGAAACATTTTGAAACGAGTCGTTAGGTGGAACAAAGACAAAAAATAAACAAGAAACAAACTATTACATGTAAGTTACTTCCAGGTGTAACAAAAACAAACAACCAATGAACAGACAAGAATATAGTTACGTCTGGTGACAATTTTGTCGTGCAATAGGCTTCCAAAATTGTTACATTACATTGAATATAAATTTGGATAGTTTGCATGTTACATGTACATGTAATTCTAGCCATCTGTTGACATTTCTTGTTTTCAGTTTAATTTTGTCGCCAGAAGTGTGTTTGTTGCTCTTCTTCTTAAACTCTGAAGTAATTCACAAACAGCATTTATTCAGCAGATTATCATAAATGATGATAATCAAGTTTGTGTTATCACTGCAGCCGAAGTTAAAACTAGCTTTGGATGTTGTTATTTGTAATGCAAATTAAATTTGATGGTTAAACTAGCAGTTAATGAAGTTGCCAATGAAATCAACAATTTTATTGTCGCTAGTGTGGGTTATTTTTATCATGTAGATGGATTTTTTAGATTTTTTTCATTTTGTAAGGTATGCATGCTATGAGGAAAAACTATCAAGTAATCAATCAATCAATCAATCAATCAATCTATATGTCAATCTCTCATCCTCTCATCCATCATTTAATTGACCAAACATTCCTGCATTTAATCAGTCAAGTAAGTCGATCAATCACTAAGTTAATCATCAGTAAGTCAACCAATCATTTAGTCAATTGATCCCGAAGTCAGGCAATCATTCAATCAATCAATCAAGCAACTCACCAACAAATCAACCAACCAATCAACCAAATAAATAACAAACCAACCAAAAAGCAAACACACAAACCAACCAACAAACAAACACAAACCAACCAACCAACACAGTATTAGTCAGTCAATCAGTCAATCAATCAATCAATCAATCAGATATTCAATCAATCTGTACATCACCTAACTGACAAACCAAACCAAGCAAACCAACCAACCAACTAACCAACACTGGATTAGTCAATTGATCTGTTAGTCATTTGATCAATCCATCCATCAATCAATCAACAAATCAACCCACCAACAAACCAACCAACCAGCAAACAAACAAACCAAGATGAACCAACCAACCAACCAACCAACCAACTACATGTAACAAACAGTGTATTAGTCAATCCTTTTGTTAGTCAATCGATTGCTATGTCAATGAATGAATCAATCAACAAATCAACCCAGAAAAAACAGCCAATCAAACCACAAACCACCCAACCCACTATTATATTTATGACTTCAGCTGCTGGTGGCTGGGGTGCCTGGTGTGCATGGAGCACATGCACATGTGACAAGGGTGAGATCAGCAGGTCCAGGGTGTGCAATGATCCAGAACCCCAATATGGGGGAGCTCCATGTGAAGGCGAAGGCACGGAAACGAAACCGTGTGATCCAACTGACTGTCCAGGTACCATTGCATTAAGTTATCTGTAGTATATCCATGATGGGTATGACAACTGTTAGACTGTGTATATATGTATACCAGTTTTCAACATGTCATATTTAAATGATGAAGTTGGATTCCACATGTGGTGAGAATGTATGATGTTATATATGGACATCTTGTCATTATTGGGTAGATTTTCTCTTATTTGTTATTCTATCATTGTGTTAATGTTAGTACATGTACCAAGCAATGTCAACTTTCTGTAATACACGTACATTTATATGGAAATGCAAAGTTGTGTCAGTTACCTGTTGATACATAATTTGTACAAGTCACAGCAACATTTTTGACAAATTTTATAAAAAAAAACTAAAAAAACAACCTCTTCTCTATTAGTTGTCTTTAATGAAATGGTCTCGATGTTCTTGACATACAAATATTTGATATTTTAATCATCAATGTACTCATCAAGATTTAAACCTTGGTAATATTTTAACTTTTTTATTATATCGTTTATGACAGTGGGTATAGAGAAATGGTTGTTTTTATGTATGAGAGGAACCGGTGCGGTTCAAGTTATGTACATGTACATGTAGATGTACTTACATGTAGAAATTATTATGAAACAGTTGATGGCTACTGGGCATCATGGTCAACCTGGTCAGTTTGCGACTGCAGTACCAAGAGTCAGAACCGGGATAGATGGTGCTCAGACCCAGCACCGTCCAATGGCGGAGCGGACTGTAGAGGGGACGGCTGGCAGGAACAGCCGTGTACACCCACTCACTGCCAGGGTGCGTAGTCCTCTTATCTGTCATATGAATGGATGCAATTCTGCAGTCCAAACTTGCTATTTGATGTTGCTTATCGTAAATGTTCTGTTATTTCCAAATGGTTATTTCGAGGTTAGTTTCATTTCTCTTCAGCCATATTTTGTACAAACATCAGCTGGGTATGTTGAATATTGGGTTTCTTGAAAGTATTTTAATGTTTGTCATAGAACTTAGAGATGATGAGTTTCTACTAGACATGTATATGTTTAATTTTGGACTTGTATAGTCAAAACATTTATCTCAAACTTATGTAATTAAATATTATTTGTTACAAATGGCCTTTTTCCACATCCATGAATTGGAGTGGGGCACCACTGTCAAATTCCATATGATTCTTGCGTGCAAAGTGCGTGGTGATGTCAAATGTTCATCTATTGTGGATTTTGTTTGTGGAAAATGCAGGGTCGCATGGACCCCCTGGATCTTCAATAGCAACCATTTCATTACAAACTATTATTCTTACGTCAGCACATGCTCAGAATCTATGTTTGGGAGTACATTCTATAAGCAATACGATGGTTCAAGCCCTATTACCAGCTGATTACAACTACATGTACATGTATGTACTGTATTGTATTTATTGTTTGACTTCAAGAGTATATACATGTAGTTGCCTATTTTGTGTAAAAAGTAGTTAAATGGAAAAATATACATGAAACAAAAATGACTTTATACAAAATACATATAATATACAGTAGCCTCAATATGCCTGGAATATATGTGTTCTCGATTGTGCCATAATGCATAATAAGAATACGACTACACTCTGGTAGGTATTTTCTAGTATTATAACGTGACGTATGATATTGCAGTGAACGGTGACTGGAGTGAGTGGTCAAGCTGGTCAACATGTGACTGTGACACCTTGACTCAGGACAGGTACCGCGAGTGTGATAATCCGGCTCCACAAAACGGAGGTGTCAACTGTACCGGACAGGACAGCCAGACACAGGACTGTGAAGCCGAGCTATGCCCAGGTTAGGTCATTCATTTTTTTAACGTACAACCATAAATTATTGGAAAGTCTATAAAAGCCTTATTAGACATGTAAGTACAGAGGATATCCCCAACAATGGAAGACTAAACAATGAAAAAAACTGAATAACACTAACTTTTCTCATGCGTTACCTATTAATAATATCACTAAAATATGGAATTAACAACAAAAATTCTCTACAATGGAAGGATTTTTGACTGCAAATTGGCTTCTGTTGTTGATATTCACTACATTTAATATAAGGATAAATTCATGTAGATTAGACATCCAGGTTTGATTATATACGAACTATGTTTACTCAACACAATACATGTATGTCAATTACGTCATCATATTACACACTGACGAAAGATAACAGTTAACGTTTGAAACATTTGTGTGAGCGCATTTTAACACAGTTGTATTGAGGTAACATAGTTTGTATATAATCAAACCTGGATTTCTAATCTTGTACATGTAGTTCATCTACTGTACTACTATGATGATACATGTATATGTATACATGTACATGCATTAGTCAGGTTACCTAATTTCCACTCATAGCATTTTCAAGTGTGAGTGTACATATATAACAAAATCAATTGGAAACATTTTGTTATTTGATCATTATATGTGTTTACATGTACATTGTGTGTTTAAATAAGAAATTTATTGGTTAGAAACTGCTAGTATTTCTATGAATCAAATATAGCAATATACAGGTAATGTTTTGATGAAACAAATGTTTTTTTTTTAAACTGAAAATCTACTACATGTACCTTGTCAGTGTAATACATGTATCATTGTCTACATCTGATTTAAATATTTATGTTGTTTGTACAATATATATTTATAATATACATGTAGTTTATGCATTATATATGTGAGTGAATGAATATGATGAACTTTTGGTTGAAAGAGTGGAGTATACATTGTATGTGTTTGTGTTTTATTTTCTGATTCATGTTTATCAATGTTTTCTGTCCAGTCCCAACAAAGTAATACATACAAGTACATGATGGCAATAAATTTTACTTTCACATACTCATTCATATTTTCACACTAAAATCAGTGTATAAAACTCACAAAAATTTGTATCTGAACTCCAACTAGGAAAAGTAGCCGACCCTGGCACAAAATAGAGGACCCTTAGTCATTTCAATATAATATGGCAGCCCTATAAATAGTGACCTGCTCATCAGTCAGTGAACGTTTTAATCCGCCCCCTGGTACCTGCATATAATTATTAAAGGCACAGCTCTGGTGGGTAGGCTTTATTCTGTACCCCGCTGAAATTCATTGCTGATTATTTAAATTTAAATATCAAACAAATAAAACAATAGAAATGACCATACCATTACCATGTTATGCACTTTTCATACATACTGCACAATTTTGGTAGATATTTGCCTTTCCAACTGTTATTGTAGCCAGAAATTGTCGGGAAAATAGTAAGATCTCTATTTCAAGCACATATGTTAAACAATTATAAAAAACTTACTTTAGACTTTAATACTTTGAAAAATATCAAACGGAATAGACAAAATATAAGCCATTATAAACAGAGTTCCATCTTGGAGGTGGCATATTTCTGCATGTCGCTCTCCACCAAAAACAAATGTAATCACTGTGTTTGTTGTAGTTGACGGTCAGTGGTCATCCTGGTGTGAGTGGAGTCAGTGTCCCTGTGCTAGTACTAATGGGTCAGCCTCTGCGCACAGCCGGTCACGTGTGTGTAACAATCCGCAGCCCATGAACGGTGGTCTCGACTGTGTGGGCAACAGCACCCAGACAGAGACATGTGTCCCCACCGGATGCGCCGGTTGGTTCCATCTGTCACTACTATAAACATTTTTACACCAAATCCTGAAGGCTTTTAACATAGGTAGATGGAGGGGGCTGGCCTGACCAATCCCCCACCTTCTTTGTCATCCCCCAGAAATCATTTTCATGGGGTTAATTAAACATATTGGCCATTGTCGTTACCCTTCACAGTTACAAAACCCTTGAAATCTTGCGGGCACGCACCTCCCCACTTGTTCTGAAAATATTGATCACTTGAAAGTGGCAGTGCCCTAGATAGCTAACAAAAGCTTAACTAATCTACAGGAGCACTGGGTATTATGGAAAAACAATTACTAGTCTTCTACAAATGTTATTCATCATACACTGTATATTATATGTTCTTCACACTTTCCATGCTTTCCATGCACCACACAAACACTAAGGGTTTGATATTGATAAAAGATGATCGATGATTGTTTAAGTCTTATACTAGATGAGTACTTATCTGGGACTCTCCGTTAATCCAGGCTTTTTGGATAAGCAGGTATTAACATTAACATTTTGATAATACATGTACATCTATTTCACCTATGCTGGTAATACTCATTCGTGATTGGGGGTCGGTTGGGTCGTCTTTTGATAAAATTAAGTTATTTATTGAATGTTTACATCAATCTACTGAACAAAAATATCCCTAAATGCAGAAAAATATTAATTTCATTCATAATTGAAAACTCATTCCCATGATCGAATGTCTTGACGACTTCAATGATATTCACACATGTGTAATATATTTTTCATCATTGCATACATGTACATGTACTTTGTGCAGCATTTGTAGCCAAGTTCGATTGTCCTTGTCTTGAGAAACTATTTTCTGGATAAAAACGTCATTTGAATTTAGAATCTCGATTGCTCTATAAATGATATACTTAATATTTTAATATTTTTCTATCATTAGAGTGGACTAGTTGGAGTGATTGGGGTGATTGTAATTGTGAATCTAAAACACAAGAAAGATCAAGAAAATGTGTGGATAAAGTTGGATTTGTTTCTAACGTTTGCATTGGCAATTCTGATGATGCTAAACACTGTGAACCACCAAACCAAGCAGGTAGATTTTGTTTGTTAATTCTTACCAATATTATTGTTTCATAAAACAATGTATATGAACATTGTATATGATTGTCAATATTTTACTGTATACATATGCACTTAGTTTTACATTACATACATTCATTACTGTGTTAATTGTGCATACTTCATATAACTTTTAAGTACGTTATAGACTGGACTAGTTGGAGTGATTGGAGTGATTGTAATTATGCCAACAAAACACAAGAAAGAACAAGAACATGTTTAGACGAGTCAGGCTTCATTTCGAGACAGTGTGATGGAGAAGTTAGAGATGTACAACATTGTGAACCACCAAAAATGACTGGTAACAGGTTTATAGCATTAGATTTAGCTTTAATCAATGGTCAATTAATATTGACATTTTCTTATTGTCAGATTTTATGTATAGATAGATTGGTTGCTGCGTACTGCTGAAGACGCCACCACTACTTTTAATGCGCCAGCATTATCAGCGTTCCAAATAATACCCTCGACGTAACAATGTTAATCTAAATCAATAGGTAATTTACTGTATTCAGAATGGTCCTCATGGAGTGAATGGGGCGACTGTGAGTGTGAGACCAAAACCCAAGAGAGAACTCGCCAATGTTTGGATGATGTCGGATTTCATTCTAAAATGTGTCCCGGCATGTCAGTAGATGTCCAGGACTGTGAACCTCCAAAAGTAGCAGGTATTTCTATTTTACAAACTAGAACAAGGAATGTTCTAAACTTGTATCAAAATGAATTCAATTCCATTTGAGTAAAGGCAAATACCATAAAAATATTTCACAATCATGTCATTCTTTATTGATCTACAAACATGAATAAGGGGGACAATTATAAAAATGCTACCATTTTCAATTCATAAATACAATAAGCAAAAATAAAATTACCAATTATTGTTCTCATGTCTTCATTAGATTTTTTAACCATTTCTTTCATACACTAAGATTATTTACATAATTATTAATGATACATGTACAGTACTGACACCGTTAGAAGGATACAGAAGAAAATTTTCAGGAGTTATGCTACGATTACTTATGTTTTTTCCCAATTCTTCTCATTGTTGCGACTGTTACGAACGTAAAAACGTTCTGTAGCTTCCGCAAATTACGGCTTTCTTTAAAACTTGCCTGAAGTTATGTTTATTTTGATTGTTCCCCTTGTATTACGCATTTTACGGAGGTTCTCGTAGTAAAAAGAATATTTCTGAAAGTCCAAGACCGCATCGGCATTTTGACAGATTTTGTTTCATATTGGGTGTCTATATGGCATCTGCACTTTTTAACCAATCAGCGCTATCGCTGTGGCGGGAATAAACGAGAACGCCCAAACAAATCCGAATGGTTATGAGCAATTAAGTATCAAAGATGGCACCAATGTGCGTATGAGAAAATTTTCTCATTATTATGTTTTTTCTAATTATTTCGATAATCGTAAGCATCGTAGTTTTGGTGACTGAGCAGTTCCAAGAAAACCGTTATAGTGGTAACTTTGTTTTGAATTGTTACAAATTTTTTACGTTTTTTTTAAGCTGATTCCTCTATTTTCGTTACAATTCTGTATCCTTTTGCCGTTGACAGTACTGTATAGCTATTTACTGATTGTATTTAGATTGGTCCCCATGGAGTGAATGGGGTGACTGTAATTATGACAACAAAACACAAGAAAGAACAAGAACATGTTTAGACGAGTCAGGTTTCATTTCGAGGCAGTGTGATGGAGAAGTTAAAGATGTACAGCATTGTGAACGGCCAAAAATGACTGGTAACATCTTTATAGCTCTAAATTTAGCTTTAATCAATGGTCAATTAATATTGACATTTTCTTATTGTCAGATTATATGTATAGATAGATTGGTTGCTGCGTACTGCTGAAGACGCCATTACTACTTTTAATGCGCCAGCATTATCAGCGTTCCAAATAATAGCCCTGACGTAACAATGTTTAACATGATTAAACGTTGTGATGTTTAATCAATAGATATATTTGCAATTTGTTTGATTTTAGACGACACAGATGGTCTCATTGTTGGTTTTTATACTTCTTAATCTGTGTGTTTGGAGACAATTAATTTCAGGTAATTTAATTTATCAATATCTATTCCGACTTTTGGACACATAAGTGTCCTCCTCAGGGAATATTTAACTGTTTATAAAAAGTAATGATCAAGAAATAGGGTATTTCTTGATCATTACTTTTTAAAGCCGAGCTTTGCAGAAGACTCGAGCTTTTTTGTTGTCGTCAGCATTTCATTCTGTTCCCCCTTCACCGTTAATATCTTTACTTTAAGCATATGCATAAGCGCTGAAATTAGTGCCCAATTTGTATTTATCAATGAAACTGAAGCAGCTGACAATCGCCGATGTTAATGAGCTGGGTAAACACCAATTACATTGTAGCCGATCAAAATTAATACGCCACTACAACCGCGGATCCGCGCTGTTTTTCATTCGACCTTTTTCATTAGCGACCAGCTCAATAATGCATCACAGATTAGTTTAACTAATCTGGGAATGCATTGTGACTTGAGGAATCGATCCATCGGGACAATCGTTTGCTTATGCATAAATAAAGTCACAATGCATCTAGGAATCATCGGGTAAGTCCCCACAATATAGTGCATATAAGCTACGCGCTTCTCTGATCCTTTCCAACAAAAAAACAATGACATATCATTAATAATACACACACTAGCAAAGAATTGTCTTCTGCTCAAAGTTGCGAGAATAGTAATAAAAGAAACACAAAACAATGGAAAATGAGGTGAAACTCCTGTTCTATCATGTATATTTAGATTTAAATATAAAACAAGTAATAGAGTACAGTTGTCAATAGAAATTAACAGAGGTATCTCAGTTTTATTAAGATTATAGAGATTAGCACAACAACCTCGATTATCAAGTCATTGCCACCATACCATGGTCACTATGCACTCCCGGCCGATACTGCTGCATAACATTCTCAAGCTCGGCTTTTCAGGAGTCTCACTCCTTTGATGATAAATTGTTATATATTCCCTGAAGAGGACACTTACATGTCGAAACGTTGGAATGGATATTAATATTTTGAATTACCTGAAATTAATTGTCTCCAAACACACAGAATAAGAAGAAAAAAAAGCAACAATCAATAGGTAATTTAGTGTATTCAGAATGGTCCTCATGGAGTGAATGGGGCGACTGTGATTGTGAGACCAAAACCCAAGAGAGAACGCGCCAATGTTTGGATGATGTTGGATTTCATTCTAAAGCGTGTTACGGCATGTCAGTAGATGTCCAGGACTGTGAACCTCCAAAAGTAGCAGGTATTTCTATTTTACAATCTACAAGGAATGTTGTAAACTTGTATCAAAATGAATTCAATACCATTTGAGTAATCACAAATACCATGAAAATAATTCACAATCATGTCATTCTTTATGATATATAAACATTAATAAGGGGGACAATTATAAAAATTGTACCATTTTCAATTCATAAATACAATAAGCAAATGTAAAATTACCAATTATTGTTCTCATGTCTTCATTAGATTTTTTAGCCATTTCTTCGATACACTTAAGATTATTTACATAATAGCTATGTACTGATTGTATTTAGATTGGTCCTCATGGAGTGAATGGGGTGACTGTAATTATGACAGTAATACACAAGAAAGGACAAGAACATGTTTAGATGAGTCAGGCTTCATTTCGAGACAGTGTGATGGAGAAGTTAAAGATGTACAGCATTGTGAAACGACAAAAATGACTGGTAACAGCTTTATTGCTTTAAATTTAGCTTTAATTAATAGATAGTCAATTAATATTGACATTTTCTTATTGTCAAATTATATGTATATATAGATTGGTTGCTGCAGTACTGCTGAAGATATTAAGACGCCATCACTACTTTTAATGCGCCAGCAGTATCAGCGTTCCAAATAATACCCGCGGCGTAACAATGTTAAACTTGATTGAATGTTGTGACGTTTGATCAATAGGTAATTTAGTGTATTCAGAATGGTCCTCATGGAGTGAATGGGGCGACTGTGAGTGTGAGACCAAAACCCAAGAGAGAACTCGCCAATGTTTGGATGATGTCGGATTTCATTCTAAAGCTTGTCCCGGCATGTCATTAGATGTCCAGGACTGTGAGCCTACAAATGTAGCCGGTATTTCTATTTTACAATCTACAAGGAATGTTCTAAGCTTATATCAAAATGAATTCAAGGCCATTAGACTAAACACAAATACCATAAAAATAATTCACAATCATGTCATTCTTATTGACCTTCAGATATTGATATGAAATGCATTTATAACAATTTTGAAATTTTCTGTTTGTAAATACAATTGAAGTAAATGTAAAATTGCCAATTATATGTGTCATGTCTTCATTAGAGTTTTAGCCATTTCTTTCATCTGTAGCAAATTTCGTAATAGCTATGTACCATTGTATTTAGATTGGTCCTTTATTGTGAATGACTGTAATTATGACACCTTGTAAAACATGGCCCTTAGGACAAGAACATGTTTAGATGAGTCAGGCTTCATTTCGGCACACCTTGATGGAGAAGCTTTGTTGTACAGCATTGTGAAACGCCAAAAATGACTGGTAAGGGTGGCTTATTGGGAAACATTTAGCTTGTAATTACGTGGAGATAGTCAATTAATATTGACAGTTTTGTTTGATGAGGATTATATTTATATATAGAGTCAGGGTTGCTGCAGTACTATGAAGGATTAGACCACGCCCATCATTACTTTTGGTTGCTCCAAGGTATTGCTCCAAATAATTCTTCTCGTACAATGTTAAACTTGATTAAATGTTTGACGTTTAATCAATAGCCTGAATTTAGTGTATTCAGAATGGTGCATGGAGTGAATGGGGCAACTGTGACTGTGAGACCAAAACCCAAGAGAGAACTCGCCACTGTTTGGATGATGTCGGATTTCATTCTACAGAATGTCCCGGTATGTCAGTAGATGTCCAGGACTGTGAACCTACAAATGTAGCAGTCATTCTATTTTACAATCTACAAGGAATGTTCTAAACTTGTAGAAAAAATGAATTCAAGGCCATTAGACTAAACACAAATACCATTCTGTCAATTCACAATCATGTCATTCTTATTGACCTTCAGATATTGATATGAAATGGATTTCATAACAATTTTATACAAATTTACATGTTTTTAAATACAATTGGCTAAATTTAAAATTGCCAATTATATTGGTCATGTCTTGAATGGGGCAATTTGTGACTGTGAGCAAAACCCAAGAGAGAAGGCCACTATGTTTGGATGATGTCGAGCATCATTCTACAGAATGTAAACCAGCATTAGTATAAGATGCACTGGAGTAGGACTGTGAACCTACAAATGTAGCAGGTTTTGAATTATTTCATTATTAATTAGTGAAATGCAGTAGAAAATTTGAAAAGGAACCAATGGTGTTGAAACAATTCTATTTTTTATGTTTTATTTTGGAATTTAAGTTTAAACCTATTTTCATTTTATCATCTGCCATCAGAAATATTTTAACTCCCCCCCTCACACATTTCTTAAATTTATTTATGATAACATGTAATAGTATTTTCAAGACAATGTTATGATTAATAGTTGTTTCTTAAATACTTTAAAGAGAATGATGAAAATGAAGCCATTCTATATCTATCTAAGAATATATTTAATTTAGTCAAATGTAAAATAAATATACCCTTAGTTGTATAACTTGTATTTGATATTTTTTAATAATTTGTATCCTACATATTATGTAACTTACTAACCTTAAAATAGGGTGTTGATTAGGCACTTGCCACTCGCCCCTGGCTAGTGTAAATTTCTGTTGGCTAGTGTAAAATTCAAAGTCACCGCCACAGTCGGCGAGTATGATTACTTGATTCCAACACTTTAACAACTACATGTAAGGATGGCTAGTTTGGATTGAACATGGCGAGTGTAAATTGAGAGTCACTCGCCACAGAAGGTGAGTTTTCTTCTGAATGAGTCACATACTCTGTTAAAATGTATTTTTCACCTTATATCTTAGCAATTGATTGTATTTAGATTGGTCCTCATGGAGTGAATGGGGCGACTGCGACTGTGAGACCAAAACCCAAGAGAGAACTCGCCGATGTTTGGATGATGTCGGATTTCATTCTAAAGCATGTTACGGCATGTCAGTAGATGTCCAGGACTGTGAACCTCCAATGCAATCTGGTAATACTTTACTAGCTATACAAGAATATGTGTCTATTCATACGTTGTAGTTTGTCAGTAGTATTCTTACAGCAGAACAACTTTACTTAAGACCAGTGGGCTAATATATAAACAGTCTCTTTACTGAGACTTGAGTCATCCAAAATATTATTTTTATAAAGTTGATGTCTGTATAGAAGTGGTTTTAATTGGAAGTTCTTACTGTACTCTTATAATTATAGTGCCAACAGTGAACGTGTACGTAGGACATCCATCTAGTGAAGCAAACATGATCAGCGTACAATGGAGCTCATGGGAAGAATGGAGCAGGTAACCATTATTGCAATTGACATCCACAATTTGAATATATCTACATGTACAATAATAAGTACTGCAGGAGAAACATGCTCGACATCGTCAATATTTGATATAAGCAACTAAACTCATAAACATTCATAATATTGTTGAAGGTAAGAGAAATCAAGCTAAAGATACATATGTAAGTCAAGAATGTGGTTCTGTTGTACATGTACATTTAGTACACATAATTGTAATCGTTTCTAATAATAAGGAAGTAAAGTCAGATATGTTTATCTTTATGAAAAACTGCATACATGTATATGTATTGTAAATATTGTGAACTAACTTTCTAAATG
>CM032664.1:30107726-30148428 GCA_019095985.1 Streblospio benedicti | reverse complement strand
AAAAAATTTAAAAAGGGGGAAAAAAATTTTTTTTTTTTTTTAAAAAAAAAAAAAAAAAATTTTTTTTTAAAAAAAAAACCCCCTTCCCCAACCCCAAAAAAAAAAAAAAAATTTTTTAAAAAAAAAAAATTTTTTTTTTTTCAAAGGGTTTGAAATTTTTTTTACCAAAAAACCCCCCAAAAATTTTTATTTTAATTTGGGCCAAAAAAGGGAAAAAAAACCCCAAAAAATTTTAAAAAAAAAATTTTTTCTTTTTTTTCCCCCCAAAAAAAAAGGGGAAAAAAAACCCCAAAAAAAAACCCCCCAAAAAAAAAAAAATTGCAAAAAAACCCAAAAAAAAAATTTTTTTTTTAAAATTTTTTTTGGGGAAAAATTTTTTAAAAAAAAAATTTGGGGGGGTTTTTGGGGTTTTTAAAAAAAAAAGAAAAAAAAAAATTTTTTTTTTTTTTTGGAAATTCATTGGTGATTTTTTAATCATGTAGTCTTTCTGTCCTGCAGATTTATCATTTTACATGACTTTTTGAAGCAATAGCTTGAATAATTGTATGAATATTCAAATCTTATACTTCTGTAGATTGGACACTTTGGACGTCGTGGAGTACATGTAGTTGTAAAACGCAGACCCATGAAAGGGAGCGGTCGTGTTTCAATGTGGGAGATCACAGTCCATCCAAGTATTGCCCGGGGGCAGGTTCTCAAATAGAAAGCTGCACTCCAGATCACTGTGAAGGTATGTGTTTGTGTACTGAAAACTTGTTTTTATACTGCAGGACTTTTGTTTGTGTATTTAAGAACTACAGTATTGACTCCGTCAGAAGGATACAGAAGCGAAATATAAAGAATTACTCTACTATTTGTTACATTTCTTTCCCATTGCTTCTCATTGATGTGACTCTTATAAATAAAAAAGGTTCTGTAGCTTCAGCAAGTTACGGATTTCTTCATAGCTCGCCTGAAGTTCCGTTTTTCCTGGTTTTATCCTTGCATTACGCATTTTATGGAGGTTCCTGTAATAAAAGGAATATTTATAAAAATTCATGACCTCGTCGACCATTTTGACAGATTTTTGTTTCATTGGGCGTCTATACGAAGTGTGCACTTTTTAACCAATGGCGCTGTTGCTGTGGCAGAAATAAATGAGAATGGCCAAAGAAATCCGAATATTTATGAGCAAAAGATTATCAAAGATGGACGCCAATGTGCGGAAGCGTGGGAAAATGTTCTGATTTTTATGTTTTCTCTGTTTATTTCAATAATCATAACTATCATAGGTTCTGCGATTGAGCAGTTCCAAGAAACCCTTGATGGTCGTAACTATGTTTTGAATTGTTATGAATTATTACATTTTATTTCATCGATTCCTCGAATTTCATTACGATTCGGTATATTTCTAACATGGTCAGTACTGTACAATTGTTGTTTGTGTAATAAAGAACTTGTTAGCGTACTGTAGAACTGGTTTGTGTACTGTACCGTAGATCATGTGGTTTTTGTACTAGACTTGTTCAAACTAGTACTGCACTCATCACACCAAATCAACACTTAAACGTGTGGTACCAATGTGCAGGAGTTGTCTCATGACGTAGCACAATCACAAAACCATTTTAAAATGTACAGGCCATGTTGTGTTATTGTTGTATGGTGTCTAATATATGTGTGTAGCAGAAAAAAAAATTTCCAGGCTGAATGTCAATCTCTGTGGATCCAAATGGTGTGCATATGATGTATAAAATAAAGCTTGCAGATTGTGCAGTGCATTTTCATATTTGGTGACATGGTGTATATTGGCAGAGTGACCATGGAGAGAGCAGCATATTTTCAGTATCTGGCATTTAAAATTTTGTAGCTCACTGGGAAGGTGGTCATGTAATATATTTTTGGTTTTAGTTTTGAATGCACACCATTTGCTAATTCATCTATACTAGTCACGCCATGGCCTGTAGGTTAGAGATGTGAAGTTTTAGCCAAAGCAAGTTCTCCATTTGATTGCATGGGGAAGGCTCTCGATTGGTACAAGACCTAAAAATATTGGTAAAGCCCCTTTCACAATTGGTCGCAACCACTTGCGACCAAAAAGTCGTACGACCATGCGTGTTCAAGAAGTGATCGCCAAAATAATCGCAATAAAAATAGAGGACGTACAACTGTGCACAACACAGTTTTAGTGGGACACGTCTATTGGCGTCTGATGCACGATACAGTCGCCATTGTTTTATAATAGTCGCACATCCCGCTACAATGTTGTGCAACGTAATGACGTATTAAGACATGCAGGTTAGCAGTTTTTGATCAAATCCAATACTCAGATGGGAAGATACTTGGGTCGTGCAACATTACAGTGGTTGTGCAACGGTAATACGTCCAATCGCTAGGTCGCATGACAATATCGAGAGTATAAAAAGTGACGTGCTTCATTTGTTCACAACACTTTTGTTCATGAAGCTCAAGATGCCAGCGAAAAGAATACAAACAATATCAAGAACAAGGCCAAATGTGGAAAGAAAGCAGCAAGGCAGCCGTTGAATGTGAAAGTAGATAATGCAAATATCCCATCAGTGCAGGAAAATGATGAATGGATAAAACGGTCGTGCAACACACGCTCAGGGACATACGATCGTTGAGCAATAGTCTCATGGTCTCACGAGCATATACAACATTGTGCAATGCACGTACCAACGGTTGTGTGAGCGAAGCATAAAAAAATCAATAGATGCGCCACTCTACGACCCAAACTGAATTTTGTGCATGTCCGAAATTCTCTTGCAATCCTAATCTCACCTGCAACGGAAGCGACCGCACGTACGACTTGTGCGATTTGCTCGTGCAATGTATGCGAACGTGATCGCCAAGTAGTCGCTAACTGCTCGCAACGCAATTGTGAAAGGGGCTTAACTCTTGTCAAATACACTGTAATACCAGCTGTTTCACAATTTGTATATACATGTAGTGTACTGTAGGTTTTTGTATAATCAATATAAAGTGTGGCCACCTGTACATTTACCTTTTAAACCATTCTTATAGTACATTCTATAACAGTACACAAATGTAATGCTTGCATCTACATTGTATTATGTACATCTTAGATACTTGTTTTAATTAGAATGGACAGAATGGGAAAACTGGTGCGATTGTAACTGCATTACGAAAATGCAAGTTCGAGAAAGACACTGTTACAATACTTATGATGATGAACCATCAAACGACTGCAAAGGAGGAGCCATGCAACTGCGCAAGTGTTTAGCCAAAGGTTGTGCAGGTATTACGATGTGGTATTTATTTGAAAGTGTGTAGACACAATGCCCATGTTATTGGCAGTACCCAAGTTATTGGCACCATGCAAACATTATGTCTATCTCCAAGGTAGCATGCACATTTTAATTTTTAATACATCAAACTTATTGAGCTTTCAATGATAACAATCATACCTTGGCTGTGTTGTACAGTATACATGTCCATGTATGACCAACTCAATTTCAGATATTGTACATGTATATATGTTTTAGAATGGACCACATGGAGTTCTTGGAGTGAGTGTCCCTGTAAGACAAGAGAACACTGGAGACACCGGTTGTGCCATGACAGGATAGATGGAACATCATCTACAGAGTGCCCAGGCAACAGTCAGCAAAGAGAGAAGTGCTCACCTGAATGCTATGGTGAGATGAAAAGGTTTCTGCTTTGCTTTCGCGGTGATGAAATTTCTCATATTTGAATTTGAATCTAGCATTAAACATAATGCAGTGAGTATGACCATGATGTCTACATCTTATTGCTTTGGTGGGCGAATGGATAGGCAGTTTGAATCAAAGACAAAAAGACCGTGAGCTTGATGCCAGGCTGGCTATGACAATGGAGTTTGAACAAACTTTTTGCTAACTGGTTGCACACTGTTCCATGGTAACTGCATGTAAAATAGCTACAGGTCAGGGCAGCAAATGTTAATTATAAGTAACGAACACCATGCTCTATGGTAGCAAGTGTTGTACATGTATGCTGCCAGGGGAGTTGAGTAAAGAATATAGTGTGCCAAAGATACATGTACCAATGACTGGTGTGAATGTAATGTCGCTCGATCATGACAACAGTGAATTGGGACTGTCAATAAGCAATTTTTTTACAATTTCAGATTGGATACCTTGGTCCATGTGGAGTGACTGTGATTGTGAGTTGAAGACACAAGATCGACACCGTATGTGTCGCGACAAATATACAAGGGAAGAGGATGACTCCAAGTGCACAGGAAAAGCTCAGCAAGAGCGATATTGCTATGCCGAGGACTGCTTCAGTAACGACTATCGCAAACCTTTACAATATACTCTAATAAGATATAGATATATGAAATTTATTCCATTATATTTAGAACTCAAAGTAAATGATTGTACATGTACATACAATTGTAAAGCCATTGTTTTTAGTTGTAAGTCATGGGCTCATAAAGCTCTTTTATTATAATATTTTAGAAATATTGAGATTTGCAATTTACATGTACATACATGTACATGTAGAAAGTTGCATTGTCTTACCTGGGATGTCATCAGTTACATCTACATTATTGCTTTAATGATGAGGGTGTGGATGATATGATTTCACTTACTTTCCCTGACTAATTATCACTCACATCAAACATAAGAAGAGCTCATGAACATCCACACAAGGCCACTTCACTGTGGAGAACACTTGCATTCCATCCCTTACTAGAGAGGTTACACTGCATATTTCAACAATTTTATGTGATTCTAAATGTAGAATGGACACCATGGACATATTGGAGTGTGTGCTCCTGCACCAAAGGCACTCGTATGCGAGTGCGCGCGTGCCTGAGCTCAAAAACCAGCCTTCCCTCAGATGAGTGTGAAGGTGACGGAGACGAGGAGGTGCAATGTGATGCTTTAGGATGCACAAGTAAGTACATGTAGATAATGTGTTTATGCAGAGGCATTATATTCACAGTAAAACCTTGCTGTCTCAATATTGCTTATCTAAAAATTTCTTTTATCTTGAGAATACAGTAGTTTCATTTCCCTTTAACCACATTATGAATAGATATCAGTGAGGTATCTCTTTTGGGGTATATCAAACATATTACTGTTATCCATACAGATTCGAGTTGATGACTTCTGTATCAACAAATTTTGATGTAGATATTTTGTGAATGATAATTCATGTATGTAATAGCAAAAACACAGTATTCATGAAATTATAAGATACATGTACATGTATGATTATTGTTTTTGTTAACATTTTTCAGCCACAACAGTGAAACCTTCAGGTAACACATTACAGTTTTATCTTTACATCATTTATATTATGTGTGATTAGGTAGAATAATTGTTGTAATACAAAACTTGCCTTTAGAAAATTATATCCAAATGATGAAAAGTATATTCATTTTATGTATTTTCTATGATTTCATTTGAATTTAATTAAAACTTGTCACACCTTTTATCTTGATTATGTTGTAATTTACTTATAATCAGTGATAGCTGTATATTTGAATACTTTAGCACCAAAGTTGTATATCCCTATTGATGGCATATCATGCAGTAACACACTTACATGCGGTCATACATGTAATATACATCTAGAAATTACCACTGGTATTACATTACCACATAGTGCCATTGCAGTTTTTTTCAAGACCATCATTGCAGGTGATACATCATTACTTGAATGTTTTATGTCTGTTGCTGTATCTGTCATGATTTCACATTTCCATGTTTTGTGTGTTTTTGTTAACTTTTAGTGACAAAAAATCTATTTTTAATTGTTACCTTCTTTAGTATGGTTTATTAGTTATATGTTCAATGCAATGATACATTCAGATATATATTTGTGACACTACTACTCACATCTTGATCAGATCTTGTAATCATTGATAGCTTATCAAGATCTTCCGAAACAAGCTCAAGCGTAACTCAACCAAGGCAGGAGCATCCCCTCAACTTTCCTTCATCTGCTGTCCGACAGGAACGCCACCTGTTGGAATCGGCTCCAGTGACTAATCCACCTATTTTGTCACTTTGGTCGAAGGCCCTGTGAAGGGAGCCGCAACGTCAAATTTTGTTGAAATCTGAGTAGTAGTGTCACAAATATAAGTCTGAATGGACATTCCTACTACTAATAATAGTCTACATAAAGAAATGCAATGATATATGTATAGTAGTAATTCTATTATTTACTAATGTAAAAACATTTTATAGTTTAAGAAAATTGATTTTAATTAAAATTTTAAGAAATTTAATTATAAAGCAGAAATTATTATCTCCATGTTTTTATCGTCAGTAAATTGTATGGACACTATTTTGGGGAATATTTGGTAAGAATGACACAAGAAAATTTGGCAAAATTTTATTTTTATTTAAAAACAAAAACAAATTTGAATGAAAATACTCCATAAACCCCCACTGCGATAATATTTTGTCAGGGAGCAATTATCTTCGTAGAATATTGAAATGTTAGTTTTGAGCATAAAAAACTTCCAATATCTAATGCATTTATGCAGATGATGTCAATTGTTTCGCAGACGCCTTTTTTGCTCTGCCTTTGATGCGGAAGCAGCTTGGACGAGACAGGTCAGTGATGCCTCCCAATCGCGGGCTCTATGTGGCAAATACATTTGATGCAAGCTGAAGGGAGTGTATCACCAAACATATGTGACACTGACGGTTTGCAGATTCACCCTTTCAAAAGTATGCATGCAACTTCCTGACAAAATGATAAATTTTATGTTCATATGATACAACATTAATGTTATTTATTTAATTTGGTAGCTAAACAAAAGGAATTTATTATCATAGGAGTTGTTTGTAATATTCGTGTTGGCTCATTGTGTGTTGTAGGGGATAGTTAGCCAGGTAAAGTAAGTGAAATCTCATCATTTTTAACAGTAGAAATAACTAGATATTTTGCAAGCGAAATGTAAGATATTTGAGCCACATTAACAGTTTGATTGCTAATCAAAAGTTGCTAATTGATATTAGTAAATAATGACTTTATGACTCTACATGTAACAGTGTAGCTTTTGTATCACACTTACATATTTAAAATGTATACATACTTATAGTTGTATATTTGATATTTGAATGTGCACATGCCTCTCTCATCCACACTTTTTCTTTCATATATTCTACCTTTGCAATTAAATGTAAAGTATTGTAAACTGTTCTGATGAATACAATGTATGTGAATGAATATCATTCCACCACATTATCATCATACATAGAGCTGAAGACTAGGTCTATATATATTACCTGTAAACCAAAGGGCGGTGAGAGTGTGTTCAAAATTGGTTACTCTGTATAGTGTCTGGAAGCATAGAATTGATAACTTGTTATCAAAATTAGCTGCATGTACATGTACATTGCTCATCATGATGAGGTAGAACTTTACAGAACGAAAAATAAGTGCTTTATAATTAGTTCTGTTGAGATGTTTCATAAAACAATTACTTGTAACTGATTTTTGCAGATCATGGGGTGGTTTAATTTTATAATCGTTTTGGCTGTTATGGAGAGTTCTCATGGAAATGGTTTCATGGGTATGGGTATGGGTGGCGGCATGAGAAAAAGTTTCTTAAATGATATACTGAACGGCATGAAAAGACCTATGCCACAGGTATGTGATTTTATGTAAATGATTTATAAAATTCTGTATTTTAATTAATAATTATTAAATTCTGTAATTTATAAAATTCTGTAAAAATATTTCAATATGATTGTTTCTCACAATTTATCATGTTAGTGAGAGTGTTAAGGATTTAGTTAATGAAATTTTGTTCAAAGTTAAACATTTTATACCTTCTAGCATTTTCAATAGCTTGCTTATTGGCTGTAGTAAAATTATCAGATTGAAATGGTAACAATATACAGTAGAACCTTCAATGAAGACCACCTAATTATATTGAGGCCACCTCTATAATGAGACCATTTACCACAATCCCAAATGGACATAAATGGATATTTTTAGAGACAGCCATGAACCTCCATAATAGTAAAGAAAAGGCCTCAATTGAGACCAGATCATGAAGCCAGTTTTCGCGGTAGGTCTAGTAGAGAGTCTCTACTGTACTATGTAGATCTATCAAAGATAATGATATGAATGGTCTCCAGTTTAATCCTTGATGTCATGTGGTAGATATTCTCTCTAGACTCTCCAGCTAGCAGTGCCTTGGACCCAATAAGGGCCATACAACTGGCTACCTCAAAAGTATGCCAAAGCTTCATGTACATTGATTGATTTATGGTTAATTTTCAACTTTTAACACCGTGATGTAACTCTTGCAGAGATATCCTTGCCAAGACCATGAGTTGCTGCAGTGTATGACGTGTAGTGGCACCAGTGACTGGAACTGTGCCTCGGGTCCCGGCGCAGGCCTACAAACATGTCCGTCTGATGCAGAGGTAAGCACCCCAAATTTTCTTTATTTGTCAGTCTAGAGAAATAGAGATGAATATGACGCAGTTGTACCCGTTTGAATGGAGAGAATGAAGAATTCGAATTATCTAAACTTTTGAGTTATTTAAAAGGTAAAATAACATAAAATGAAAGGGTTATTTTCTCACGTTATCCATACATTCCAGTTGTAAGAGTATAAATGAGTTCAACTGTACTTGCTATTAGAACAGTTTGGAAACAAGGAATTTGATTGACAGCCAAAAGTCCAATAGACGTGAAATTTAGCAACTCAACCTCAAAAGCGCACAAAATGTTGATAATGAAGCCATGATGTGTGTATTGACCGTCGTCATTTTTATAAGTGTTACAACTTAAATCTTTATAATTTTTTTTCAGTATGCGTGTGGATATAAGCGAGTTCTTGAAGGAGGTACCCAAAAGAAAGTGGATATCTACTGTCAAAAGAGAGACGAATGTGAACTGAATGATTGGAAAGCATCAGGCAACTGCAAAGATGTTGGAATGGGACGGCGAGAATGCTTTAAATGTGATTATGGAATACGGGATGAAAAATATGCTTGTGTGGATCCACCACCGCCAGGTATAGCAATAACGTATGACCCAATTATGTACAATGTAATGATAGAAATGTATATTTTATGCCTATTTTCAATATGTATAATGCATGTCCATTGCATTCTTTATATTACTTATGACAAGTTATTTACATGCAGTGTATTTTGACTGCCGTATTGGGATAATATTACACTGACTTCCCATCAACTTATACATGTTTATAAGTAAATGTAAATATGGAGTTTTAGAGTTATAATTCACACAGTTATAGCATTCTCTCATGACTACATGTACATGTACACCATGAGTACCAGTCATTGGCGTACTTGTCTATCTATTGATATTTCTCACACACATGAACTTGCATCGGCTGACCATGCACATTCAGTCCTCATCACTCACTACTAGACTACTGCACAAATAAAAATATTTCAATCCAACGACCTATAATTGATTGACATGTAGGTACTATGGCGCAATTACGGAAGAGTTTGCTCAACATCCACCACCAGACCCAACCAGAAGTTGAACTAATGACCATCTGATCATGAGTTCAACCCCCTATCCACTTGGCCACAGCAGCACACACTATACTAATGATATTCATATCTATTACAAGTGAACGGAGAGTGGAGTCCGTGGGTCATCGAAGAATGTTCAGTGACTTGTGGAGGCGGCAAAATGAAGAAGACGAGAACGTGTTCAAACCCGAGTCCAGCAAACGGAGGTGAAAAATGCAGCGGTGAAGATGAGGATTATGAAGACTGCAATATGCAGGATTGTCCAGGTACAATGTACATGTACATGTAATGTGCTAGTGTCAAATATCCTAGATGACTGAAAACATTATACTTTTAACTGACCTTAATATTGAAGAATATCTGACTGTGTTTGCTAGTCATTTTAGTGATTGCTTATAACATGGCCAGATGGATGGATTTGGATTTGTTTGTATGTAGATGTATGTAGATGTATGTTTGTATGTATGTTTGTATGTATGTATTTACAATAGAACAGCTTGCATAATTATTTATTGTATACAATTATTCAATAGCCCAACCACATATAAAGGCCTACAATAAACGGAGACAATATCAATACCTAAACCATTGAAATTCCAATATTAATTAATACACATACATGTAAATACCCATCTCCTAAATTGACAAATTTTTAGCCTAAAAGCCTACATGTATGTGTATTCGTACGATTGTACAGTAGAGCCTTTTCATTACATGCATCTGTAATTTTCTCTTATATCGAGTTTACGTTCATTCAATCGCATCATGAACTGATAGTTGGTTATCTGGATCATTGGCTATCACTAGCATATTTTCTTTTGTACATATAGATTTGAGATAGAGTTTCTATTGTAAATAATTCTTGATAATGTTGGCTTATTAATGAAAGGTAGTCAACATGAACTATTTCTGAGCAGAAGCACTGTTTCTTTCCATGAGAATAAGTATATTATGGAGTGTTACTTGTCCTACAGACTAGTAACACTTGCCCACTTAATCCTCACCCTCTTTATTAGTGGACGGCGAGTGGTCGACGTGGACCGATCTGCCCTGTTCTCACACATGCGGAGGTGGCAAGTTAACGCGGACGCGGATGTGCAACAATCCGCCCCCAAGTAACGGGGGCAACCAGTGTCCTGGCCAGGGCACCGACGAAGACACGTGCAATGAACAACCATGTCCAGGTGAATTCAGTCAAACAGCATCATGATTTGTCAGTATAATGATAAAGCCATCGTCATATCTCACGGCTATATAGGCAGATATGATCAAGGACTTCTAAAGGCAGTGTGAATGATCAATCCGTGAAAGCCGACGATGTGATAACGCACAGTAGATCTTTCTTTACATTAACTTATTCCAGCCAAATCATCAATTTGTATTCCCGGATCCATAATATGTTATCACCACTATTTGCTTTTTATATTAAACCTGATGATGTCATAAGCAACATGAGCCAATATTAGAGGTTCATCTCCAACTAAATAGCATCTCAGAATACCTTTAAACTACTTTCTAGTCAATGGAGCTTGGACAACATGGTCAGAAACAGACTGCTCTGTGACGTGTGGCATGGGCAGCATTTCCAGAACGAGATTCTGTACGAACCCAGTGCCTGAGTTTGATGGTGAAGACTGTGAAGGTGTCGACCAAGAAACCAACGAATGTGATGCTGGCCCTTGTCCGGGTATGGTGCTTTTAATATTACAGTGTATTGTTTTATTATAAAAATAAAATACACAAGCCATTGGATCCCCTGCATGACACATAACACAGGTGTTCATTCTTACTTAAAATATGGTTATTTTTTTATCCCTTTTTTGTATATTTCATTGAACCCTTTGATTTAAGCCTTCACAATTGCAATTTATGGATCATTAATGCATCTACATAAATATTGCAATATTGACTTGGTAGCTATGAAGAGTAGATTATGCACCAAACGTGGCATTTTTTAGAAAATATTAAACACATTCATAGTGGTGGTGTTTCTTGGAGTCTCTACTGTATCTATTTGCAGTTGATGGAGAATGGAGCACTTGGTCGGAAGCACCATGTTCGGTTTCATGTGGAGATGGAATCGTGGTCAAAACGCGGACGTGCACAAACCCAGCCCCAGCCAATAAGGGCGCGGCGTGTCCTGGAAGTGCTGTGGAGCAGGAGGACTGTAACCCCAGACCGTGTCCTGGTCAGTGCAAGATCATTGTTATTGGTGGCTCATATTCATGAGCAGAGATTGTCAATTTTTGAGCAGGATGAGTGGATCTTTTACAAAAAAATAAGAAAATTAACGCAGGTTACTTATGCTGCACGCTGCAAAAGTAGGATCATATCACTTAGTTCTGTTAACTGATAAATCAATGTCACATTCCAATTAATTCTAACCCTATGAGAGTCATTTTAACCCTTTGCTGGCAGATTAGTCATTGATGTCTGCTATTGCAGAATAGAGTATACTTGTAGCATAACATACATGTAAGCCCAACTTTACAAGATGGTTGTTCGATTTTTATAGCATCTATGCATTGATGGTTAATCAGACATCCACTATGATAAATTTTTTTATATCTTTAAACTAACACTCAGTACTTATTAGTATTATGAAAACTGAGCAGTCTTACAACAAATAAAAAACATTCTGTCTCTTATAGTTGATGGAGAATGGAGTGAGTGGGAATTTGGAGAGTGCACGGTGACATGTGGAAAGGGGAAGATCATGAAGACCAGGACGTGCTCGAATCCGGCTCCAGCTGATGGTGGCAAGGAGTGTCCTGGATCTGAGGAGGACATAGAAGATTGTGTGAAAGATCCATGTCCAGGTGCTCAATATATTTACGTGTATCTTCACTTATAAGGTAAATTATTTAATGTCAATTACACCCATTTAGAAATACAATGTGCTCTTGGCATTCATACATGTATGTACTCAACAAATTGATATACATTGCTTTGAAGGTGGGAATGAGATGAAGGTAAGATAGATTGAGTTCAGGAATTTTTTTCTGCATAATTGATAAAGTAAAATATACGTTTGAAAGTCATTTTATCAAATCTTTAGCTGTATTTATAAGGATATCAATAGACATACACGTAAGGCACTGCAGTCAGGATTTTACGTTCTGCGATTTCACTACAGTGCTACATGTATTTTGGAAAGTATAAGAAATACCTGTCTTAGCTTTATGAAGTTTCCACATATATTAAGACAATTTGCTATGTATACTGGCCACAACTATCATTCAAATACGCTCTATACCTTTGGAGATAATTCCCTTCCCCTTTATAACCTGAAAAAAACAATAGCTGCATTTTATTTCAGTGGATGGCAAGTGGGGATCTTGGGAACCGTGGGGCGAATGTGACTGTGACACAGGCAAATACGAGCGAAACCGCGAATGCGACAACCCAGCACCTGCTAACAATGGAGCAAAGTGCGAGGGAAAAGGTCTAGAATCTGACTTCTGCGACACTTCAGGGTGCCCAGGTAAGACTTTGTAGAATGTGAGGTGGGTGGTACATGTACATGTAAGGGTATGAGAAAGTAGGATGTGGGAAAAATGCCGAAAAAGAAGGATGTAGGATTTTTAGGATGTGTGATGTGGGAAAAAATGTTGAAAATTTGTGAGTTGTGGGAAAAAGGCATAACAAAAAAGCATATTGATATACCTGTATATGAAATAAATTTTGCATTTTTCACCCTTTATAACGCCTACCCTAATTTGTAGTGTATATTTAAGGGAAAAGTTGGGTAGGTGTTTTGTGCAGCACGTTTGTATTTGCCACGAATGTTCTGAAAATTTATCAATATCATATGTCTGTTCAAGTTTATATACATAACAAAGGTACATGTACAAGTACATGTATATATGAAGTTGATGGTCTGTGAAGTATTTGTGAAGAGGAAAAGTGGCCAATCTGCTGCCTTTGTTTTGTATGTGATGCTGTGCTTTTGGTGATTATTATTTTTATTGATTTTGAGTGTAGCTTTTATAAAGCTGAAACTCATCTGGTCTGTTTTGGGGCCAACACTGCATCAATGAAACTATTGTCATTATTGTATTTGTTTTATTTTGTTGTATTTGCAACAGTTATTGATTTATGATGCAGATTTTCATGAAGTGGCTTTTTTGTGGTTTCATCGTTTTTTATTTTGCACCTCTTGGTTCATAAAAAACAGTAATGATAAGCAGGTCTTTGCAGTGCCAGAATACAATAAATACTCACAGATAGTTTTGACAATACATGTACATGATACAATGAAATAAAATGTGACAGGTGATCTCTCTAGATCAGTGTAGATTAATCAAAATTGCATGATATTCATGATAACATGATTTCTTTATCTACTTTCATTCTTGATTTTGAAAAATAATAATCTTGAATCTCTTATGGTGTCACCATTATGCTTGAACGTTATATAGGTTCATATTTCTTTAATCACATCATCATTTACCTTCACAGAATGTAAACTTCTAGCATCCTGGGTTCCTATAGGAACTAAAACTCACAGTCATTTTGGCAAGACTTTCGTTCTTGTCACAAGAACTTCCTCAGGATGAATGGACTGTGAGTTTTAGGTTCCTACAGGTAGCATGTATATGATTTACCTTGATATCATTGACAGTTTTGCCAACTGCTGTTGGCATCTTCAAAATGACTTCCCACAAATGACAGGAGGTCAATTCTACCGATTCTCGCTGAGAATCAAATCATAGACTCATGAGAGTTGGTGGCTCCCCTCGTCACTGTTCTTTACCTGCCTGTAACTTCAGATGGTTTATGATTCTGGTGGTTTACACAGTCTGTGATAGCACTCTGTCCAGTTCTGTTAGAGACTCTTTCTTCGTGGGCCTGGTGTATGCTCTTTTCTGGTTAGCTTCCGATGTTCTTTCTGATGTTCCTTCCATCTGATACCAAACTTTCTGCCCGTTTCTTCATTTGCTGAATCCAGATGACATCTTGGACCTTGGTGAATTCATACTCACAATGACGTACTTTCGGTTCAGAGGAACAACTTACCAACAGAAGTGAGTCCAGTGTCACCCATAGTAGCCAACCTTTACATGGAATGGTTAGAGACCAAAGCCATAGCCACTGCCCCAGTCACTTGTAAACCAAAAATAAGGAAGCATTATGTGGACGATGTGTTAAGAAGAAGAAAGCAACGGATGCATCCCCTTTGTAGATAGTGACATGTGACATGCAGAAAGAGGCACAGCATGTAGCTCTGACAGGATGTGGCTACCTTGAATGTTTTTTTTCTGCCAAGTGAAACACCAGTTGGCAACCAAACTAGAAAGGAAGAGTTTAAAAGACCAAGAAGAAAAAAAGCAGAAAAATCAAAAGAAAAATATAAAAGGCCTGAAGGGATCTCCACAAACATCAGTGTCTCCTGAAGCCCAAGCAAACCATCAAAACACCCGAAGGTGGATAAGATGGACAAATGTGACCATTCCATGCAAGTCATGTGAAAAAGTGCCCCATTTGGTATCAGATTGAATGAACATTGGTAAGACGTAGAAGCTAACCAGATGAGAGCATACCATGAAGAAAGAGTCTCAAACAAAACTGAACAAGAGTGTTTGCTATCACAGACAATGTAAGCCAGCAGAACCACGAAATAGACTGGGAGGGAGCAAGTGTGATAGACAGGGAGAGCGAATGGAAGACTAGAACCATCAAGGAAGTGATGCATATCCAAAGTAACAGGCAGGTAATGAACAGAGATGAGGGGGCGATCAACTCTCGTGAGTCTACGATTCTATTTTCGGCAGGAATCATGAGGATTGACCAGCTTTCATGTGAGGAAAGTCATTTTGAAGATGCCACCAGCAGTTGGCGAAACTGTCAATGATAAAAAGGGGAATCTTGATGTGATTAATGGTGTCACCATTGTTTTTGAATAGCATTTGTCTAATATATATAATATAATAAATGTCATATATAAATGTCACACCTAGTACCTATAAGTCATGTTTTATGTCTAACATATGATACCAGTGTCAATATATTAAAGTATGGTATGCTAAATACATGCAAATCGGTAATATCATTTTGCTCATACTCAGTTATGACTCGCAAACATTAAAAGAATGTGTATTGATTTGAATGATTACTGTCTGCAGCAATGTAACCATACTCACCTGATGAATAAATGATCCCTACCAAAATACATTGTATTATCATCCTTAAACCGTTCTGTTTCATGTTGACATATGTGCAGCAATTTGGGAGGAAAAATTGCATCTGGTCAATAGTATTTACAGTAGAACCTCCTTAATGCGATATTTCTTATTTTCTGTTATTTCCCTTTAAGTACATGTATGAAGATGTTTTATTTTTTCTCAAATATTAGCTATCTTAAGTATTTTACTGTTACCCCAACAGATTCAAGATGACATGATTCTACTGTATTCAATCTTTGTTTCATAGATGTAGACTCACACAGAAGAAATGCTTACATCATATCTCTTTTATCAGGACTTCATTGAATTAGAAATAAATTCCTGGAACTACATTGTATGAAGCCGCTAATTGTGGATAACAGGAAGATTTTTAAAGCCATTTCAACTCATCATCACCTGACTGAAGGTGCCTACAGTCCCTCTTTTGCAATAGTTTGTTGATTTACTGTATGCATACATGTATTTGGAACATAAGTAAAATGCTAATAATACCCAACTATTTTTTCTTCAGACTGCTGGGATCTCATTGGTTGTCTCTTAAACGCAAAACAATGGGCTTCCACATGAATTCCATTGGTACAATGTACAGCGTTTTATTAGTCTACATACATGTATATCTAATCATTTCATTAAAATTACATCTTTTAGTTGATGGAGGATGGACACCTTGGAGCACATGGTCAGGCTGTGACTGCGACAAGGGTGAAATGGCCCGCACCAGGTCATGTTCTAATCCCCAACCCAAGAATGATGGTGTTGAGTGTATTGGTGAACCAGAGAACATCAAGGAATGCAAACCCAGCGAACACAACTGTCCAAGTAAGTGCTCTAAATGTTCACGTAAAAAGCCCATGGACTTAACGCCTTAACCACTAACAGTCTACAGTACCAAATATCAATGCTACAGTCAAAATCCATATATTTCTGTTGCCTGCAGCCATCCAGAGACTTATACTTTGCGTATTTACACCCCACCCCCTGCCCTCCCACACACGCAAACCCATTCCATTATCTCTACCTAGTCAAACCATGTCTGGACTTGAAAAGTTGTTGATGTTCAATACAAGATCATGTTTAATATGCAAAGCCTTGGCACAAGAAAATGTTCCCATTCCACTATCCATCATGGTCAAGATGCCATAATGGCTAAGTCCAGACTAAATCGGGTGAAAAGATCCAGACAAGATGCAGACAAGGTTACGTCTCATGGTCCAGACACGATCGAGACATGATCCATACGATGACGACAAGGTCGAGACCATGAAAATTTCACAGCACAAGCTCCCTACTAATGAGATTATAAATGAACTAAATGTAAATGTAAATGTGGTGGCTTATAGTCCTGATCCCAGTCTTCCTCTCACGACTTTACAATTTACACCAGGTCATTGGCCCACTTATAGATCAATTGATCATTTCTATTATAATATAAATGCTTGCATTGGCAGCACATTCAGCGCACAATGCTAATCACTCACACAATCACTTGCTCACTCTTTCAACTCAATGACCTGTACCTAATTAACGTGTAGGTTCCACAGAGCAGTGTGCAACCCCTTTAGGGAGCAGTTTGCTCAACACCCACCACCAGACCCAACTGGGAATCGAACCCACAATCTTCTGGTCTCAAGTCCAACTCAATGAAGCACAGACTAGAACCAGACATGGTACAGAGAAGGTCTCAAACAGTTAAAATCCACGAAAATTTGACAGGTATTAACCTGGTTTTAATGCTGGTTACAATAGTAGAATGGAGGGCTAATAGTAGGACAAAATGTCATACATGTAGCTGTAGCAGTATGCAAATAAAAAGTACAGTGTAAATTTCCATTCAGCCCAACTCTAAAAAAAGAATACCACCTCTATAATGAGACCATTGTTTGCAGGCTCAAACCTTCATAAAGGGACTACACAAACCTCCATGAAGAAACCACCTCTATTAAGACCACATGAAGCAAGTCACCAGGGGGTCCTAATCCCGCGGTCCTAATAGAGAAGTTTTACTGTAACCCCTGCATTCCACAGCACAGTCTTTATCTGAATGAAAACTAGGTTAAGACTTCCCAATATTTTGAGATC
Source organism: Streblospio benedicti (assembly GCA_019095985.1). Taxonomy (NCBI): domain Eukaryota; kingdom Metazoa; phylum Annelida; class Polychaeta; order Spionida; family Spionidae; genus Streblospio; species Streblospio benedicti. Next base: position 30,130,673 of record CM032664.1, on the reverse strand, counting down.
TGGAGCTGATCTAGACCTACACAGGACCATGTTGAGATGTAGTCCTTATCTTTAGGTCGGGAGCTTGTCCTGTTTTGATCTTTGTGAAAAGTCTCCATGTACCAAAGATTTCCACCGCGACTTTTTAGTTCCACTTGCTGCATGTAGAACTAAAAAAGTTGGCATGGTTCGACGAAGACTTAAAAATCAATACTTTATCCCCACCAGGTGGGGACCATGTCGTAACCTAGTCAGAACCACGTCTGGATCATGTTTGAACCATGTCAGGAGCTGTTTTAACTTAGTCTTCTTGCTCTGGCCCATGTCAGGACTTTGTCTTCAATCCTTTTTAGCTCAAGACTAGGTCACAACTTATTTTGGATCCCCATTCCACTATCGTAACCAGCATCAAAACCAGGTTACGACCTGACAAAGTTGGTCAATCTTTCTCTTGTCCCCATGGTTGGGATCATGTCTGGACCATGTCTGAACCATGTTTTAACCTTACTGAGACCAAGCCTTTCGTTACCATGTCTGGATCTTGTTTTCTGATTTAATGTAGGAAGAATGTAAACATGTGTCATATGAGTAAAATTAGCAAAAATTGAATTAATTATGTTAATTAGGTATATGCAAATGAGCTTATTTACATAAATTATACTCTATATAATAGAGCACATTACCAGCTTTAATTTGATGTATCATACAAAACAATAGTGCAAATGTAAGTTGTGTTCTAATCAATTTCACTGTAGTGAGAAGATGTACGTTTTTGGCTGTTGTTACCATGGAAACCAGTCAATTTCACAACTTTCGCAAGAGTCGCCGCAAATAAAAATCTCATTACATGATAGCCAAGTGTCAAATCTATAATAAAATTTGGGTTAACAAAATAGTGTGGATATGGTCGCTACCACTGGTCGCTACCAAGTCTTGACCACGGTTGACTATGGAATGAGATTTTTTATGGCAAAATATTTGCATATCTCTCATGACCTAGTCCTCCATACCCACGACTTCTCCAGGTCACGACTAGGTTAGGAGTAAGTCCCGATGGTGGAATGAGCGGGGTAAGTTCCTTTACAAGAAAACTAATATATATTTGTGTTTCTGCAGTCCCTGGCCAGTGGGGTAGTTGGCAGCCATGGGAAGAGTGTGATTGTGATTCCGGGACCCAGTGGCGCAGCCGTGCCTGCAATGACCCGGCACCCCTCAACGATGGGGAGGACTGCCTGGGAGAGAAGGACGAGGAGCAGCAGTGTGACACTAGTCACTGTCCTGGTACGTGCTCACTACTTGCTTACACTGTACAATGTACTTACTAGGAGATGTAAGCTGTTGGAAAAGGGGCGGATGTACAAAAAGGATCTCAGGAGTTTTGGTTGTGCGATCGATAGTAGATATGCCGAAACATGGAGTGAACATGAAATATTTTGGTGGAAAAAGATCTATAGTTTCTTCTTGCTGATAGAAGCTTGTTTATTTTTCATAATCTGCTATTCCAGAGCCAGGAAACTGGTCAGACTGGAATCCTAAACAATGTACCAAGACGTGTGGTGGTGGAACCAGAATCCTGACCAGGACATGTGACAATCCAGAACCGAAAAATAATGGTCCAGATTGCGAGGGAGATGCCACCACCACAGAAGACTGCAACACGGATCCCTGCCCAGGTGGTGTATTGTTAGAAAATTGTATTTTTTTTTAAAGATTGGTGTTACTTTACATGATATGAAATGGCATTAATTATGAATGGCATACCAGTAGTTTTGTGGAGAAATCCTAAGCTCATTCAAAAATACCAAAAGACTTGACGCGATGGCTCTGATATACTGCCTACCTATGGTCAGACAACTGTTTAATTGAAATTAGAGAAAGTTTGGCATGTCAAACTTCCTCTAAATTGTCTGCGTAATACCTCAAAAACATACTTTCACTGCACGTTTGCAGCATTGAACACACTCTGATCTGCTCTGTATGTTGCCTGTAGTGAGGCAGTACTAGAGAAGCAGTCCTGCTGGTTGTGCACTACGATTTAGAGATATCAATGTTCAACCATAGATGTACATGTAAACATCTACGTGTATGTCTTGTTTGCCTGTACAGTTGACGGCGGCTGGTCGACATGGAGTTCTGGCTCATGTTCTGCCACGTGTGGTGGAGGGCAGCAGCTTAAGACCCGTGTGTGTAACAGTCCGGCCACCGCCAATGGAGGCGACCCCTGTCCAGGCCTCAACGAAGAGATGGAAGACTGCAACGAGGACCCATGCCCAAGTAAGCACTTTGTAATTCTCTGTGTACAAAGCTTCTAGAAAGAGTTTTTTTTCCAACCCATTCAACAACACTGTTTTCATTATACAGCCAATAAACTGGTCTGATTTAAATTCTCAACAAATGTGAAATATAATGGCCATGACTGAATAGGAGATTCAACAACCACCAGTTGTGTTTGCTACATGTACATGTATGTACCTCTGATATTGTGTTTTGAATAATAAATGATGTCTAAATCCAGTTGATGGTGGTTGGTCTTCATGGTCGAGTGAGCCGTGCCCGGTGACCTGTGGTGGTGGCACGGTGACCCGGACTCGGGCGTGTGACAACCCTGCCACTCAGTACGATGGCCAGGAGTGCGAGGGAGAGGACACGATGACTGAACCATGCGGGACTGAGCCGTGTCCAGGTCAGAACAGCGGCTGTCATTTATAATGGCCCAGTATGGGGGATTTGAAAAAATGACACCAATTATGGTATGATTTTCAGATTGATTGTCCTCTAAATGTGTTTGAAAATTTCAACTCTCCCGTAAAATTACTCTAGCCCCCCACCGCATGACCGAGTTGAGTATTTTATACTCCACCCCTACCTACCCCACCCCATAGTTTTTTTAAATCCCCTGTGGGCTATGATAAATTGTGTGCTCTCTTTGCAACAGTATTGCATGCAAAACATGCTACATGTACATAGTTCACAAAGTAAATAAATTCACTGGTTCCGTGCTTCCGTGGCCGAGTGGATAGGCAGTTGTACTCGTCACAAGAACGTTGTGGGTTCGATTCCCGGTTGGGTCTGATAGTGGGTGTTGAGCAAACCTACTTCTAATAGGTTGCACACTGCTCTGTGGTACCTACACGTTAAATAGGTACAGGTCATGCGAGTGAACAGTGAACGCTAATTTGGTTGATTAGCACGTCTACGCTACGGTAGCCAAAAGATGTGTTGTGTGCTCCCAAGGGAGTTGAGAAAGATATAGTGTGACAAGGATGCCAATGACCTGGTGTAGATGTAGAATCGTCTGATCCTTCTGGGTAAAAGACCATAAACCAGAGATTTACATTTACATCTGGTTACATGTATAAAGTCCAGGGTAACCTGTCTTATAAATGAATTATAAGACAGTGTTTATTGTTACTGAAATGCTTCACTGATTAGCACACATTGTGAAACAGAGATGTGATACTTTTCGTTACTTATAAAAGTGTCGCCAATTATTTTTTGTTACCTTGACATCTCTCTTTACTCCCTGTTATGTTTTCTGCCAGAAAAGTCAAGTACAAATATATGATTATAGCATATTTAGTGATGTTTTATAACCAAGGAGAATTCATAATGGGATAGACTTTAAGCTATTTATACGAAAAAGCATAATACTGGTAATTTATCATTCAGTGGATGGTAACTGGAGTGCTTGGGTGCCCGGCGTGTGCTCAGTGACTTGTGGCATGGGAAAAATCGAGATGACCAGGACCTGTACAGACCCAGCACCAGCGTATGACGGAGAAGTTTGCCAAGGAGAAAATGTCAAAATGGAAGATTGCACACAAGATCCATGCCCAGGTATGTGTTTGATGGGAAACCAAAATAATATGTTGTTAAGATTGCATATGTAATTTATAAACTTTGAGATTTAATTTATTGGCTTTCGAATTCCTATTATTGAAGACAGTAGTTAGTATGTATGGTTTTACGGAACTCCTCGATTTCTGCGTTTTTTGAGGTTAGAAAGTGTAAGTATATAGTATATCTGAACATATTATATGTAATTAAGTGATCACCCAGCAGATTCTGACTCAGTCACAAGTCCACCCCACTTCAAGAAGTCTGACTTACTAAGGAATTACATATAATGATATATTGCCCAAGTCCAAAACATCAGCATCTTTTCATAGCCGAACTAAAAATCTTGAGATAACGGGAGAGAAAGGCTAAGGCAAAACCAAAGCAAACATCCAATGCAGTTGTTCAGAAAGATCTATCACTTCTGGTTATGGTTCAAACAGATCCAAATGATAGAAACGCCTGGCAGGGGATGGTTCAGAAATAGACTGGGACACCAGGGCACACCCTCAAATTGAGGAATAATTAGGGCCTGTTCAAATAAGTTTAGGATTTGATTGATTGATTGATGATTAATCTCTGAATAGTGGATGGCGAGTGGACAAGTTGGAGTAGTTCTGAGTGCTCGCAAACCTGTGGTGATGGCAGGAAACAGAAGACACGGTCATGCACGAACCCAGAGCCCCAGTATGATGGCAAAGACTGCGTGGGTGAAGCAGCCGAGAATGAACCGTGCAACGAGGGTCCATGTCCAGGTAGTATCTTGTCAACATTTTACATACTTAGATGTATAGAAGCTGCTAAGTCAAATGAACTTAACACGGCGAAAAATTATCAATACTTGAGTTTAAATGTACTGCTTTGGAAGTGGTTTTCCACATTACATTCTTACCTGATATTTATAACTTTTCTAGTACATGTATTAGTTTTGATACATCTACAATCTTTAAAACCATTTCTAATACTATGCTTATGTCTGATTCTGAACACCTGAGTACGTACAATTACACATAGCATACATGTATATCCATTGTTTGATATCAACTGGTATGGTGTATATTTCTGCTGCTTTGGTGACCTACATCGTGAGCTAAAACAATAAATCTTTTGGCTAAAGTCTATAATTATTAAGTTCCATTAAAATGCCTTCTTCATTTATAGATAATCCTAATAATTTGTGAATAGAATAATGAGTCCCAAATACAAGGATGAATCCAATGCTGCTTGCAGTTGACGGCGAGTGGAGTAGCTGGGAGGACAGCGGATGCTCCGTCTCCTGTGGCTCCGGCATTGTGAAGAGAACTCGACAGTGCAACAGCCCGGCACCCCAATATAATGGAAAGTCCTGTCCAGGGGATGACCTGAATAACGTTGAGTGTAATGCTCAGCCATGTCCTGGTAGGATTTTTAGGATTTTGTTTACTTAGAAAAATAAAAAAATCTTGTTTGCTTGGTGTTATTGTGTCGAGTATTGTTACTCACTGTGTGTTTTAGAAAATTATGACTTACTTAGTTGGGACATAAATTTCATGCTATCTTTGAAATATGATTATTATCAACATGATTCTTTTTACTTATTTGGTAAAATTTGAGGAATGAAAGCATTATATATTTATTATATATGCTATTAAGTACTAGTACTGCTTCATAAAGGGAAGAGCTAATTAGCATTCTTTTTTGACTTGTATTGAAAAAAGTAACACATTGAAAACCTTTTAACTGGTTAAAATTATAGTTGTAGCTATGATCAGTATGAGAGCTTGGATATTAGCTTACACGTACTTTACTATTTTTACTTGTGTCTAGTTGATGGTGGTTGGTCTGACTGGAGTTCCTGGGGAGAATGCGATTGTAAAACTGGGCTATACTCAAGAGATAGAACGTGTACACAGCCAGAGCCCCTTAATAAAGGACTGGACTGCGAGGGGATACCTTCAGAATCTGATGAATGTGATACTTCCTCTTGTCCAGGTATAGTTATATCATTTTACAACACACAAGTATGTAGTAGATATTATCTGTAATAAAAAGTTTCATTATTACTTTTAATGAAATTAATTGACTGTTCTGATCTCATTTAATTTCTTTGATTACATTAAATTGAAACTACAGAGGTATTTGATGAATATACAAATTGTGTACAGTTCCAAAGATTTTTAAAAATATTTATCATTTTTGATGAAAACGAAAAACCAGTTCCTCAGATAAGAGATAAAAGCTTACTACTATTATTATACATGAATAGTATGGCAAAAAAGTTGCTAGTCCTCCGAAAATGTTACTCATTTTACAAGCTACCCACTCTACAGAATGTTTATGCACCACACCAACATTAAAGTTTTGAAAAAAAAGTAAATGTGGTGGTTTATAGTCCTGATCCAAGTCTTGCTCTTGCGACTTTACAAAGATGGTAGTCTAGAAGATGAGAAAGTTATGAATTACTCGCCCGATTGTTTTTCCTTGACCTGATACATGTACACTGTAATGAGTACATGTACTTATCTGGTGCATGGAAAAACCTTAGTTTGCTTTGGTTAAACCTTCTAACTCATGTGTCAATTGTAAACTTGGTTAAGAAAGAGAAACTTGTCTAAAATGTGTAACTGCTTTTTTCAATTCTAGTTGATGGAGCCTGGGGCAGTTGGTCACCATGGAGCGACTGCAAATGTGACACGGAGGAGCGATTCCGTCTGCGTGACTGTGACACGCCTGCTCCTTTCAATGGGGGCAAAGAGTGTCCCGGTGAACTCACTGAAGTAGAGAAGTGTGTACCAGAGGGATGTCCAGGTATAGATATCATGAGAGCTTATGATATGAAAAGGTATCGTATAAATAGAGCAAATGCGATGGTTTTAGACACCTTTAGTGTGTATGTGAAATCACGGCTCTATTTTGAAAACTATTAAAGAATAAATATTATAGATCTACATGTCAATACCCCGCATGGATTAATATATTCAAGTATATTTACTTAAAATATCAAAGTAGTTTAAAATATATCCACCATTGTTCTAATCTATTGTAAAGCCGGTGACAGTTTTCGACATATATGTGACAGTTTCCGACCACTACACAGTAACACTTGAACACAAAGAAGCTGAACAAACAAATATTTAGACAAAATGTTAATCATATTTAGGCATGCCATAGTCATAGGAGTATTCTACATCTGGTTAAAATCATTTAAACCTTTGTGCAATCAATGGATTACACACATTTTCTACAAACTTCATATCGTGCATATACTTTAGCAAACATTGTGTGACTGAATTCTTTCAAAAACTAATTAGTTGATGGCAACTGGAGTGAGTGGAGTCCATGGAGCGACTGTGACTGCGACTCAAATGAGCAGGAGAGAATCAGGTTGTGTGATGATCCGGCTCCGGAAAACGGAGGCAAAGAGTGCGATGGTGAAAAGACAGAAACTCAGCAATGTGAACCAGAAGGATGCCCAGGTGAATATATATGCATTATGTTCATGGTGTGTATTGTTATTCACTACAAATAGCCATGCTACTATTATGATCACAATATTCTTACAGTATCCCCATTCATTAAAGCCCATGGGTTTATAACCAAAAAACAGCACTTTTTGGACCTTATTGAAATGAAAAAAAGTTCCTACTTAAAAGCGCAGGGGCGTGTATTCAAACACTGCCCACCCCATTTTTGGAGATGAATAAGCATTGGATTTTGACCTTTTATAGAATCACCAAGTTTCTTTACCTTGGATTTCCACTTGGGACTGTACAATACTAGTCTACCTTAGTGGGCCATGATGAGTGTACTGACATTTGACATTGTGCAAGAAGTTGTACTTTTAATATAAATGGTAATTAATAGTTTCGTATCTTTTCTAGCCATGATGTCTTCATATTCTCAAGGATTTTCATAGCTTGATAACCTTGTACAAACCTTGTTTCGTTTGCAACCAGAACGCCACTGATAAAATATTCTAAAAATGTGTATATAAATTATTAATTCTCACTTTGGGTGTGTTATCGCTGGAGATTTACACCCATATATCTTCAAACATTAATTCAAATTCACATCGAAGGTTTGCATCGATGTTAATTCTAAATCATTGATGGAAAATGGTGAAACGTGTCGGAGCTTCTAATTTTGCCCAAAGAACGTTCATTTTATGTGTATGCATACGAATACAGGATATGTTGAGGTGAACTCTTTATTTTCAAGTGTTGTTGGTCTCTGGTAAGGGCTCAATGTGGGCATAACTATTGTTTTTATTTATGGGAAAATGATTTTCATTCTCACTTAATGACCCGAGGGCCTATATTTGAACACTACTGTAAACACATCTTCAATCTCAGACCTATGGGCTTTAATGCGCAGGAATGTGGTACATGTACATCATAGCCTAATATCTGTTAAACATATAGCATAATTTGTATTTATCTGCCAATTGCTAGTTATAGTGATGCTGGGAAAACACTATTCAGAATGATCAATTGTGCCGACAAAATTGGACCACATACAGTAAATGTCCTCAAGAACGGAATCAACTTTGCAATCAAATTTCCTTCCATTGGAGAGGGTTTCCGCTGATTAGTGATCTGACCCTAATATTCTCATGTATCATTGGCATCCATTATCACTCAGTCATGAGCTTACTTATTGAATCCTGCTTAATACAACGAATGCATTCTCCATTTGTTGATAGCAGTTCTCTGATACATGAATATTTATTGTGTTAGAATCTTCCCACAAAGATTTTCATTAGTATATCGTCCATAATCCTAGATTACTATTTAATTTTACCTTTGTTTTTTTCTGATATGGACTTTCTGGTACAAAGTGCATGCGCAAAATGCCAGGTGTCATTTGAATAAACCACGCACCTGCTGCAAGTGAACTGAAGTACAAGTCTCATATCAGACCGCGCTGCGATTGGCCGGTTAGAGTGTAGAGGTGACCACTTATTGGCTTGAAGAAGGGTGTACAAAAACGAAACTAATTCAAATGCATCACTCTGTTGTTTACGTCTTTGTTACGACATAGCAAAACCATGTGCGATAGCTAGAAAAATGGCTCACAGAACAAAGAAATTCCGTTGTTTTCAACCTCAAATGCCTTCCATTGTCCGCTGCTAATGACATTCCATTGACCGCTCCAAATATTACTTATCTATATAAGGGAAAATGTTAATGCACAGAAATTCTTTCAGTTGCTTTTTTTTCCGTTGAACACTGCTCCGTTTTTGGGGACATTTACTGTACATGTATATGTGTACATGAACATATTGTTTGAAAATTATTAATGCGTGTGACGAAAATAGACAGAACACATCGGATGACAATTTTCTTAACCCATTCAAGTTGATGGCAACTGGAGTGAGTGGAGTCCATGGAGCGACTGTGACTGCGACTCAAATGAGCAGGAGAGAATCAGGTCGTGTGATGATCCGGCTCCAGAAAATGGAGGCAAAGAGTGCGAAGGCGAAAAGACAGAAAGTCAGGAATGTGAACCAGAAGGATGCCCAGGTTAATCTATTCGCAATATGTTCTTTGCAAAATTGGCCACAAATAAGTTGCTTCTGCGTGTAATAAAAACAACAAAAGACACATTCTCTGTGACAAAATGATGAACCATTATTCTGTGACTATTTTAAGAACTTCTTTATCAGATTTTGAAAACAGGAAAATAATTAAAAATAGCCTGAAAAAAAAATAATGAACCATCCAACATGAATGTATCAAGACCAGGAGTAAGAAAATGCTTGTAAATGTATGTTGTTTTTTTGTTACACATGGAAGTTACTCACTATCAAATGTTAATGTAAATGTCTGGTGTATACTCTTGATCCAAGTTTTTGATCTCATGACTTTACACCAGGTCATTGTCCCACTTATTCATCTTCAATTCATCATTTCTCACATACTTGCATTGGCAGCACATTCAGCGCACAATGCTAATCACTCACACGATCACTCACTCACTCTTTCAACCCAATGACCTGTACCTAATTAACGTGTAGGTGCCACGTAGCAGTGTGCAACTGCTAGGGGTAAGTTTGCTCAACACCCACCACCAGACCGGACTGGGAATCAAACCCACGACCTTCTGGTCACGAGTCCTACTCCCTAACCACTCGGCCACGGAAGCACTATCAAGCACTATCAAGGCATACATGTACTCATTACGTGTGTTTTGAATATTTCAATTGGCAATGAATGTATGCAATGTACATACAAAGTTGGACTGTGTATGTATACATGTACTTATTGTTTGAAAATTATCTTTTTAAGTGAAGACAGCATATTTAAGGATTACATCAGATGACCATTTTCTTTTCCCATTTAAGTTGATGGCAACTGGAGTGAGTGGAGTCCGTGGAGCGACTGTGACTGCGACTCAAATAAGCAGGAGAGAATCAGGTCGTGTGATGATCCGGCTCCAGAAAACGGAGGCAAAGAGTGCGATGGCGAAAAGACAGAAACTCAGAAATGTGAACCAGAAGGATGCCCAGGTGAATATATGTTTTATTATGATTATATGCATGTTCATAAGTGTAGTGCGCTTCATTATAAATTGGCCTCCCATGATCCCAATATTCTCGCATTATCTAGGCCTTATATGTATTAGACATACCGATTAATTTGTGTTTATGCGAATTTGTATTTATAGTGAAGCTGGGAAGAACATTGGCAATGAGTAATATATGCAGACAGAATTGGACTGCATATGTGTAGACATTGTTTGAAAATTATCATTGTATGCGAAGAAAACATAAGAAACACTTCAGACGACAATTTCTTTTCCCATTTAAGTTGATGGCAACTGGAGTGAGTGGAGTCCATGGAGCGACTGTGACTGCGACTCAAATGATCAGGAGAGAATCAGGTCGTGTGATGATCCGGCTCCGGAAAATGGAGGCAAAGAGTGCGATGGTGAAAAGACAGAAACTCAGCAATGTGAACCAGAAGGGTGCCCAGGTGAATATATGTAATTTTATTGTATTGGTAAATTGCATATATATACCAGTTGACCATCATCTATACCCAGTTTTGGAACATTGCAAATTTAAGTATACTTTTTCAGAAAGCATTTGTGGGCTATTTTTTTTACATTTACTGCAATAGCTTCAATACTGCTCGAAAGAGAACATTAAAACTTGGTACCATTTGTACGTTTATGTACCTAGTGGCCATCAAATGTGTCCAATTTTGGCACTTTGTCAATTTAAGTGTGATTTTCAAGAGGTCATTTTAATATTTTTGTCATTTCAGTAATAGTTTCAATACAGCTTAATACGATTCCTCCAAATTTGATGCACTGTTTTCATAGGTAGTGACCATAACATACGTCCAGTTTTGGCACTTTCCCAAGTTTTAAAAGTGTGATTTTCAGAGGGCCATTTTTGGTCCATCTTTGTCATTTTTTGCATTATCTTCAATACTGCTTGAATGAAAATATTCAAACAGGGTACAGTGTTTACACATCTTGTGGCTATCACCTGTATCCAATTTTTGCACTTCGTCATTTTTTGCGTGGTTTTCCGAAGGCTATTTTTTGTGATTTTTCACGATAATCTATGATACATGTAACTTCAGTACTACAGCTTGAAACATGCCATCTCACATTTAATACAAAATATAAATAGTAAGTATCATCTGTTTTCAATTTTGGTATTTTTACAGATTAAAGTGTGCTTTTTTAGAAAGCCGTTTTAGGTACATTTTTGACATTTTCACTAATAGATTTAACACCATGTGAGGAAAAATATTCATATTGTTTTAATTGTTTACATGAGTGCAGACCATGGCCAGGGTCTCATTTTGGCCCTTCCTCAAGTAAAGTTTGCCTTTGAGAGAGCCATGTCAAATTCAAACTTCGAACTTGGCACAATGCTTATATAACCAGTTGCCATCACCTGTCTTTAATTTTGTGATTTTCAAAATAAAAGTCTGTCTCCCGAGCTTCTGGCCATGGGTTATTACACTAATCTTACATGGCCATTCACCCATAAAACTCACACTGTAATACTGCTATGCTTGATGTTGCATAGATATGCTAAAAACAATATACATTATGTGTATAATGTAAACATCGGTATTCATGAACATGCTAATGTAATTGCCCACTTATATTACTTGAAAGCCTACCACATATTTTAGATGCAACGCACCAAGCTCATTCTTTTCCATGGTTAACAAAATAATCACATTACAAAGTACACAATCATAGTGATAGTAAACATCTTTAATGCCCATGAAACAACATGGTCCTAGTGATGATGTGCTCTCTGTGCACTTTTGATCTAGAATGGTATTGTTTTTGTTACGCATCTGCACACGAATTAATGAGAATTTTCTTTAACCATTTCTTTCCGCATTTAAGTTGATGGCAACTGGAGTGAGTGGAGTCCATGGAGCGACTGTGACTGTGACTCGAATGAGCAGGAGAGAATCAGGTCATGCGATGATCCGGCTCCGGAAAATGGAGGCAAAGAGTGCGACGGTGAAAAGACAGAAGCTCAGCAATGTGAACCGGAAGGATGCCCAGGTGAATATAGTGGCAATTCTTGTGCATCTGTTAACAGCGAGACATTTTGCTTTTATTCATCAGCTGTTAGTAATACCGCTGCATCCGTTTTCAGGCGTGACTTCAAAGAATTTGCCCATGGCAAACAGTGGATCATATCCTCATGGACACTTCCGTATATTGGACATATGTCTCATGTTGATATTTTTCTATTGTCTCATTTCATAAATTATGATTGTAATGTGTACCTGCAGACAGTTGTGATTTTGCTCTTGTTGATATTTTTGTCATTTGTTAAATGGTTTCACTGCATTGTACATCATTAAATGATTATCACATCACAACTCTGTTTTCTTTGAGGTGTTTGTGCTATTTCAGGTAAACGTGCCATATGTGTAATTAATCATCCTGTGAAATAGGAACTAGACGTTCTTAGTGCTAGTTTTTGAGAGATTTTTCAGATTATGTTATTTTCTGATGTTAATAACTTTTTCGAAAATAATGAATTGGTTATTCCTGATCATACAATAAGATTCATTTTCCTTTTTGACTCCTCTCCTACAAAAAACATTCTTAATTCAGTGATAAAATATCCATTGAACATCATTGAGCATCAACTGATAATTATAGTTACAGTTGGGAAGGGAAGACAGTGGGTCTATTAGGAAGTCGATAAAAGTACAACTGGATGCGCTGTCATCTGTTAGCATATATATAATCAAAAGTAAGAATACAAATGCCCAACTAAAGCTCTGAAGTTCCTTTAAATCAATTCATTTGGCCTATAAAGCTGAATAATACTAGATTTGACAGCTGATGGCTATAATTCCCAAGATTTCATGACTGTAACCTCTGTTAGCAAGAAAATATTATATCCATTGACACAGAGAAAGCTTTGGTTTGACCCAAGCATGACTCAGATTGGAGTGGTTCAGGGTTAGTTTTAATCTCCCTTTTGCCATTTGCTTTATTTGAATATAAAACACCTCTTCCAACAAAATAAATTGCATATATACAAAATAAATCTATGTTAACATCATTACATACATGTAAGCGGATCATTTTCATGCATGTGCATTTTTACGTACATGTATGAAGTTGTTCTAATAATACAGCCAATTGCTTGACACGGTTTGAACATGTGTTGTATTTTGGACAACAATGGAAAAGAGGCTTTGGCATATAGAAATCACAAGGAAAATATTTTTTTAACATTCTATTGACAGTTATCGACCAGTTTTAATGACCAGAAGCACTTTGAATATAGAAATTAGTGCCAGATTTGTGGTTGTGGCAAGGAACTCATATACATTTCAACACAACAGCAGAACATGAAAAAGATGTAGAATTAAGTTTATCTAACTACCTTTTAAGTTGATGGCAACTGGAGTGAGTGGAGTCCATGGAGCGACTGTGACTGCGACTCAAATGATCAGGAGAGAATCAGGTCGTGTGATGATCCGGCTCCAGAAAACGGAGGCAAAGAGTGCGGCGGCAAAAAGACAGAAACTCAGAAATGTGAACCGGAAGAATGCCCAGGTGAATACATGTATATTTGTAATTGCAGTATTGTTCTCATATTTTAGTAATAATGTTTGTTAATTTTACTAGTCTCTTAAAAGCTTTATGTTTTAATTTTCTGTTCTGTTTTGTTGTTTCTCCATTCATATCTCTGAGTAAGGAACGTAGTAGAAAATTTCTTACAATTATATTTTATGGTGTATGATATGTATATCAATTGACTACTGACATAGTCTTGGATTATTCCTTTTCGATTCTGAACAAATTATTTAGCAAGATCTACAACAATATGCTTTTGCATTCTATTGACAAACAGTTGATGGTAAATGGGGAACGTGGAGCCCTTGGAGTTACTGTGACTGTGATACGAATACAAAACGTAGGGACCGTCAATGTGATAATCCAGCTCCTAAAGATGGTGGTCAGAATTGTGAAGGAGAAGACCAAGAATCAAAGAAATGTACACCGACAGAGTGCCCTATGGATGGTAAAGGATACTGTGCTTTACATTAATGCCTATTATTTATACCTTATTTATATTAATGACATCTATTTCATTTCTTTTCACTATCTCCAAAAGGGGGCCGCATAAGTCTGGTTCCACTGTATGTAGCTTGTTTGAGTGATGTTCTTATATAAAGTTATTGCATGTTTACTAGTATTCTCATAAAAAATCAGACACTTTTTGAATCATGATATATCACTATAATGACTTTATTATAATGATCATTATTTTCTATTTCAGTTGAAACAGCAGGTATAAAATGTTTTTATTGTCTTATATTTAAAACATTGATATAATCAAATGCATTGAATTAAGTCAATAGAACCAACATTGAGTGTACATGTATATACATTGGAAATATAGCACATTTTTATGTAAATGTTGAACCTTTAATTATTGGCAAGCCATAATATATAACATTTTAAAATTTATTATTTTGGTTGTGATATACTTTATGCAAATTGTATTATGCTATTAGTGGAATCTTATTCATTGACTGCAATTAAAATGCTACATGTACATGTATGTATTTTTTATCTTTCAGTGACGATTTTCTCGCAATTAGATGGTAAGTCACATTTACAGTACTGATTACGAATTATAGACAGGGAAATTTCCGTAAATTCTCATTCCCAAACTTTTATTCACCTGTATTCGGTGTTTTTATTTTTCTACGGTAAATTCTTTAAGCTCACCTTGGATCCAGTGACAGATTCGAAAAAATACATAGCCTACCTTTAAAATTGGCCTTTTTCGGTTCTACTTCTCAAAATTTGCAAAATTCTCTTCTTATCATTAGTTTCAAAGAATTTCCCAACAAATAACATTGATTCTTTGAATTCGATAATTCGCAAAATTCAAAATTGAACGTAACACAAGTTTGTTTTAATTTAAATTTTATTTTGCAATATCACCCCATGGACGTATAAACGCATTTAAATGGAAAGTTTGTTATCCTTCGTGTTGCATAATGCCATATATTTTATAGTGCAGCAAATAAACTTGAAACAGTAATTTTAAATGACACATAAAACCAAAATAAGATTGCAGAACAGTTGGATGATACCAGCTCAAGGCCTAAACAAATTTTGCGAAGAACACGAATAAATTCACAAATTTACAGAATTGACTTTGTATATCATCCTCAAAATTCGCATAATTCTTTATTTTTCCCAGAATTTGCGTAATGTAAGGTCTTGACAGCATGCAAATCCAATTATTATCAGAATTTACGGACATTTCACAAATTATGGGAATTTTCAGACGTTCAGGCTTCTTTTCATTCGTGTAATTCGAGAATTTCCCGTATTATTGCCAAGGTGAGTAAAATGAGAATTTATCATTCGCCTTATACATTCGTTCGCCTTGATTGGGTCATTCATTTAATGTGCGAAATATTCGGCTAAATTCCATGTCCCTAATTCGTTCGTCATCAGTACTGTATCTTCCGTTCAGAAGAAAATCATTGATTAATTTGTGATTTTTCAATCAATGCATTATACATACAAACTAAGATTCAAATTGTATGATGCAAGTAACAAAGGTCTAGGAACTCCTGGTAAGATATACTGGGCTAAGTTATTTAAGGTATGTACATTTATATGTGTGTGTATGGCTGTGTGCGTATTAAACCTGTTATTGAAACCCTAAATATATTTTTATGGTGTACTGTATCTGTTATAACTGAGTGTTAATTGTAAAATAGGTTATTTTTGGTATAACCAATGCTGATATTGTATTACATATACTACTTACTGAGTTTATTAATATTGTTTTTTGCTGGAACTCATCATGTTCTTTATCAACTTCACCAGTATGAAGGAAAGCTGTGCTCTCGAACTTCGGAGCTACTATAAGGAAAATGGAGGTGTAGTCTGTTGATTTAAATGCTTGTCCATTGATCATTAAAATTTCTGGCACACTGGTCGTTTTGACCTTGTAATGAGCTCAAGGTAAATTATTTCAACTTTTTAGGCTCCATACGCATGATTTATTTCTGTGAATGATAATGTGTTTCATGTGAATATTAATCTATTTTTAAGCAGGATTGATGTATATATAATTTTGATGGAGATTTTTTTTTATTGTTTTCTTACTTTAAGGCCTTCATCGTGAGAAACCACTCAGGCAGCATTTATAGGAAAAATCAGCATATGTAAAAGGTATCAAAAAGATATTTTGCAAACTTTACGCAAAACTGCCCTTGAGATTTAGATTTTCTGATTTTCCTACCTGACTATAGGCACTGTCACACTGTCCAGATGTCTCAAGAGTCGTGAGAGGGAGAAAGACAAAAACTAAGACATGTAGACAGGGATTTCAGTGACGGACAAATAATTCATGTGTTTTTTTTTTTTAGTTTATTGTCTTGGTTATAAGGGAGTGGGATATGTGAAAAGGCTTAAAAGCTGGATAATGGGGAAAAGACAAAATAAAGAGCTATGTAGGATTTCAAACGTGTGGGATGTAGGAGGGAAACTGCCAAAAATATGCTTGTGATAAGGCCAAAAAAGGAGATACATGTATGTGCAATTTGTTGACCCCTAAAAACACTCCTGTAACGAATATGGAACTAGGACTTGGAATATTGATGACCGTAAACGATAATCTAATACAATATATATAACTCTATTACGATGATGGGCCTCTCATACAATATTAACCATGAAATGTGATCCATCCCTGTAATGTTGTACTCTTATTAGATAACCCAACAGTTTTTTTCCTTGCTAGATATGGCTTGCATGAAACAATGTAATTCCATGTACATTTGTATCTATCAATGTGAACTGCCATAGTTTTCAGTAGTGTTGTTTTTCAATTATATACAGCCGATTAAGTCCCGGCTATGTGCTGTAGTGAATTGGCAAAAATCAACCTACTACGTCCTTTGTAAAAGTTTATTACAGAATGCTGTCACTGTCAGACTTTTGGGATATTAGCAGTTTTCTTCTTGCCAGTAACAGCCAGTTGGCTCGGGGAAAAAAGGACCAAAACCTCCAGGGCCTACCTACCAATAGGCGTTCATTGTCATCAGTTAGGGATACATTGTGTGCATGGCATCAGTTCAAAATTAGGCGTGACTGCTGTAATATATAAAAAGCCTGTTATGATTAAAAGTTCAAAAATATTCCAGGATTAGGTTTTAATTGGAAAATGGGTGTGATTGTTTGCTGGTCATTATTTTTTGTTGTTGGACTTAGCCTGGAAGGCAGTAGTGCGGATAAGAATACAGAATCCCTGTACGGATCACAAGAGAGGTGGGTAAATTTTAGTGATAGTTTCATTTTTGCTGGTCTTTAATCTGAATAGTTACATGTAACCATGTCTTTCACGGATCTAATTGTACGCAGTTTTGTCCCAAACAATCTATTTCGACCTCCCTCTCTTTATTTTTTGTGCATTTGAAAAATGTAAAGTGAAAATAATTGCATGTGTACTTTGTACTGAGACAACCACAAAACCAGCAATGACCCTTCATAATGTAGTACAGACACATCTTAAAAATAACTTTAATTTAGCTAAAACAGCAACTAATCCATATACTTTTCTCGAACCGGCTCACCCCGATTATTTTTCTTCATACAAGCAATCATGTTTGGGGTCCCATGGTCATTATGAGTATTCGAAGAAGTTATATCACCTCAGATGGGCTGTATGCATGCATCAAACCTGAACACGTGACCGCTCGTCATCATCATGGCATTTGTAAATGGTGGGATGAAAAAGGTTATTCTTAATTATGCATTTGCGTTGTCAATATAATTTTCTATAGTTTTCTTGTAAGTCACACCATTGTTAAATTCCACTGAAACTTGCAAGACCAAAACAATTTAACGTGCATGTAGAGTTGAAAAAAGTTATTTATTGCAACACACGCGTACTGCTAGGTAAGGTGCACCTATTCACATCCACATCCCATAATTTGCGGTAAATTACAAGATGCCCCAATGTTTGAAAGAAGCTTTTAAAAGCACGAAGTCATCGACATCAAAGATCACAATGGCACTATCTCTTTTTATGGAGGGTACTTTGTCTTTATGGTAATCACTGTGCTGGGGAATGAACGACGTCTTTGTGAACCTAAAAAACTGATTAGAAAACCAGTGATGAACATTTCTATATCATATGTATCAAGTGAAATTGAATACACTATAGAGCCTCCGATTAAGAACTACTCTGACACGTTGACACCACCTCCATTATACAATCACGTACAACAACCTTTTCAAAGATGTGAAGCAATAACCTCCATAAAGAAACCATATTAACAAATTAAGACAACTTTAAGTCAACCGCAAGGTGGTCTTAATAGAGAGGCTCTAATTTAAGTTATAAAAAGTTGATTACAAGTTCATTGTAGCCACCATTTTTACATACCATCACAGTTATGTGAAGGAGGAAAAATGAGACATGAATATTCTGCACATGTGCAGTCTAATTTTACATCCACTTTACCTGACACTTTATGGGTGTAGGCCTAATTGCTTGTCGTTTTGGATTGTATAACATCTTTATATCTACAATATAATTCAATGTGATGTGACACAAGTCCGCGCTAGTTTCCCGTGACAACTTCCAAAACACTGCCCTTCAGAAAGAGGACGTTGTGATTTCTGCTTAGAGGTTAGACCAGTGATTATGATCTCCAACTGAAGTATTACTGCTTTACCAGACTTACCACCGCTTTGTTCTGGTCAGTCCAGTGATAATAAAACAAGTTTTAAAATTGCTTCTTGTAAACATAATTTTATTAAACTTCTGGTGATTGCAGTGCACGTGTGCCTGATATGATGATCATTATAGTTACGTTGTCTCCCTTTCTTCTTATTTTTTTCTTCATAGTTTGCTACTGAGGCAAAAATACCGTCTGTTTAGCAGGTAGTTGTGATAGATGACGGGCATTTATATGAAGATACGGATACGCCCCCCTCCCTAAAGACCCCTCCTTTAAGACCACATTTGTTATCTGAATGAAATCCACGTGAGTAGCCAACGCGGACTAAGTCACTTGGCCGTACATGTATTAGTCTCTGTTAAATTGGACACATGTGGGTCATAATTTGAACATTTGTGATATATTTGGGAACAAGTGCCGCACATTTGTGGCAGCAGTTGTCCGCTGTATCTTGGCTTCAGACGATGGCGCAGAGCAGCTCACTTGGCAACAGTTAAAGTACTGTCAAGTCGCCATGCAGTTGACGCCATTTATGACAGTGATACGCTATAATTGTATCACAAGTGATTGAACGCATTTTTGTATTCGTAGGATGAAGAATACATGTATGTAAGATATTGATTCAATATTGCGCACGTACATTAGAATCTCTAATTAAGACGACCCGTAAAATAAGACCTTTTCTTGTGGTCCGTGTCGTTTCTGAAGAAACCACTGCAAACCTCTCTCATATGACACCGTAGTGATAGTCCTCTGGACGCCGTATAGAAATGTTGTAAAATTGGAGCTAATTCAATGGATTTTGGTGAAGTTTGGAGGGATAGGTCATGTTTTTAAACTTTATTCATTAGT
The DNA here is from genome assembly GCA_019095985.1 of Streblospio benedicti. Taxonomy (NCBI): domain Eukaryota; kingdom Metazoa; phylum Annelida; class Polychaeta; order Spionida; family Spionidae; genus Streblospio; species Streblospio benedicti. The sequence goes on along the minus strand of CM032664.1, from coordinate 30,110,799 downwards.
AAGTGAATGAGAAAGCATATAGTTAACACATCATGGTTTTATTCAACTTTACCATGCATGACCATCCATCCAAGTAGTGGGGGAAAGCTCTGCTAGTATATACATCTGCAGCAGCGCAGTTGACACAGAGCATGGTGATTTTTATTAAATCATATGCATGGAAAACACAGTTTTCCTAATTGTTTTCCAGACACGTGTATAGAATACTACACTAGATTCAAATTAAGCAAATGTTTTGTACATTGCATATAATACCTAGATAATATAACATTTAATTTAAACGAGTAACCCGTCACGATCAACAAAACCCCTATCAAGGACCATTCGCAACAGAGAAGACTTGCATGTACAAGCGTAATTACAAAACTAGTGACATACATATAAACCATATGAATATGTTCCACAAACTTGGTTTAAAATAACAATAAGTACAGAGAGAAGACTGTATACGGATTATGACAACATACCCCACACTATGACACCGGTACCCCCTCCATTCCCTTGCATTCAAATGTGTGCCCCCCTCCCCCAATCAAAGTTCTTGCACGGAATTTCTTCACCTCTCCGCCGCCCCCAATCTGACCGCCCCTCTCCTCACAAATGATGACCGCTCCCTTACTTGAACCCCATAATAATCCCCGTATGGATGAATTATGCATCATAGTGAGCTATAGTGTTTATGTGAGTCTGTGTCTCAGAGAGCAGTTGCACCATTAGCTGTGGACATACATCGTGTAGGTCCAACATGTTCATTCGTATAATTGCTATTGATAACCAGCCTTTATTACACCATGTTAAATGTTAGCATTAACATTAAAGGTGCATGTAAAAACGTTAATACTGGCCGTGTCATGATATATAATGGTACCATACATGTATATATATATAGTAGCTATATACTTAGTAAGTGAATAGCCTACTTCCCATTAATTGTCACTTGTGTAGATCAAGCAATTCCATTAATGTTGTATGTGTTTAACAAAACCTTACTAATGTGCTGTGTAGGGACCTACGTAGGTTAAAAGTGACACTGCTACACGGCAATTTTTTTTAAAACCATTTTAACATGTTTAGTGATAACTTTGAAAATCATTTACTGAACGCAGATACACGGACATCAACATAATTAAAGTGACCACGGAACTTTTGGGAATGTCTTAATGTCCAATTTGTGAACACTTTGCATCCAACAATGAAATTATACAGAATCCTAATAAGTCTAGAATAAGCAGAACAAGGACAAGGTCAAAATCCATGTTTTTACTAGAAATGGAAAAAATGTAATGATTGTTGAACAATTTAAATAAATGTAAATGTGGTGGTTTATAGTCCTGATCCCAGTCTGGCTCTCATGACTTTACAATTTACACCAGGTCATTGGCACACGTAGTGATCATCATTTGATCAGTTCTCGCATACTTGCATGGGCTGCACATTCAGCGCACAATGCTAATCACTCACACACTCACTCATACTCTCTTCCCACCCAATGACCTGTACCTATTTAACGTGTAGGTACCACGGAGTAGTGTGCAACCTGTTAGGGGTAAGTTTGCTCAACACTTACCATCAGACCCGACAGGGAATCGAACCCACGGCCTTCTGGTCACGAGTCCAACTCCCTAACTATTCGGCCACGGAAGCACACTGTACCTAGGTTTTTTACATATCCAGTGACACGAAAGATGGCTGATATTAATGACAGATACATGTACGTAGTTTTTACAGCAGGGGCAATATTGTCATAAAATGTTTTAGACACTGTAGTAATGAGGTAAATAGTTTACTTTTTAAGACCTAATGTTCTTATATGTATTGTACCCATCTATTGAGTAAATACAGTATTTATTCATTTAGGAAACTTAAGACATCTTTTAACAGAATTTTTAGAATGTTGTTTAATTTAGATAGAAGAGCCTCTATATCACATAATATGTTACTGAACAATATTAGTGGTTTTGATATTAATGTTAGAAAGCACATTTTAAATTTTAAGAATACAATTGAAAAGTGCGATAATGTTTTAGTTCAGACTCTACTTGACTGCTGGCAGTACCCAAATTCAATATTCTACATGTACCTAGAATGGAATAAACAACTATACATGCTGTGATATGTTTGTGATTTTATGGATAGTTTTATTTATTTACTATATGTTTATGTATATATGTGTATTTTATGTCTTTTCTATGGAATTTAATCCGAAATAAATGTTTCTATTCTATTCTATCAAAATTTGACACGGGCATGACACTTATTTGCAGACCTCATCTAGGGGTTCTCTGTATGCGGTGCATGATTTATGCCTTGATGTGGAATTGCATTATAGAGACATAGAATCCATTTGTAAGGCTGCACACATGAATAAAAACACAGACACATTACTCCAAGCGTGGTAAAGAGAGGGCTTATTAGATTTATGTTTCTGAGCGAGGCACACATTTCTACTGTTGACGTCCACTAGTACCACGTGCTCTTACACTTACTAGTTGTAAATGTAAATTGGCGGTAAGGGATATCCCCTGGTATACATTTTGTCATGCTCTGCAGGCGTGGAACATTGTTTCACTGGGGGCGGGGGGCAACCTGGGCTTTCGCCGTTTCGGTCAAGTTTTCGACATTCCACTTCTTTCAGTGGTTGTAAGATCTTTCACACGGAGCAAAATCTATACGTTTCTCAATTTCACTGTTTACTATTTGAATGCGACATTAAAAAGATATGCAGCAGAATTAACACTTTAATATAATATTATGATTGATACTCCCCCTACTCTGGGTATACAATGTATATATCAAATGTTATTCTATGGCACTTTTATGGAGTATGACAAAACGTACATCATCCCTAAAATATTTAATTTTATTGTTACAGTACAATCAACGTGTAATTGCGAACGAGCACCTTACATGTCAGTGGCAAAAATTCTCCCTGGCTAGAAACACCCACAACCACTCAATAGACTTAAGTGAATATATACGGCAATTGAAGCTCTTATTTCTTAGATCTGCCATCCACTCACTCCCGTTAATGAGACTATATTGATATAGGTGACGAAGTACATTGTAGGTATTT
>CM032664.1:30026718-30107626 GCA_019095985.1 Streblospio benedicti | reverse complement strand
ATGCCGCTACTATCTTTGTTAGGGTACCCACGTCAAGCAGCCGAACAAGCAGGAGTTACACACAGCGGGTTTACTCTATATTGGCCTGAAGCGTCACTTATCAATGTTTGTGCAAACAATGAAAATTGATTTTAATAGATGAAGTTTTCATTTTACAAAATCATGATACATTGGCATTCCTACACTAAAATAGAATAAAAAAAATGACTTTCGAAGAATAGACTTAAATAAATATGGTTTGTTATGAGATACCATAAACGATAACTGCACAAGTTCTAAATTACAGTCAATGTGACATGCAGTATATATAATCACGTAAGTGTGTATGTGTTATTTCCCTCTCAAAATTAGTTTGTTGGTCGTGACTTTTAACGGTGTTCATTTATCTAAATCTTACATGTAAGCCTAATGAAGTTTCATGACTTACGAATCTACAGTAAAACGGGAAAATAAAGATGTGATTCAAATATAAGAGCTGCTGTAGATAATCAACTGTAATTGTTTTGTTGTAATAACCGTGGTTATTCGTTTTAAACTGAGTACTCAACATACGCATGTATTCTTTCTTTAATTGATAGCTTATTATGGGAGATTTCGAAGTTCTCTCTTTCAAATGCTAGGAAGTGCTTTCTTATTTCCTTTCAAACGCACACACGCATATATATACGTACATATTTCAGTTCGACATCGACAGTTGTGTGTTACGCCCATGACTTGTCGGTATTTTCAGTATGAAAATGTGTGCATATATGTCACTGTATTTGAACATATCAGTAGTATGTTGTGCAGTGGCTGTAATTACAGCTTCGCAAATCGATGGCAGAACCACGTATACTTTAGAGCTGGACTGCGGCACTAGCATCATAAAAAGCAAATATTGCAAACGACAGTTTATTCCTGACAAAGATTTGCACAAATACACTTGGGCAAAGATTCTTGCAGTAACTGTGCACAAGAATACTAAAAGTGCATTACAGCTACTTTCAGCCACCTTTGATTTGACTACAAGTTTGACGAGATCATGTTCAACTTATCATTTTGATGAACATTTGCCACAAAAGCTCTGTGGCTCTCTGGTGACGAAAATGTACGTGGTTAAAAAGACTACATGGACTTTCCAAACACATGATATGTTTTCGTTGAACATAACCATCCACAACTCTTTCATACGATATAATAAACAGGAATATTGTAAAAGGAATAATTTTATGATGCTGGAAAATGACACTTGGGTGCTTAAGCTGTGCGGATCTATTTACCATGAAGAATGGATTTCCATGGGCAGTTTAATGAAAGTTCAAGTTACAACAGATTCAATACAATTCATTGGGCTAAAGATAAGTTTTCAGGCTCTATTGAAGAGTTCATCTATGGCTAAATGCCCGTATGACAATGCTAGAGCGGCCACGAACTTCAAGGTATATGATGAAACAACTAGATGCTCTTACAAATACACATTTCGTCAAAAAGAGGTATTTTTCTTTAATTTCTCTCTTTATGCTAGTTATCCTATTACTTTGAGTACAAAATGGAACACGATATGAGCAACATATGTTTGACAGGTGCTAATTGCTGTAGATTCTTGCAATTACTCTCAAATATAAAACTGTCGGTTCGTGCTTCACTACGAGACTGCTTTTTGTTAGAATAGTAAATGTAAGGTCGTGAGAGCAGGAATTGGATCACGACTATAAAACCCCCTTCACAAAGCGCGTAGGCCTTGGTTACGACGTAGTTAAGACAGAAATGCATAAAAACTTCCAAAATGCGTACAAGAGTCTTGTGCTCGTCATACGATTTTGTAGCATCCTACGCAAAGTTTAGAACATGTTCAAAATTTACGTTTCCGTTATGCACTTGACTACGACTGATGGCAAGCGTGCATCACGCCCAAGATGTTCCTGAGACTGTTGTGAGCCTGTTGTAGGCTTGTCACACGATTTTACTATGATTTTGGAATGTCGTATGTACTTAAATTCGTATGCCCGTCCTATGACTGATGTAGGGCTATCGTATGACCATCATATGCTTGTTCTACGATCTTCCACATTTCTATATGCATCCTATGCCCGTCCTGCGACTGCTGTGGAACAACCCTACGACTTTCTCTCTCTCTTACGACAATCGTAGAGCAGTCATAACAAAATTCTTGCTATAAAAGCTTAGTTCTTTCAGGAGACTCGCATTTTTCAACTCAAACATAGCAAATCCACATGAGAGAATCCAGGAGATTTTTTTAAGGTTACAACTCCATAGACAACAGGAAATGAATGTGATCATATTGGGTGCTATGATAAGTACCTAGTACGACAATCGTAAGCCTGTCATAGAACTGACGTACGCGCGTCATAGAACCGACGTAGGCGCTTCGTAGATCAGTCGTAGGCTGTTTGGAGCATGTCAATATCATAACACATGCCTGGGCCGGGCGTAGGCCGGGCACACGAGAGTCCTACGTCTAGAATATGACATTACAACGATTATGCAATTGAAGAGCATAAATCAATCGTAGGCACAACATATATTTTGTGACAGGTCCGGACGCAATACGGTTTTTATGTCACGACGATCGTATGATTTTATTATGTTTCTCACGCTCACGAGAATCGTAGGACTGTGGAGGCCTACGCGCTTTGTGAAGGGGGTTTAAATCACCACATTTGCATTTACATTTTCTTTGCTGCACTAGATTACACTTTTACAGTAACTTCACTTCACTGCTATTTCAGGTCATGAGAACGCCATTAAGAATAATAGCAGATCCCTGGGATATCCCGCGGGACTGCCCTTGCAAATTTGAAGAGTACGCAAACCATACACTAATATCAAGCAAAAGGTGGTTGTCTGAGTTAGACGTTCTATGTACACTGAACCTTCATCACTTCGATTTCACCATTGTGACGTACTTTACAACTTTTGAGATCAGGGATGACAGTTTGCATACGGTGGTAGATATGAAAGAAAATAATGAGGAACAGTTCATGCAAAAATTAATAGCCAAGAAACATGGCCTGGTGCAGTATATCTACTTAATTTGCTATGAAGCGAACCGTATGATACATTTGCAGGCGGATGCTTATCTTATAAAACGCTTAGTTCTGAGCAGGCACCGGCGAAGAATTCATATTTCTTTTCTCACACCAGAAACATGCATTTTTGCAAATGAGCCCCACTTCGAAGCATATTGCTTGTTTCATTGTCATTTACATAGTAAAATTCCAATATTTGCAGACTTTCATTACGTATACAAGGATAACATTTCATTTAACATCCATTATGATTTCAAGCAAATTGAGTTTGTCCTTAATCCATGTCTAGTTGAATCACTAGAAATCGAATTATGGACTTTAAATGAATATATTACGAAAGTTGTAAATATCGATTTGCTAGTGAATCTTACTAAAAGGATCAGTTATTTTAGAGGCTTAGCCAATATAGATTTGATTTGGAGTAAAAGTGATGACCTATCTAATATAACATACCTCTACTCTCCATTTCGTATTATTTTCTCGGATAATGAGAGGTTACATTTTCTGTATGATGAAATGTCATTCAATAGTAACTTGAAATTGTACGACAATATTTCCACCAATCAAATTTTTCCAATGGGATACTACAATCCGACTGATAAAAAATATGTTAAGAAAGACAAACTAATTAATCCTCCTATAGCAGTGCTCGGGCCATTTAATATGTCTGGTGATGAAGCAAAATCAAAATGCACCCAGCGGGATGTATATTTCAGCGTAATTTCTACATCCAACATGAACACCCTTCACACAAAATTGTATCTTACGCACACTGCTTACAAACCTAACAAACCGAATCTAGAGTTTTATTTTGAGTTGAATATATTTAATGGGTTTGTAGTAGATTTTAATTTTCGAATGCTGCAAGAAAAGTCTAATTCCTGGACATGTGATTCAATGGAGAACTTTATACGAATCTACCAAAAACGGTACATGGAAGCTTGCCGGAACAACGACTGTCAAATGACATATTTCATCCACAGTGAACAACTCGATATGATTTTGAAAATCAATAATATGGTTTTTTGTGAGCATGACCTCAACTTTTTAGTTCATGGTATGAACATAAAGACGCCATTTTGCGGGTTAGTCATGATGGTTCCTAACTCATTAAAAGTTCATTCCATTATTTTCCCATGTCAAATGCAACTTTTCAATATAGGAGTTTTATGTGCAGACCTAAGAAAAGAGAATGACGACGACCGAGTCAAAACTTATGATCGTGTATCACCTTCGAGGCTCAACGGATTTAACCATATTTTTGAAATGCTTAATGCAATTGCAAAAGACAAAAATATGTCTTGGGAGGAAGTGAAGCCATCATACTGGGACTATAGGTCTCACATGTTTCTGTGCGATGATGGCTCTCACATACTGCATCACCACGTCTGTGATGGCATTGTGGACTGTCGTGACGGCATAGATGAGCGAGCTTGCCACAATGTCTGCCATTTTCGATCAAAACCAACACAAGTGTCCTGCTTCACACAATGTACCAGATATGTATGCTCTTGCTCGGACCATTATTTCCAATGTTTAGATTTCGGCTGTATTCCTGCTTCTAAAATATGTGACTGTTCAATGGACTGTCAGGACGGCTCTGATGAAAACATAGACTTTTGCCCGTACAGCGATTGTGCTTTACATGAAAACCTTTCCACAGGAGCAAAAGATGTAAGCAGATATGACATGTGTGAATTGTCCCCAAAAGATATTGATGTGATTGTAAGGTGCCCTGACCGAAACCATTATTACTTTTCTATGAATCAATACTCGTGTAGGATGGCTCTGTCTCTGTATCAGCTGTGTGATGGTACGCTGGACTGTCCCTATGGTGAAGATGAACGTGTCAATTGTGACACCTTATCTATACCATCATCATTTCTTTGCCCTCGTGAAAATAGATTTGTAAATTATCGACACCTTGCCAATGGTCGCATTGAATGTCCCATATCGTACGATGATGAACTCATGGTGTTGTTTGGAATCTGCCCAACCGCATGCTCTTGTCGGGGATTCTCTGTGGTGTGCTACGGGACTGTTTCAGCAATTCCAGAATACACAAAATCTATTACTTTTTACGATATCAACTCAAATGTCAGTCATGCTCTAGAATATTTAAACGCTGCACGTATTCTCATTTTGAAAATATCAAGTAGTCCTAACATTCGTTTGCCAGATAGAGTTTTCTCAAGGCTCATTAATCTCAAGATATTAAAACTGGTAAACAACGCCATTAAGCACATCAGTGCTTTAACATTTGATGGATTAATTAATGTGCGTGAATTATACTTCAATAACAATTCAGTGTGCATTTTGTCCTGGCAATTGTTTGGGAATATGCCAAAATTGGAAAGGCTGGATATTTCTGGAAATCCTCAAGAAGACAGGTGTATTCCACATTCCAACGAGCTCTTGGTGTTACAGTTGCACGAGATTTGGGTGATGCACAGCAAAATTTGTTGCCTGTTCTCAGCAATTAGGTGTTTTCCTCTTGATACTAAGCATCAGCATGATACTTGTAAACACATATTAGATGAAGCTATCTTTAAATTTTCAGCTGTAGCATTGATAATCATACTATTGTCTATTTCATCATTCGTCCATCTTAATAGTCTAAAACAAATATTCAAATTATCTTCACTCAAAGGGAGGCGTACTTCAAACATACAGAACATTCTTGAGAATACTTTAATCTTTAGCAATGCTGCTATGGTTGTCTATCTAATAATGTTATTAGTAAGTGATGCTACATGGACTGACAAAGGTCAAGTCACTGTTTTTTGGAGGAAATCGTTGACGTGTAGAGTTGCTGCTGAAATGCAGCTCTGGTCAGTACAGCTGTCCTCCGTGGTGTCTTTTATCATTTCTGTGAACAGCTGTTTATGCATAATCTACCCTCACTCTAAAAGAGCTGTCTCCACCAAACAAGTCTATTGTACGGTTTTTCTTGTAATTGCTATTTTTGGACTTCTACCTGCTGTTTGGGTTCATATATACCCTGTCAAAATCAACAACCATGCCTGTACACTTTTATCCACTGCTATGCCTCTACATTATTCGGTGGTGATAATAATTTTGCATAGTATGTTACAAGTAGGACAATTTACAGCCTATATGCTAATCTTTTCGTACAGAACTTCCCTGCAGAAGGAGCTAGCGGCAAAAGGGTCAAACCACTTCAACTCACCTGGAAAACTTGGACTCAAAATCATATTGAAAATGTGCCCTAGTGTCTGTCATTGGACCATAATCGTAACATTTGGGGGACTTTCAATGAGCAACGTTTTCACAGATGCTGTGGTGTTTTCTGTTACAGGAATTATTCTTCTACCATTGCTTTCTATTCTGGACATAACTATTGTAATTTATTGTAAAAATTTGTTGGGTAGAATAAAGATTCCAAAAGACAAAATGATAAAATTATTTGTCTTCTCAAAGAAAGTGTCACAATGATATGACATACTCATTTGAAAGATTCTAGAATAAGTGATCTCACTGAGAAATGACGATGTGACTAGTCCAACGGGGAGCATTTCCTACTCCAAACACAACAGACCAGACATAAATTAACCTGATCATGTTTGGATGTGGTTGAAAAAGGGGCATGTGTCTCTTGTTCTTGTCAGGGTTTTGTCGATTTCTGGTCTGGAAAGCTGTATATTTGTAAAATTCGATGTTACTCAAAGTCAAAGATGTGGAATAGGCCTACCCATGAATGTATTAGTCGTAATTTACATTCTATTTAATATATTCACGAGTATTTTCAGGTTCTAAGCATATTCGAAACTATCAAAACCAAATCATTTCTTAAATCAGACATAAGACATCTCCATATAATATCCATGGTGACTAGAAGAAATTACTGTAGTTTTTAAATATTAAAATGACCAAAACATAGAGTTATATTGAAGTTTTACAAACATTATGAAAATGTTACCAATGACGCATAAGGTGTTGACAAGTATACTGAACCAATTTCAGAATGAATAATTACGCTAAAGGTACGTTGTTTGTTTATGTTTTTGCTGACTTAAATAATTAAAAATGCTTTCTAGTCCAAAATATTGTATTTATAACTATGGTATTAAATTGGCGTTTAATCTTACTGATATGTTCTTTATTTGTTCACTAAATTTCATTCAAATAATTAGATATACATTTATTGGAAAATTATGCATTATCAAAATAATTATATAATGTTGTACATCAATGTATCTTAAAAAATAAAAAACATATTTTTTATAATATGCCGGGAGGCCATTTTGGAAAACGTCTAAAAACCTATTTTGGATTAGGTGATTTTTGTAGACTTTTTCTCTTTGTGGGATAGAGGGGCATCAAATCTATTGAATACAATCATAAAACAATTTATTGCAAATTTTCCGGAAAAAACAACAACTTAAAATGACTCTGCTAATTATACAGGGAGCATACACACAACTAAAACCCAGCAGTAAGAACCCCGTACACCACCACAATGCCAATGATTCAACTATCCAATATAATAACCTACAAGTGTGGGCACAAACAATAAAACAGAGCCTACTGATAGTGCACAAACGGGACCTACAGGATGGCAGCGCGTGTGTATGACAAAACAGCAGGATTGCGAGTAGACACTCTCAAGTACCCGGAAAACCCGTCCAGGGCTGAAGCGACCATCTGCTCGGGCGGCCTTTTCTATACACGCGGAAGTGGGTGGAAATTGACGCTGAAAAGGCCATGCAAAATCACACTGTGCGCCATCACTGCCTGGAAACAGCTTCCACGTGTTTGTCATCCTCTTCCGCATCCTTTATATCATGAGTGTCCTTGTTTGGCAAGTACATCTGATGGTCATCGCTCGAGGGATTCGGGAAGCTAATGACGTTCATACGGAAATTGAGCTAGATCGGCGGATGTTGTGTGTCTGTGACGCACAGATCGAAGTACTCCGTAAAGCCAGATTACAGACATGGATTTTTTTGCAAATGCTGGATATTTTTTGGTGTGTCTGATGCTTTTGTCGCCTGTTACCATGGTTACTTGTTATCGCTTTAGTCAGTATGAAAATGACGTAATAAAATGGACGGTTCCAGCTGCTGAGAATAAGAGGTATTGTAGCAATGCTGATTAAAAACACACACACACAACTATCTAGTCTTCTCTATTTTTGCTTTTTCTGATACTCTTAAACTTTACTATACATCATTAACTGTTTTTGACATGTATCGACGGTCACTTGTTTAGGCGGACACTGGTTGTAATAGCGTATGTTAACAGTTATAGTGTCTATTAAAACAGCAGAAACATTTTCTTCTTCTTTTTTTAATTGCGAATAACTTATATTCAATTTGCATCAGTAAACATTGTGCTTACTGTTGTTTTTCGTCTTGGTATTTGTGGAATAATTATGATGTGGGTCGCGGGCGCAGGGGAGCATGTCTGCCCTCACTTTTCCCACCAAAATACTTCATTTTCACACGATTTTCGATATGTCTCCGCAATTGCCGAAAAAAAAAGACTCAATCACCCCTCTTTTCCCGAAATAGCCTGGATCTGCCAATGTATACTATCAATCTTATCTATTGCCTGTGAATGTCATGCTGAAATAACATACCAATAGTTTTGTTTTATTAACTATTAATGACGTACTTAAACAAACAGTGGTGTAAGTATATAGTATGAAGGTAAATACATTGGCTTACATTAAGGGTCACCAAGTTAGAACCATGATATTTTCTATGGACCTATCAATTAATGCATGTCCAATTATATGTGGACACAGAAAAACTGATGAATATGTAAGGTGTCTCACATACCCGGCATTGAAAGACAATGTAACTAATATTAAGTATAAATGATTGGCATTAATTATTTACTAATGTACATATGTACATGTACTTATGAACATCTATGCACCAATTCGTCAACGGCGAACCGTAAAGATAGACTATTCTAAAATCATACTCAATGCATGCATGGTATTATGGTGAATATATAGAGATTAAAAATCAATTGTATGCTATCATTGTTATTTGTTAAACAGCTTCGTGCCTCGTGTTAGAACAAGTAGAGGATTAACAAGAATCAATTGCTGATATACATGTACAAATACAGACCTGCTATGTGACGAAGTTAATGGATATATATATGTTTAGTGTCGACTCATTGTTAGTTTAGAGAATACATGCTGTAAGCTATATTCAGATGTTGATGTAGCAAATGGCAGAAACATATGTACTTTAACAAGAGAGACACACAGACGCAAAAGCTGTACCGGGAAGCTGCTTCCGGGTGTAGCTAAAACAACAGCACACACTTCCGGTGGCATTATATTTTATCATTACTACCAATCCTGTGAGATAGCAAATAGAAATGGTGAAAACCTATGAACAGAAAACAAACCCTGAATGATAGTAAATAGAAATGGTAAAAACATATGACCAGAAATAATACATATGGGGACAAATGAACAAGGCTTCTGTAAAGAAATTACCATTAACATGCACAGTAGAATCTCTCCATTAAGCAAACCAGTTGTTTGACCTCAATACCTCAAGTGGTCTCAAACCAAGGTGCATCATTGTCTCATTACTGGAGGAGTGCAATGATCTCCTCATGAAGACTTGGGCTGTGAGAAGTGATTTATTATAGAGGTGGTCTCTTTATAGGGCCGGTGTTCGTTGCACGATCTACTGTACTGCCCTCTCACTGAATGGCACCGACTAAACAATTCCCATAATGTATTACACGTTCCATATTCGCATTATCATTTCCCTGCAAACATCAATGCGGTGATAGTTACATAGGTTGAATGTAATAGTTACTGTACACGTAATCACTGATAGATAGCGTGAATTAATGTTCACAGTAATGGACGTAATGGTTCGTGCTCACACACTATGGCGGTCTCTGAATCTGTGTTCATTATGTATGAGTAGTTTAGATAATCACATATAGATATCCGGGCCTCAACACACTAGTTTGAACTATCACGGTGCAGTGTCACCGCATACAATTGTGCAGGGAGCTATTTGTGATAAATGGCGAAACAAAAAATTGCATCACTTCAGCAGCTGAAGCGAAAGCCTTGTATTTCGTTCATTTGTATGTATGTTTGTCTCTGTACAAGCTAGAGCTTTTACCGATGAACCGATTTCGTTCAAACTTTACACAACTAAGAGATATGAGGCGACATCATTTATTACATTTTACTGGTATTCAATGCACTTAAACAAGCAAGAAAAATCAATATTCCAACCAAGCAGCAAAGTCTACTTTGTGTGGTTTGTTGTTTGCTGCTATACAGCAGGAGGATCCATTTTTGATTAGACAATGCCTATTTGTATCTGATAACATACATTGTAATTGTGCACTTTTAGTAAACATCTTTGAGTATGAATGAATATGAACAATGACACAATACTTTTATTTTAGTTCACTGTATTTACATACAAAGTTTGAAACTATTATTGATTATTATGCAACACACAGAGCAATATGTTTCGCTGAATATTGATGACTGCTGTAAATTTTTTCTGAGGTTTTCAAAGTCAAAATTGCTCTAGCGACGCCGTGTTCTTTGAACACTTTTGATCTAGTTGTTTTTTGTTTTTGTTATTTTTTGTAGCCCTCGTTTACAAGACGCGGTTATGCAAGATATTTCTGTGACATTACTTATGCCATTTCATTAACATTTAAACATTGCACAACTAACTTTGTAAAAGAGCCATTTTGGTACGTGGCAGATCGACAATGATTGGAACAGCTGTGTTTATATGTTTTTGTGAACAATTAAATAGTTCTAATATTAGTTCCAGATTTCACATCCAATGACTACAAAAGTACATAAACATCACTGGTGTTGCATCTCCTATGCATTTGGATATAATTTACCTCTGAAAGTTACGCTTTTCTTCACTGATTTAGTTTCAGTATGTTGTTCCACCCAAGCAAATTTTTCTTACCTATTAATTTTGCTTTACCTGGTCCAAATGTGTATATTTGCAATTTTAATGTTCGGGAACTAATAAATTTTTATGAACAACTGCATATGTATTTTCCCCAAGCTTGCTTGTGAATTCAATTTTACTCTCACTGTTCTTGCAAACTAGCTCCTACCACTGTATTGATATAGCTGAAGACACAGCCTCCATTTGACTATATCAAGTGGCCCTAACGGGACTCGATCTCACGACCCCAAGGTAGGAGCTTGTTTGCAAGAATAGCGAGAGAAAAACATGGCTAAATTTCTATTAGTGTGCACATCTTTCAAGGTTATTTTGAACCACATCATTGTTTAGGTGCAGGATTTTACTTAAGATAATTTCTAATAATTTCTAAACCAAACTTCCTAGGGAAAAAAAAATCTGACAAAAAGTAATATAGTGGAATGAAATTGGTGTCAGCACAATGATTTACTACCTACCAGATGGTACGTTTCAAATTGCACATATATCATTACACATTCACAATTGAATGGGTTTGATCCGCACACAGTCTCCACAGCTGTCTGAAATGGCAGCTTCCAGAATATCAATTATTCTCAAAGCTTTCAAACATGATGGGATTACCATATCAGGATTCATGGTTCCACGAGTTTGCTGCACTTCAGCAATGCGGGAAAATAACGATGGATTCAAGATTAAAGGTTAATTCAAAAGCCTTGGTGTCTGTGACCGTTTACGATGTAACATTGTATAAACATGGATTCCAGCAGCAGATCCGGGTTGGTGTGTTTGGCGCCCCTCCCCCTCGGTGTATGTGCGCACTTTCTAATTCGAAACCCCGCCCCTGGTGAGGTACATGCATATTCTAAAGAGCCAATATGTGTTTTTGCATTAGGCCTACTTATAAAACCATCCGGGACGAATGTTGTAGGCCTAGTTTAATCATGTGTGCAAAATTAACACCCGAGGCGTCTTCTGATTTCGGACTTCAAGGGGTCGTCTGTATTTTTGTTTTGTGTAAAAGGGGGATGGTGGTGGGGGTGTTACCCCGTGGTCCGTTTAGTCTCGACCAACCATATTCTTGGTAGTTGCATGGTCTTAACCTCCAATGGAAGGCCTTGTTGAATCACGCTTGCTAGCGACCCGCACTTGACCTCCCTAGAAAAAAAAATCACGTAATACGGCGTAAATCATCACATGACAAACAGATATCCAAACTAACACAGCTTTCAAATGAAGAAATATGACGAATGACACAATTAAAACGAACAATGACTTTTAGAACACCTTGACCAGAACAACTGAGGCCAGTTTTGTTGACGCCACGCACTTTTAGCTATAGTGCCATGAAGCATGAATGTTAGCATAATGCCAACTTTATCGTTTGTGGGGATCAACCATTTACAACAAAGAGGTCAATAAGGTGGAATTGATAATGCGATCCTTTGTCATGTTAACTTCATATGTGGTATTTTGACATACTCACTTCATGAACGGGCGCAGAGCAATGCCTTTCAGGCGTTTCTCATATAGTTGTCAGTTCGGGGATACACTGATCATTGTCCTATTATTTACATTGACATTTGGAGTTTTGCTACCAGTGATATGCCGCGACTGGGTGTACTCTTCCTATTACGACAAGAGCATATGTGAGGAGGAACTTGTAAAACGTGTGTTTGACCTAAACGGCCGGAGACTAGACAAGGCCAGGGAGTATTTTGCATCTACCAGTACCAAATTTAGGTATCAATCCAAAAATATAGACATCGCCATTGCTATAATTGGCGCGACAAGACAAAAAGATAATTATTCGCCTGGATATTTAACTCAGACGGCAGCGGAATTTCATAAGCAACTTGTTGAAGATCAATATTTTCCTGGGAAATATGCATTCATATGCAATGTTGATCCGGTGCCGGGTCAAGCGAATGAGATCAATCATTTGAGCAAGTATTTTGACAGCATAGACAGATTTGGCGGGAAATTCATTGAGGAAAGGCTTTCAAAAGACAAGTTTAATAAATCAAAAGACGATTATGCATTTTGCATGAAAGTGGCCAATACTTTCAACCCCAAATACGTATTAGTGCTAGAAGACGATGTGATCATCCATGATAACTTCTTTAGGACATTAAATCACGTACTGAAAACCAAACTGCTTCGATTAGAGGAAAAACATTTTCAGCATGGCAAAAACAACTGGAGCTATATAAAACTGTTCTACCCTGAGAAATGGTCCGGGTTTGGGCGCCAATGGAGCCATCACCTGGAAAGAGCCGGTATCTTCCTCTGTGGCGGAGTGCTCTTCTCCCTAGCCCGACTGACACACACCGCGTGGACACACGGCACCAGGAGAGCATATCAGCTACACGCGCGTAGCTGGGCGACCCGCAAGTGGTTCCTCGCGGGCGCCCTATACTGCCTGGCTCTGTGCCAATTCGTGGGCCGGCCGTATCTCATGCCTCTGCTGTCTCCGACCCCATCCCTCCACCGGCTTCTGCCTGCCCCTGAATGCTGCACGCCGGCCGTGCTATATCGGGCGGACGTCGTGCCCGAGATGGTGGGTCACCTGTACGCCACCCCGGCCACGGAGAGGGCCGCGCACGACCTGGTGATGGACCGGTGGGCGGACAGCCGTGGGCTCGCCCGCTACTTGGTCTCGCCCAACCTGGTGACGCACATCGGCTACATCTCCACGGCCAGACAGTGGTCCAAGAAGGCGGCGCAGTTCATTTATTAACTTGATGAGAATATACGAACATTTTAAAGGAAGAATGAATGCTGTTTTATCAAATTATTTATTTAATGAATTTCATATATTATTTTTTATATACGTGTTGGAATTTTTCTATTCGTATTGTAACTTATCAAAAATAATGAATGATGTAGTCTATCTTTTGTTGATATTGGATCCATTTTATATATTATAAATGATTTAAGAGTATTTTCAAAGTATCCTATAGCTGTTATTTATCATAATGTCCAGGAATTTAATAGTGCTACTGTATACACTCATGTTGCTCATATACATGCACTATGAGTTGGGTGTGTTTGGTTAAAATGGCGCATCGGCGAATTGCTCTTCACCACTGAGCATTGCAATGCAACATAACACAGTGCTCATGGTTGCATTGTAGCTTCCTATCATTGCATTATGTCCGTGCATATGGCCTATGATGAAATTGATGTACATTTTGTCAGTGAAAAGACAATGCAAAGAAAGTCATGGCATGAGTTGAGTTTGAAACTTTGTGAAGTGAACTGCGCAAGCAAGCTGTATAACAGTCCTCGTCCATTCAAAGTTTAGGATATAACATGACTGTTCTATCACTAGTATTCACTACCCAACGAGAGAACTCTATCACAGTGGACATAATAAGCAGGTGGCCTGGATAATCTACAGTTATGATATCTTTAGGGCATGAATACAAACCGTCCTTTCCAAACAGAGTTATAATACAACGTACACTTATTGGCTGCAGAAAGCACCAACTTTATGTATTTGTCTGTGACAATGATAAATGGCTCCTCCGTACACTGGGGTTAACAGGTCTCTGAAATGGAGCCATATTACAGCATCCCGTAAAGAGCACGACACGCCAATTCCCGAGCCTTCAATATCCAAGGGGACCGAGTATAATGGGTGTAAATTGTGATCAGCTGGTTTGTAAGCCCCGTATATGATGGTATCACACTTAGGAGTCATTTCGAACTCTCACAAATGATGCAAATACATGTGGAGTTAGGTTGAATTTGACTAGTTTCGACTATTTGCGGTCATCCTTTGAATATAAAATGTCTAGGTGTACATTTTCATTTTACATAGGCAGATCCGGGCCGGTAAAGGGGGGGGTTGTGTACGCAAGTCAATGTACTTAGTGAATGGTTCTTAATATTGATGTACGAAGTAAATATATGTGAGATCACAATTTTAGTTAAGTTTGTCATAATTATACCACCGCTTACATTGTACACCTTTATATTGAGTGCCGGGATATCGGTGCTGTGAGCACAGACGCCACCACCGTGACGTAATCTCCAGCTCGTCTAAATCTTCTCTTGCTACCTGGGGGCTGCCTGACTACATGTATGTTGCTGTGCACCTGCACGTGTTATGAACCAGCCAACTGGAGTAGCACCAACTGTGCCGTAATGGCAGTGCACATGGTTGTGTGAAATCAATATACAATATGTTTGTGTTGTATTACAGTGCTGAAAGCAAATTGCAGTTAATCATCTCATTAAAATGATGTAAATTGGTAACAACAATGTTAAGGATACGTCAGCTTTGTATTTGTTCCTTGCTGGTGATTCTGACCGAGTCGTTTGCTAATACAGTGAATGTTTCCACATCCTTACCACCGGGAAGAGAAAGGTACAGTTATTTTTACTTTGTTTGTAAGACTGTGGCTTAGTAGAAATAGGTCATATGCCTGTAGCATAAGATCTACCGTTTTGGGGGCCTTGGTTGGTGCGCCACAAAAACCGGTGTTGTTGGTAATATTGTTGGACACCATACCGTGTAGAATTCAAAGCAAATGCGATGTTTCATCTTAGGTGCCTTGTAGTATGTCATCAACTACATTGTGCACAGTGCTCTATCAGTATAGTCAGAGATACGTAATCAGACATGCTATTGTAATACATGCAGTATAAGATCCAATTAGGACCATCTATTAATTTATATCATTTTTTACAATGAAAACATTTCTTACTCTTACAAGCCCTCAAAGAGAGACTATCGCACATTTTCATAAGGCGGCCACCTCTTTATTGAGGCCAGCTCATAAGTCTGTCTAAATAGAGAGGTTCTGCTGTATTGAATGACCCATTAATGGTTTTTAACATTCTTGTACAAGACAGACTAGCTTTAACGCAGACGTGTTCTTTATGAGGAGGATGCCTCATTACATCATTAGTTCACAGCTTGCGTTGAGCGTATTGTGCTAAACCTTGCCACTTACATACTTGGGACAGTATTACAATGCAACCTGTCTGGAAAACACTTTCCAGACTTCGGCCAAAGACTCACATTTACAGGCAATAGGTCTATGAAAGCGTCTACAAAGTCAAAACAATGTTGACTAAATTCTGGCTCAAGAAAATCCGTCTCAGCAGTGAGATGTTTTAGTCTTCCTCTTCTTGTTGTTGGCTTTCTACTGTACATAAAACCACCAGCTAACAAAACTCACTTGCTCACAACGATAAAGGTCCAAATACCTTACTCCTACCAATGTTTTTGGTGGATCAGAGCTAGATACGCACACTGGTAAAACCTTGTGTGTTGTAATTAAGCACGGGACAGACCTATTGTGTGCTTCCGTGGCCGAGTGGTTAGGGAGTTGGACTCGTGACCAGAAGGTCGTGGGTTCCATTCACAGTCGGGTCCAGTGGTGGGTATTGAGCAAACTCATCCCTAAAGCAGTTGCACACTGCTCCGTGGCACGTACACGTTAATTTTGTACATTGGGTTGAAAGAGTAAGTGTGTGATTGTGTGGGTGATTAGCATTGTGCGCTGAATACAAGCCAATAATGCAAGCTGTTGCCAATGCAAGTATGTGAGAAATGATCAATTGATGATCAATAAGTGGGCCAATGACCTGGTGTTAATTGTTAAGTCGTGAGACCAAAACTTGGATCAAGACTGTAAACCAACACGTTTACATTTACATTTTTACACACTGAGCTCCTTGTGGTGTGATCGATGGCGGCCTGTAAAGGCGAGAGACCTGCACCAGGCTCTTGATCAAGCAATATACATTATGTACATACAACGTTACGGAGGAGAGCCTCTGATTACGACCATCTATTTTAGAACAGTTCTGTAATGGGTTTACAAGAAAGTGAGATCTGGGGGTAAAAGCCGATATAACAAAACTATGGGAAATTAGGCAAAGAAGAGAGGCGTGGGATTTCATGAAGGTGTGTGTGGGGGAAAACGACTACAAGTTTTTAAAATATATATGTAAAATATTGATGTCATCTTGACACCGGTGATCTATTGATTTCACATGGCAGGTTCAGAATGAAGTTGTATTGTTCATGAAGTACAGTAGAACCTACAATTCGGACCACTTCTCTAATGAGACCACCTATAGAATAAGATGATTTCTAGTAGTGTCAAAACCCCATAAGAGACCACCGTGGAGCTCCGTACAGAGACCACCTGTATATTTAGACCAGTCAAGGACACATAATGGGTGATCTTTTCGGATTCCACTGTGTAGTATAATGTATACAGCTGGTACATTCACTAAAGAATGCAAAAAATGGAAATCTACAATTTCAAGGCCATTGCCATGATACCATGTGCCATCTATGGGCAATAATTGCAGGCATTATTACACTGATTTTGGTGATTCGGGTAATATTTACATGCGTTGTGTAAAGCCTATAAGTGATTGTGTTTTTGTACTTTAAAATCTAATTTGAAGTGCAGACTAATAATCGCAGAAAACTTCATACAAAAGAAACTATTAAGAATATGCAGTAATTTCACTATATTATGAATAGTTACTAAATGCATGCCTGAAAAGATCTATGTCCACTGTGCGTGAACCTACAGGATCTACCATTGCATATTTTGTGTGACCCAAACACACTACATAGTTCTAGATTCTAACCCAATAAACCATGCATGGTGGCCATTGGTCAGATTCTGAGAAAACATTCAGCTGAATGATGGCAGTTGTTAACACATCACAGACAGACCACGTCCTTTGGAGGGGTTTGTTGTTGGCTGGAATATGAGCCAACAGTCTATTCTTTGAAGCACAGTAACTAGGGAGTAAAAAAACAATCTGTCTCACTTGGAAATGTTAATGATTGAATTCGTGGAAAAGAAGTTCATGTTCACTTCATCATTTTGCCCGTTGGCTGATCATTGTCTAGGCAGGGGATCCACGTGTTATTGACATTAAGGGCTAAATTGATATAAATTCATCTATGTTTTGTCTTGTTTTAGGGTAATGATGAATGGTTTACCTCTGTCAAAGGGCGATGTAATCACATGTCTCCCACATCTGCAAGCTACTTAGGTAAATACTAAAACAGCCACACCCCAAAAACTACACAGGATGTCTGATCGTTCCCTTTTTATGAGGTTCTCGTCCACACCTATGATAGTTAGAGATAATATGGTTTCAACATAGCTTCAATCAAACTCTCTATCATAGTTATATGCGTTGTCCATTAGGCATAATAGACGCCACGTCATTTCCAAGAGCTCCAGTTACAACTGGACATGCACAGTCGGCTTGACAGTCTACGACCCGACGGATATTGATTGAATGTTGGTCATGAGAGCTTCTGCATCCCAGCAACTTCATGCCCGTCTGGCAGACATGGTATTGGCCTCGTGTGTTTCCGTAGATTCTACAGAACGTTTCAATATTTGTATCATCATGCGCATATGCAATGCATAATATGCCCATATAATACATTTGAAACAACCTGTAGTCAACAGTGTCGACGCCGTATTTTCACCGGATTTCATGTAAGCTACATGTACTTATGCGGGAGACATAAGCTGTGGTCTGATTTAAAACAAGTCATCTGTACATTGTAATAAAATCTATATGGTTTAACTTAACCGGGTTAATATTTCAAAGAAACCCCATACCTAGCCCCGATTGCACGCTTGAGCGGTTCTTTTCAAGCTTCCTGTCCGGCCTGACTTTGCCCGAGAAGACGTCTATGGACGGATCTTTAATAATGATCACGGCAACTACGACAACGACGATATGTTTTTCTTGTTTGCACATATCTATTGAAATCATTGTATATACTTAACAATCATTCTAACCCCATCATTAACGCCATAACACACTCTCGAGGGTGAATAAAAGTAAAGTATTTTAATCTCAGAATCATTGTGATCCTTCTCACCATTAGCACACGCACGTGTTTCGGTTGTTGACAATGTTGTCGTATAATGCCCTTGAATGTGCTTCAAATTATTCACTGTCTAGACACATAGCGCCTGCGTTGAATTTCAATGTAGTCATTCAAGTCACAATGTCAGAATGACAAAACAAACCACTGTACAAAAAACAGCATGGCGGCATCCCCACTGCCCCCTTAAAACCATCATGATCCATGTCCATTGCCATAATATGACAGGAAAGCAAGTTATTGCAAGAGACAGGGTTATCATGGTCTTTGCCTTCCAAACTAAAGAGATTGTACTTCTACACGATATGTGGAGTATTCAGGATTATATATGGAGTTGTGCTTCCGTGGCCGAGTGGATAGGGAGTTGGACTCGTGACCAGAAGGTCGTGGGTTCGATTCCCGGTCGGGTCTGATGGTGGGTGTTGAGCAAACCTACATGCAACTGGTTGCATAATGCTCCGTGGTACCTACACGGTAAATAGGTACAGGCCAGGGAAGTGAACGCTAATGTGAGTGATTAGACCTCTGCGCCACAGTAGCAATGAGCTGTATGCTCCCCAGGGAGTTGAGAAGGATATAGTTTGACAATGTGACAAGGATGCCAATGACCTGGTGTAAACATGTAAAGTCGCTAGAGCACGATAACAGTGAATTCCGACTATAAATAACCACATTTACATTTACATTTTTATTTATTTCATTTTCAGCAGTAGTTCAACGCATTCACACTATTTTAAATCATTGGCACAGAGTTTCTTACCTATACGCTGAGAGATATCTACATTAGTAACTTTTCTGCATACTTTCAAGCTGCTTTATCGGTTTGACTCTCGGGGCCCAACACTAAAAACACCACACACAGCACGACAGACTGGGATATTTTCTGGTATGTGGCGTCACCTCAGTGGACTTACATGTATCGCCACCACTAAGGCATTTTTTATGGCACTAGCATGTTTCTCCACGCTCGTGTTTGGCCTTTTTATGTATAATATACATGTATTTAAATTGGATTAGTAAGTGAGTTGATATACCTCTTTACATATTTTTGTTCCAATTATATCTTAATGCTGTCACGGGCTCCTTTATAATTAGGGATTTCACTATTCAAACGGGATTAATTATGAAATACTGACCCGTACCTACAGTGCGTTTGCCACCTCTATCCTTCCCATAGTGAGCTTTGCATTTGTGAGAAGTGTAAGTGTCTTAGTGGTTAACTACGTGGTTTATAGTCAATTAAGAGGTGATATGGTATCCGTAACCTCACTGGAATTGAAGGAAAATGTGTGATAAGTGTTTCCGCTAATGGGTTGCCTACATTGTACATTGCTACATTGCTACATTAAAATGTACATTGCCATAATCGATGAAATGTGTAGTTGATTAATTAAGTAGGTAATTAAAATGTGTAGCTAATAAATTGCCATATTGCTGAAAGTTACATTGCAATATTTTCAATGCAAATAAACGCATGCATGAATTGCAAAGTATTTATCACTACAACAGAATTTGGAAATATGTTTTAAACCCTCTCAGCCATAACCAACATGCACATGGCACACACAGGACTGTTGCCTTTCATACTCACCATTCAACTGACCTCATATTTCACTGACCACCGACCCACCCGTGCGCCTAGCCTATCAGTATTAGATAATTAGTCCTGTGTCAATAGTGGAATCCTTAAAGATACGGGAGTCCGTACCCTTAGTCAGCATGTTAACGGAATTCTTTGCACAACTAGTCTAGTAAACACTACTTCAACTTGGTATAAGTAAATGTTCAAATGTGATTACAAAACAATGCCATCAGAATAATTCATTGTATGATATGAATCTATGCCCTATTGAGCGAATTTACTGTTGTTGAAGGCACATACATGTATACATTCTATAAAGGTGACCACTACTCGGCACTCTATACAATTTGCAGATGCATAAACAGACAATAACATAGATAATGTTGCTAGTAAAATGTGACTGGGAGCAGGCTATGAAATATGTAGACAGCTCAGTTGCTTCTTTATGGCATGAAGCTTCTAAATCCGCATGCTGAATAAACAAAAGCCCCAACATCTGCTGTGTATACGAAGACATCGACTATACAGTAGAACCTGTACTAAGTAGAACCTCTATACACCACAATGGTAAAATGACTTTGGTTTGAAATGGTCTCTCCATTGATTTTGCAGTTGTTTCATAATGAGCATTGGGAACTTAAAAATAATCCCAGTGCAGAGGTGGACTCTTTATAATGCTGATCTAAATGGGATGTTCTACTGTACACTCTACATACCGCTCATACAGATCGGGTAGGAAAAAAAGCTACATACACGTTCGTGTATTGGGTTGAAAACATGTTATTGCTCATCAAGGCCCCGGGAGTGTGAAAATTTAACATCCCACTCCAGGCTCGCCGTCCCGTGTGGCGGGCGGCGGCATAAGTGCAGCATCATACATTCAAAATGGTGGTCGTGGAAGCAGTGCCGGGAGTTCACAACGTGAGCCGACCACCCGATTGCTACTAGTTTTGAAGGATGAACGGAATTCCGTAGGCGGTCAATGGACAACAATTGTCTGGTCTTCGAGTTTGACTTGTTCAGATCTTCTACGAAAATGTCTTTTTCTGTCTAATTTCCACTGTGTGCTTCTGAGGCCAAGCGGATAGGGAGTTGTACTCGTGACCAGGAGGTCGTAGGTTACATTACCAGTAGGATCTGGTGGTGGGTGTTGAACAAACTCATCGCTGAACAGTTGCACATATTAAATAGGCACAGGCCAGGCGAATGAATGAAGTCGCCTAAGCCTGCCCAGCAAGAAAGAATACAACAAACCAGACATTTATAGTTACTATTAAAAGCACCCCTATAAAGTGATTACAAAATAGTAAGACCACATCTTAAGGTACCAAACCTTCACATAGAGAGTAACATGAACCTTCATAGAGGCAATCCCCCCTCTATTGAGATCACTTCAGGCTAGCTCCTCGGAGGCTTATATCATAGATGTTCTTCGGTATGCTTGGATTGTAGTAATTGATATTACCATAGTAGATGTATATAACAGAAACAGTACATGTTTTAAATTATTTCAAACTCAGTGATCCTGTTTGAAATAAATTTAATTGCACCAGTGGACGAAATACCCATATCGGGGTTTGTCCACTAAAGGAACAAGGACAAGAACAAGAACTAGTCGGAGTTCCACTCCCAAGATTAAATGCCAGTCTCAAACACAATCGGTTTGTGTGACAGGGGTTGAGCATTTGGAAGGCAATATGACAATATTAGATTAGCATGCTGTATGAGGTGCCGCTTCTTAGACTGCTAAATATTCAGCTTGTTTCTTCTTTGAACACACGGTAGTGGGTATATCAGAGATAGTTAGCTGTTTGAAGCCACTGTACTGTGCACATCAGACACGGATTGAGCTAGAGAGTGTTAAAGAGAACATTAGCACTTAACAACTCAACAACTCAATTGGGCATTTGTATTATATATAGTTGGATTTTATACATTTGAATAAGTAGCCACACGGATAAGAATTAATTCACCATGGTTGCTGTAGTCTCAATCATCAGTGTATCGCTCGCGATATCACTGTCGTGTTTTCTGCAGTGTGAAGTCAGAGCCGATATTGATGAAGATGCCGCCAGGTAAATAAAAATCGGTCTAATGTCTTGTGTTATATATTTCTAGTACATTTATTATACGGTCTAGGGTTCCAATTTCCAATGTTATGTCACGATATGTTGCAGAATGAAAAAGAATCGTTTTAATAGTCAATAATAGTTTAATAGTTCTTTTTAGACACTATAGCAGAAACCCGATATCTAGATACTGTTTATCTCGAAATTTCTCAATGTTATCTCAATGTTAGTTTCATTACCATTCAACCACACTATAGCCAGGTAGCAGTTGGTTATTGCGTCGCTTCAGCAGCTGAAGCAAACTTTACACAACTAATGACATGACACCAAAGTGGTTCAATGTGTTTTGTTTGTTTTGTCCATTTTCAAAATACGTTTTGACACCGGACAAGCTAACTGTAGCTTTTACCCGTTGCCATATTTCATTCAAACTTTACAACTATTTGGCATATGACATGACACCAAAGTCATGGGCAATTCAATTTTGGGCACTGTCACGCATCAAGTAAGACTTTTCCTGCTTTGATTGCAAAGCAAACATCTTTATTGCCCATGGGTCAATGTTGCTCTACGACGCTGTGCTCCCTGAGCACGTTTGATCTAGTTTCGAATAGTGGTTATCTCGAACATTTTAATGGTGTCGCTATATATTCGAGATTACGAGTTCCTACTGTACTTATACAATATCTTATAGCCGCATTTGACCTATTTTTGTGTTTACGAGCACAGATTTTTATACAAATGTATATGTGACGTTGATGATGAATATTGGAAGTGACACGGACCTATGGGTATGCTACGTTCCGAACATGTGTAAGCGCAACAAAGCCAATGGGAATAGGTGGATGCTGTAGCATCCTTTGATGAGATAACATATGTAGGTCTGTTCTACAGTTTGGAAGTTTCAGATTAAAAAAAGAATGCTGAAAGAGAAAAAAAGACAATGAAAAAAAGAAGAAAAATCTTTGAGCTAAAATCTAGGGTTCTGGGTTCACGTACCGGTATATTTTCTTCTCCTGGCTTATGCTACACTTTACAACACATCCATCATGATATACGGCATTGATCCAGTGGTGTAATATACGCGTGATCCTGTAGCCACAGCCAGCCATGCTCAATTATGCCTTTGTCACAATTAATAATTTTATTGCGACTGTACCATACACACGTCTGGAATTGATGTCTGAATAAATTTGATCAACGTTGATGGAATTATAACGTTAGTGGTGCTAATAGAACATCGTAGTTATCACCTAGATCCAGCGACAATTACATGCGTGATTAAGTACAATAATAAAAACGTAATTTCTTCCTAGCTTTATGAAGATTGCTTTGAATCACATGGCAAACTGGCGAAATATGAGATAAGCTATATGAAACTTCAGTGTAAATTCCGTAAAATGCAACGTAATTCTCGTAGTTTAGTTTGTATAATATAATTTTGTCTTCGGGACACTCAATTACGCTATGCTGCCATTCTAGACAAAATCGTGACATGCCTGTCTGCGTTTAGACATTTGCTCAGAGACTAATTTCAAGCCATGTTGCTATGTCAAACTGAGCTTACAAATGTGGCAGGATTATTGATAGTATCCCCCCCCCCAAAAAAAAAAAAGAAAAAAAAAGAAAAAAGAATCCATAGTATTTCTTCACCATGGCTATCGTTATTTGCACCCGTCCGTCATGCAGTGTGAATTATATATTGGGGGTGGGGGTGGGGGTGGGAGTTGGAGTTGTTTGTCTTTATCTTGATTGTTTACGTAGCAGAGTAAATTGACTGACACATGAGAAAGAGTTAAATTTTGTCTGGAGTTGACCTCCCCCCCCCCCCAACATCTATTTTGTCATCGATTTGAGAAAAAGTCTATATTTTAATGAGACATATTTCATCAAATAATTACCTGAATCTTATGCGTAGTCTGTCCCAGAATGAAGGCAAACACTTAATTTTATGAAAATATTTCCAATGAGAGCTTTTTCCAGATCTTATACTGCCCCCCAACACACACAGAGGATTGTGCATTGCTCTTGACAAATTATTGGCTCACATTTGAAAACAATATTATCTCAGATCCAAGCTGTTTCCTGGGCTCATTGTACCCCATGAGTTTTGTCTAGTTTTAAAAATATAAAGATAACACCGTTGATGCTGTATGTTTCATCATTAATATAGAAGTCACGGGTTAAAATACATTTCCAGCACACACAATGACGATACCAAAATTACTTATAGCAAAAACGTTTCTCAAATATTTTCATACACCATATGACCTCCTTAACAAGAAATTGGTTTCCACTAAAGAGGTCATATGCATATGGATGATAAGACAATGCATGTACGTCATTGCTTGGTGCTTATTGTCTTTGCCTTTAAAAGTGGCATCGTTATGCAAGCCACTGAGAATGTATTTTGTATGCTAACAGGAACAAAGAAATGAGGTAATTATTTGTCACATCAAAGACGGCACGCAATCATGTGTAATTTGGCACTAATGGGTGATTTTCAAAATGTCGTTGTCTTGCTGTGAGCACTCACTTGTTGGTCAGATGAGCAGCAACCTGGATTACTTCAAGCACTAGTCTAGCACTTTGTCGGCGGGTGCCCCTTTGCTCACCAGCAAAAGGAAACTTTGGGTGCGCACATTTTCTTACACTAGTCTTGGTCGCATGTTGTGCATTATGATTACATTGGAGGAGGTGCTTTGGGGAATGTACGCCATAAGGGGGTCTTAGGTTTAACACTGATCGCATGTTTCTACTATGTTTAAGATTGGTACATTTGTATGACTTTGGTAGGCGTCAAAATGCCGTGATTGTATGTTTAACCACGTGTATGGTTTGAATAGAGCATGTCTACATAAGGTAGTACAAAAATACATATTTGTTTTCTAAGACAAGTATCATCAAGATGGATACCGATATTGGATAATAATCTGAGCATATCCAAACCAGGAGTGTTGTTTGTTACCTCATGGTTTTGAGTCAAGCTGCCACTTAATTGGTCCTATAGTCTAACGGTGAGACTATTGCTAGCATAAGACAAAGATAAGACAGTAACATGCTTCCCTGGTTCCTCCTCTCGTTCCTGGCCTTTGTGAGATCCCTTCAGCAAGGACAGGCCACCGCAGTGGTGGGACGGGAGCTCTCCAGGTGAGTTCACAGATGTCCTGTAGATATTTTTTTACAAACACAATTTTCACAACGGCTCCTCCCACACGATGTACTTTCCTTTCTGTTTGTTTTGATCTAAAGATTCGTTTGATTTATCGGAGTAGGTCGAGGTAAACGTTTCATAGTGTATTCTAATGTCACCAAGTTAGGAATATAGGCAGATCCGGGGGTTTTGACAGGGTGGCGGCGCAATTAAGGGGTCTCGTGGGTTTCATAGGCGTAATCAATGCCAAAAAACCCATGAAAATGAAATAGTTTGATAGAAAAATGGGGTTGGGGTAGGCCAAACCCCTCTTTCTGCGCCTCCGGATCTGCCACTGAGTGTTGCGTGTGCTCTGTCAATGGTTACCACTTTCAAATGACGTTTATTGAAGAACGCGCCTTTGAAGGGCTCCTCATTTATTTCGGGCTTGTTATGGCATTTGCAAGTTATTGAATCAGATTGAAAAATGCATATTATATGCAACATGAAAGAGATTCCCCAAACGGACAATGCTTTCAAGGCATGTGCTAACGTTCACATCTCTTTCAATCAACCATAAGAATTTACACTGGCCTAACTAATAGCTTTAGGTCTACATCAGGTAGTACAATGAAGTTAACCTGACGCCAGCAACATTTAAACCACCTGTTGACCACCTCATGGCTTTGCATGGGCCAGAACTCATAGGGATTGCACTCAGCAAACCGGGAAAATATACCTATTCGACTCTCCATAACATGCAAATAAGTCAAATTGAAATATAACATATAGCATTTAAAAATCAGTTTCACTTACTAATAGTGGACATACATGCATACTTCTAGTCAATTAACTCCCAAATCAAGACTGCGTATGTGGTCCAGTGTTAACGGTCGATTACTGTTTGATGACCAGGTTGTTCTTGTGTTCTCTAGGGACTTCTGTGCGGGTGCTGATAGGGTCTGGGATACACGGGATTTCTCATAACATATATTACCAATGTGTTATCTAGTGTATGTTGCTTTCTTGTTTTCTTGAAGATACCCGTATGGATGTGTAGCGCAGATACCTTTTTTTTTAACACCACGAGTATATTTGCGAAATTTGACGTACCTAACACACATTAAGTCTACGCCATGAACTGAACGAGCAACAAGTTTTTGAGATAACTTCGATATGTTGCTAGGAAGCCGGCAAAGCCGGCGGGATGGACTCATAATGTGACCATCTCTCTTCTTCTGTAACTAAAACATAAAAGGAATTCAACCAACGAGTACATGTATCGAACACAATGCATGAACTCAGGCATTGAAGTACATGCATATACTTATTTTTATTAGTCGCAAGCAGAAAAGCATAAATTGCATAATACATATGTATGTGGCGTGATGATCAATTTTGCTGTAGGTTCGCTACATTATTCATCTTGGCTTTTTGTGACCTGCCGCTATGTGACATACAGGTACAATTAACTGCAAACAAAGACGTAATCACTATTTCATACGGAAAGGTTAGGGAGTACTTGAAAAATGTCAATGGTTTTATAGGCTATATCTAATAAATATATAAAAGATGATTGGATTTACCATGTGCTGGCTGCAGGGGTCGTGTGCCTACCTCTTTACAGAAAAAAAGAAGAAAAAGAAAGAACAAATAAAGAAAAATCAGGTCATGGTTATCTCAGCAAGATAACATACTTACTCATGAAATTAAATCGTTGGATACCAATTTTGAAAACCTGGGTCTATCTATAAACCGCCCAACAGTAAATTTTCCCGGCATTGGTCTTCATAATTGCCCTATATATGTTTCTATCATAGTATTTCACATCGCCCCCCTGGGAATAAAGATTAACTACATGCTGATGATTCAGTTCGGGTAAATCAGACGTCAGCATGCTCAATTTTCCCATTGACACTCCAATCTCGTGGTCAATTCCTACAATGTTTTATAGATCCTCTTAGCATAGTGTATTTATCATCTATATCTCATCTATTACATGCATGAAATATTTTAAACTAAAGTATAAGAGGTGTTACATAGATATCATATAGACACGGAAATAATATGATATGAATCTAGACTTTAAAATGGAAAATGTAGTAAGTATGTAATCTCAAAACTACAAATGAAAAGACCATGCTAGTCAACAAATTATATTTGCTGTAAATCTAAAGGGTATTTACTGTGTACACTCAATAGACAATGTCTTACTGATTGGTGAGTGTTAAGTACAAAGAAACTGCAATTATCTCTGGTCAGCCTCTATCCAGCAGTTAACAAATGGTAATAGAATTAACTCCGAGTTGATTCAATGGAAAACAAATATTAGGTTGAAATACATTCTCACAATCAATAAAAGGTTAAAGTGACATACTAACAGGGGTTGGTTGGATATCTATTTTTGGTAGTATTGTATGCATAAGAAATACACAATTAAAATTGTCAGTCGTTGATAGTATATTTTGTGTCTTTTGTAGACTGTGTTGCTAAACATGTAACTACTAAGGGCATTGTGTTTGGATGAAAGACTTAGATAATGATGAAGAGGAAATCGCTGCTGCAGCATATTAGAGTCGCAAACATGTGCTGGTTTATAGGGTAATACGTTCAGGGATGTCTCAGTTAAGAAGGCATATTCCTCCAAAAAGAAGATCATTTTCAGTTTAACTTGGTACTGGTCGAAATGAATGGTGAATTTAACAAGCATGTGTATCATAATGATAATAAATGCTTATTAAAACACTCGAGCCTTTGTACGAGCTTTCGTTGGTTGTGTGTGGACTGGTGTTTGATATCGGTGGATACGGGTGTGCGTGCGGGCTTCATATTGAACGTGCGGGACGGATTTTGGATGCCAACTTATAACCCTTGCAGGGCTCTGATAAACATATGGTTTCATGTTTGCGATTTATCCTTGAAAAGATGCTTTTGATAATCAAAGTAAACCAAAAACGAGAATTGGAGTTTCAGCCTCACGTCTAATGACGTCACCATATATAAAGAAGAAGCCGTCAAGATTGCCATATAAATAAATGGATTATACAATTTAAAACATATATATCTAGTGCAGTAAATCCGTAGCATATATGCAGTTGTGCTCATAGCGACATACAACGTAGGGTTGTCTAAATGAGTTCTCTGATATTTCCCTAGTCGTGCGCTCCCTCATAACTCGAAAAATTGGATATACACGTGGATTCTATGAGGACTCGACTTCGTGATCTGTGTTAACCTCATGTCATTGTGACATTGACTCCGACTTCCCATGCTGACCTACTCTATAGGAGCAGAATACATGGACAGCTAGGTTCAGTAGCGTTAGAAAAGGGGGCGATCAGTTTTTCCTTACTCTGTACTGTTGTATGTATTAGTCCCATTAGATTGATTGACCATTGGAATATCAACAGTTTATTAGTTCTTCATGACGAAAACTCTTTATGATTATAAATTATTTAATGTATCTAACAATGAATATCGTAATGGGGTATTCTTCAACAATCCGTATGTAATACTGACAGAGGAAAGCATAGAGTATCAAGGGAGGTTTAGCGATTGTAAGTGAGAAATAAAATGCTTTACGTACGACAACAAAAGATTATCCTACAGGAAACGAGCCAACTTGCCAATTGTGTAACTGGCAAAGTCTGACACGAAAGGTTTTTTTCTTTCTTTTTTAACTGCTCGTACAATTACGCAAGTATTATCTCTGGTATATTTAGCCCATAGCTTTCTATTTCAATTGTATGTTTCGGAATCAATATTTAGGAAAGGTGCTAATTTACATGAACATCTACTGATAAAAGACATGAGTGAGATCTACTTTGTTTGTTTTTTGTTTTTATATTTTTACTGCCAATGATTATTTGAAGCCCAGTCTGACAATCACAAAAGTTCAATCTCAAATTTCTTAGTGCGTTTAGATATGGGAAGCAGACGGGGGAAAGAGCATTGTACTTTTTGAAAATTCAAGCTGTTAAGAAACAATGGCTACAATACCACAACGGATTAGGCTTCAATACTCGGGTCAGTCTGACACTAGCTCAATGCACTTACATTATCAATTTTTTCACAAATACAACAGTGCACAAACTACGCTAAGCGTGAACTTCTGATGGCAAATGACTACAACATTCGTACTTACCTTTTTACTGAATCAATTTAATAGACCCAATGAACAAGAAAACTAAGGCCTACCCCTGTATCGAGGCTCTACGAAACCAGTGTAAATTCCACCTATATATCAAGTAAACCTCCTTGCTTACGTGACTAAATTGGGGTGTCAATTCCTGGCTCGTCAACGAGCACGACAGACCCGCAGTTCCACAATGCCATGAATGGTACAACTGTGAGACCAATCAGGGTCCAGCCTCTCAGCTTTGGCGTGATGGAACAAGCACATGTCAATGATAAATGGCCAGGAACATTGCTATTAGGATTCCAAACAAGCATTAGTCTAATACCACAATTGGAAATGCACATTTATCTGTGTCTGTATTATCCTACTACAGCCAGTGGATTGAATGCATATGCCCCTCTGATAGCCATTATAGAAGTGAGCTTCAAAACAAATTTAGAATTGTTGTATAACGTTCACGTGCTTATGTGGCTAAGCACATGATGTAAATATTCGGTGCTCAAGGTTTTTTGTTACAAGCATGACATTGACCAGGGATAGGGTTATATCATGGTGTAGTTTGTAATCCAATATCTAAATGACATTCAGCCACTCTCTACGAAAGGTTTTTGTGTTTATCATTTGTAATTCTTAAGAAAGAAGATATTTTATACGACCCCAAGCCTCTATGTGGGGAAAAGGCCGAAAAAAGGTATGTGGGAAGAAAATGCCAAGCAAGGTGGTTGTGAGATTTCAATGAAGTGGAATCCGCCTTAAATTTTGTGGGATGTGGAGACAAATCCGAAAGAATTAGGGATGTGGGATACGGTCAAACAATTAGGGATGTGAAATATGTTGACCCTTATAAACCATTCCTTTTATAGCGAGACAGTATGTCCGGCCCTACTAGGGCCTCTTCAAAGAGACCACCGCAGACTTCCATAAACAAACCACCAGTCCTTTCTATTGAGACTATAATTGATAAACTGTGAACTTTTGATCATGTAAATGAATCAACAGCATGTGATAGGTGCTAAGCAGATTGAAAGTGATCAACATGAGCAATGGGGGGGGGGGGTTCAAAACTGATTTTAAACATCACTTCTCATGCTGTTTCTATATTGAAGGCGTAAGTGTATTGTCAGTTCTGAATAACATGGTCTCTTTCAAGGAATACCCTGGAAGAGACATGGGTTATTACATTTGTAATGAGTATCCACTTTATAAAGTATAGTACTATAGGTAGATCCAAGGGATGGGGGCGCAAGGAGCCACTAACATACTTTATTTTCATAGTGTTTTGACATGTTTGCTATCGATCGCACATACGAAACCCATGAGTCCATTTAAGTCGCCCCTCTTCACTTTTCTGAAAATCTGGATGTCTCATTGAGCACAGCATAATACCCAATGAAGACCACTTCTGTAACAAGACCATATTTTTGGTGGTCCCAAGCGTGCGTGAAAGACCTCCATGAATATGCAACTTGCTCATTAATCTAGAGTTTTTACTGTATCATGAACCTTGCAGTGCTCCTTTCTATGATGCATCCAACCCTGCTTATGGCCTTAGGTCCTTAGGTTCTCAATTTCACTACAAGGCCACTGTGATATCAGTCGCTAATCGTTGACCAATCTTGCTGGTGGTTGTGTGGTTTCTTGCCAGCAGTTAGTGGGTGTGATTGTGTGAATTGTTATAGCTATTGTTGGCCGCCGTCTGTGTTGTCTATTATGTTGTTGAGACAGCTTTTCTGAATGTGGCCTCTGATCTGTGTTACATCACGCTAAATATACCTGACTGTTGATCATACTGTATTAGATTTAAGACAAGCCAGTTCATCGTCCAAAACTGTCACCTGCCACGATGTACGAGCGCTGGCTTTGTTATGTTTTTTTTACAAAAAAATATATAACAGCGTTGTCATACTTGGTGATTTGATATTGAGAAGATCAAAATCATATGCACCAATGTCTTTGCTTTAGATAATATCATGATTTCACGCTTAACGACCCAGTACTTAAAATAAATGGTAAGGTAAAGATCGTACAAATATATAGCCACTATGCCCATCATAATCTAGTAAAAAGATAAAACTTCCCATAGATAGTGACCCCTACGATATTGTCACTGACCTGTTCACGGGGTACTAGAGGTTTATCTAATACGATAGGAGATAGATGTTATAGGTGATACGCAACAGGGACTTTAACCACTAAGGCACCCCTTGAATATTCGTATATCAAACTCTGCAGGCAGTGCCCAGTGTGTGTTGATTTTAAAATACACATGTACGTGTTAGTATATATTTTTTAGAATAACAAATGCAAACGACATATGTGATCAGTGATATATAGATACAATCGTATAATAAAGCTCACGTTGCATCATGTGTGGCATACGATTACTCAAAAGCACGTAACTTAATCACGTGTCCGTCGTAAAGTAAATGATGAATGTTGGTGTTAGTGTCGTACAACCAACAGGGCTCACAGCAATCACACACAACTTGGGTTACATTTGATAAACATATACTTCATTGACACTGGTCTCTCTGTATTGTTGCCTGTTTAACACTGATACCGTAGTAAATGGTGCAGCAATTAAAGTCTATGATAAATCTAAAAAGAAGCTTAACTTAATAAGAATGACACAGGCAGATCCAGGGTTTCAGAGATGTAGGTGAGGTGGCGCACCCAGATGTTTTCATGGGGTTTATGGACGCTGTAAACAGGGGAAGGGGGCGCAATATACATATAAATGGAATGTGGGATTCACCCATGATGCGTTTTGGTACATCAGAAGTCTAACACGATTAAATTGCAGCTTAGTATAGGCTTTATTCTAGTTGGCGTATATTGTAGACATCAACGCCTACAAGGCAAGTAGAGGGTTAATGTAATGCAAAGAATACAAAACACTGTGAAGCCATATGTTCCGTGGCTACCAATAAACAGACAATCTTCTCGGCTTATTCTGAGACACGCCGTGCATAGTCAAACATCGCCTCTGAAATGACCTGTAATCTGCCGCACGTGTCCGGCCCAGTCACGTGTGCCTTTGACGGATAAAATCCGTAATTGACTCCAGACATTGAGACGGATTCGGTTTTTACCAAAGGAATGCTTCTGCATGGCAGCGCATCCCCTAATTTGTACACAGGGTGCTTTGGTGTGTTGCATGCGGGTGCGAGAAAAACGGTCAGGAATTATTTTTACTTCCGGTGACAATATATCGAACATATCCCTTCGTGCTATATTGCTATATTTTATTGAAGATAGGCTTGATACCCACATGCTGAACGGTTTGCTCAGTACTTAATTATTTCTGTCTGTCTTTTAATCTATTTCCGATTTACTAACATCTGCTATTGTAGTTTTATAGTATTCACATGGTAATGATTCGCAATCTTGTCACTGGAAATGTGTTAGCTGCTGTTATCTGACCCTATAACGAGCGAATAGTAGAATATGCTAGTATTGTTGACACCTCTATTTCTACATGGTGAAATTTGCTTCAATCGATGCCATTGGTTGATTACCTATGTGACTAGTATCACATATCACGGCAAGACGTTTGTATTGGCGGATATAATGAGTCTCCCATTACTCATGAGGTAATATGGAAGTAAACATAACAGGTAAGAATTTGGCTTCGTTATATGTGATAATACTGTAATTGCATCATGTTAATTGGACCCGGGTACATGTGTCCTTGGTGACAGACTTCTTCTCACGGTCTGCATACACAAGCAGTGACTTGTAGGTGGAGAGAAAATGGTTCCCTCCCCATATAGGTGCTGTGTATGCTGAATCTCATGTGAACTATCTTCTTTATCTATCGCTCAATGTTTCCACAAAAAATGAGTCTATAGTACCGAAAACATTGTTTTCAACAAAGTTTACATAGCGCACATGAATGCGCTATTTGAAAACCTTGCATACAGTAGACCGTGATACAGCCTTATGTCTAGGGCCCATGTGTTGCGTATTTAGCCTATATGGTGCTAGTATAATAGTAAATCTTAGGATTATTTTTCTAATCACATATTATTAAAATCGGCTCTTAGGACTGAGTCATTATTTAAGATGTGGGGTGGGGTGGGGTGGGGTGGGGGTGGGTCGGAAGTTTTTTTAGACATCGGTGTTTCTTACTTTTGAACCCCCACGGGTTTGGAAATCAAACATATTACCCCCCCCCCCCCCAACCGGTTCGCAAAACGTATGACACCCCACATCGAAATATATGCCAGAAATATGAACTTCCGACCCCCCCACACACACACACTTTAGTATATATAACTTACCTAGCATATGACACCCCAATTTCGACATGCACTGTGTATGTGTTAGCATAGCATTGTACTGTCATATCAGCTGTACAAATTTGCAAAAATATTTAGCTATATGAATGAAACTAGTTTTCTCCCAGTTTATAAAATGCAATAACCAAAATGTAATACAAACTGTATATATTAACTTGTCATGATATAAAAGGACTGGTGCTATTTAGTTGAATTTAGAGAAAGCGATTTAATCTAATAATCTGTTATTTTGAAAAAAAAGTAAAAGAATTATATTGTATTTTCCGAAAATAAAAGTTAGTGGTATCGAAAGACAGTTAAACATAATATAATTCAATCTTGATAAAGGATTTCATATTCCATTTCATAAGTTGCTTGCAGCAGCTCAGAGACTTGCTCTAATTTAAGAGCCTATGAGGTATTATAAAAAAAACTCTAAGTTCAATTAATAGCACCAGTCCTTTCATATCATGACAAGATAAATTTGATATATTTTTAAGCAGTACAAATTCTTGGGGAAGGTACTTTTTCCGTTTAATCAGTAAAATCCTCTGTCAAAAGTATTTTGGCAAATGTGAGGAATACAATTGCATGTGTTGAGTGTTTATATACGAAACTAGGTACAAAATTAAAAAATATTTTACACAACCAAATGATTGATCACATGCCAAAACATAGATCAGGACATTCTACCAACATTTATTAAGAAATATAAACGCTTGACACGGACCCTTTCAGTAAATTTACAAAATTTGAACGTTTGACCCCCCAGAAAAATTTCAAGAATCAGAATATTCGACCCCCCATATTCTTCCAATCTAAACATCTGACCCCCCCCCCACGACTTCCATTTCGAAAATTCTGACATCCCCCCCACAACATTCTAATTCAAACTTCTGACCCCGCACACCATTCTAACATCAGACCCCTCCGTTTTTGTTGACCCCCCACTGCTTAAATAATGACTCAGCCCTTATCCCAAAAGCCTGTTTTTAATGGAATATTTTTCAATGCCTCAGACGATCAGACTATCAGCAAGTCGAGCCTTCTATTCAGTGGAGTTTTTTTAGATTGCCAATTAACCTATATGGTTATTGATTTTGTTTGCAATGTAATTTTAACACTACAAACTTTTTCCAGTTGAAAGAGACAATCCCGTAGGAGAGTATTGCAATACTATATAACTATAAAAACTATCACTGTGAAAGGCATACCCATAGATAGAACATATTGCAACCCTTACTATTGCACCGTATTAAGAGATTATTGTTAACAAGGCCTGGGATTGTGAAATAGAGACTAACCCCGTATTACAACCGTCCTCCAGATCTAAGCTATTCTAATCCAGACGGCAATTACTTGATCACATTATCTGTAAGAGAATCGCCTGCCCTCAAGGGACCTACAGTTCCCCGTCAATGTAGCCGGAATGTCGTGTTCCCTTCAACCGAAAGGCAAAGTAATGCTATTTAGAACACGAATAGCAGTTTTTCAGTTCACCTTGTACAGTATGGCTGGAACTATTGCCAGACATGGGGATATAGGGGGTTAATTCCCATATAACAAATTTGCTTGGTATTATTTCCATCATCACTCAATGTTTCATCATTTCCCGCCGAAATCCCAGTTCCATGAACTCCCACATGGATATTTTCCAAGTCTTTCATCACATCCCAATTCCTCATACCCTCATCACACCCACGCCTGACTTTAGAAACGGCCCCATTGAAAGTGAGCATTAGTGTTAGTGTCTTCCTCCGCCCGGTTTACCGTATATAAGGATTGGCATGTCCCTTATCTCACACTTTGTCATTTAGGCGTTTTTCTGACGAGTGCCGATTCATCAATGTGACATAATTATGATAACTATGTGAACTTTTAATGCCGTACTGGATGCTGTAATGAATCATCACCCATCCACTCAAGCGTATATAAATGATATCAAATGTATCAACCTATGACAAACCAGCAAGATTAATCTGCAGCGGAGCCATCTTAATTGAAGACGTCGCCATGTTATCTGATCAGCAGGAATCTTCGTGTAGGAAAAATCCATCTCGTCTGATAGATAGACATACCATAAACAGAAGGGGACTATTGTCAATTAACATAAAACAAGCAAATGCAGAGACAATTTTCATCTGTACGCTATACAGTAGAAACTCCATATGAGGACCAATCAGGACTGACACGGAACGCTATGGACACACAAGTGGTCTATTTATGGAGGTTCTTATTATATAGGTGGTCTAGATTTAGAGGTCATCTTAGTTGGAAGTTTTACTGTAAATGCTATGGACGAAAGGCCATCGGAATCCAACTTGAAGAATACTGTGCTGAAGCACCAGTTCTGATTACAGTGCTCCCTCCGAGCCGTATAGTCAAAGATGTACATGTATTTCTTTATGGTTTGTTATTATCGGAAGCTGATGTCTGTTTAGAACGGTCGTAAAGACACGTATATAAGTGATAGGTTATCTGACGGCAATCCTAGTCTTGCCAGCCACACATTATATAGTGTCACACGTTTTATGTGTACCCGTTTAAGAGAAGTGAAAACTGTTCCCTTTATATGTTACTGTTCTCTTTATATATGATGCGTTAATATATGATATATAGGAAAGCATAAGAACTGACCAGTGTCCGAACCAGACCGGTGCCATAAAAGGGACTATCCACATGGAAATGCCCAACTGGTTTACAAAAGCTGTGTATTTCACTGTTGTGCTGTTGTTGGGCGCCTGTGAATGTAAGGCAATATTTTTTAAATGCCACGTGCTCTCAGTATATCGGTCACAGAGTACTCACTAGTTCGAAGGGGTCATTGCTAATACAATGTTACTGCTCTCCCCAGTGTTGTGAATACACACAACCACCATTGATAGTAACAGGTGTTAATTGGCTGCCCTAATTTGGTTTACCACCAAATGAGACTGTAGTGGCTTTCATTGTAGCACTGATTGATGATTTGGTGTGCATCTAGAGACATCGATTACATTGGACGTCTTCTATTAACTCACCTCATTCATTATGTAAGACGATTGTGCCTTCCACATACTAATGTAATGACAATTGCACTGTAATGAGCTTGATGGTACATGTGCAGTTATTGTAACTATTAGATATATTCTATAATAAACTAGCTGTAGCACGTTAAGTGGTCTGTTAGTATAAAAATCCAGTTCTTCTTCTTATTATTATAATTCAATATAACACACAAAATCTGCGTAAGGTATGGTGATGCATCAAATACATGTTGTGAAGTGTACACAGTGCAACTCGGCATTTGTCTGATTTATTTCATTCAGTTAAAAACTGGCTAATTATAGGTATGTAACAATGTATTGCTATTGCATGTAAAGCATGTTGTCGACACGGTATATTGCCACACCTCTATCCCTATGGCACAAGTTCCCATCTCACACAACCAACCACATACTCTCCATTGAAGTATATAATAAACAACCCGTTTCCCTGCTCTCTAACTGAATTGGAGATCTACCCACTTCCAAAAAATAATGTGAAACATGCCTGCAATGAGTTGGGCCTATATATCAGTACACCACAAGCCATTTCCGTCTCTATGCTGAGTTTAGGAAAACATAATCCGCGGTGCTTAGTATACGAAGACCCCAGATAATCATCATTAGCGATAGATACGTGCATGCAAGACGTGCTAGTCCAAGTGATTGACACCATAAGCATAGCACACACTCTGTTCATAGGCTGATCCAGCCTTCTAAGGATTGTTCGGGGAGCGCAAATGAGGAATTCAATGATGACAAATATACCTGTCTGTGTACACACATATGTCGAAACCACTGGTGTCATTTTTGTGTGGAAAAGGAGACAGGGTTCAGCCAGTGGTATTCAACAATGTATAATATAAGTGTACACGTACACTGGTATAATCCCCGCAGTCATATTCATCACATAAAAGGCACTAATGCATTTTTGCAAAAGCAGTTTGTAGGAAGCTCCATTTATCACGCGAAATACTAATAGTTATAAGGATTTTTCTAGTGCATTAGTCAATTGATGTACTAGTATCCCTAAACAAGATATATATCACATCATATGTGTGTGCCTACCCCTATGCTGCCCTGATACATGTGCATTAGGTGGTTAATGGAAGGCTGTTGTATTGCTGAAGATTGGCCCGAACATCTCTGGATGTATCTGTACCAGGAGACATCACTGTGTGTGTGGATGGAACATAGTGTACATCACAGTACATTAACACAATGCAGAACATGTTTTAGGTTTGCTGCTTTATGAAACCTGTTTTTACTCTGTTGATGCTTTCTTGAATACTAGTCAAGACCATTGCTTATCTGTCGGGTCGGCTACACACGATATGCTTGACTATTTAGAATTTGGCCGAATATAATAATGGGTCTTTCACGTTGTTTCAGTTCACACATTCAGCTTAAGGCTATAAACACAGCTGAATGCTAATTATACACCATAATTTATATTCACTTAATAAACATAACAAATCCGATCAAACCAAAACACATTGAAACATTCATTGAGCGTGAAATTACATGTATTTTGAAATTCTACCAAAGCTATCAGTGACCCATCTCCCCCGTCAAGTGCCTCGCTCTCTGCTGCTGCAACTAGACGATTATTGACTTAACCTGTCGGCCGGATCACTTATCTTCTACAAATGAGCCCACAAACGACCTGCCACCAGTTCATTCGTTATCTGTGTCTGAGTCTCCTACACGTGATGTCCAAACAGTGTATGAGTTTATTATTCTATGGTCGTGAGGAACATGCAGGCATCAGTAGATGGACCGTAGGATTAAGCATTGTTAAAGCGGTCCTACTGGAGACTGATGGAATTGTAGATTGTACGGGTGCGTCGGTGGCCTAATTCCTGTCGTGCGTTGGACTGAAGTTCGAATTTCTGTCGGTATTGATGGGATATGTGTCGCAAATTCGTCTTTGACATGTTGCACACTGTTTCGATTTACGTATACGTTGCATACGTACATGCACAGGTTAGATTAGTGGACGCAAGTGTGAGTCATAAACATCATGCGCTATGTAATGGTAGCAAGTGTTGAATGCTCCCCACTGAGGTGAGAACGGCAATATAGTGAGAAAATTAATGACAGTGATCTGGCGTGATTGTATACATGTAAAGTCGCTCGAGCACGATAACAGTGAATTCCGCCAGTAAATACGCACATTTACGTTGGTATGTATTGGAGTGAGCTACCAATCACGCCATTGTGGCAACTAACGTGTGTTTCCGAAAACACGCCATTCTGGCAATATGCGTGTGTAATCAAACTTACTAATACTGTCACTACGTTTTCAACGCTAACCGCAACTTAGTAATGATTAGTAATTGGGGGTGGGGTGGTGTGGAGGTGGGGGTTAAGGCATGACATTGGTAGTGGGGCGTGCAACAAATAGAGGAGTGTGAAAACTGAGGGAAAAGGAAGAGTGTGGAATTCCTTGACCTCTTATAACCCCCTATTAAGCGTAGATGTACCATTCTCTTATTTAGCATGCACCACGAGCACTATGCATCATCTACACGTCTTCTGCAAGAGAAATGCGCTCCCATTGTGGTGGTGTATTATTGCTATTCCTGTTTCTTCTGTCGCCTCTGTTCCCGGCTTTAGGCTTGAGTTTTGCGGTCTCGCTGCCGTGGCCGCTGTTATCTCAGGAAGAGACCAGTATTGCCGGCATATTGGCTCACTGGTGTCTGTAGTGTGAGCAGCTTACAATCAGGATATTAATGGATATTAAACCTATTGTGCTCTATCTTCTTGATTGAATAATTATATAAAAAAGATCCCAATGCAACTTATTTATATATTTACTGTACTTATTACAACTTATCTACAAAATTTGTTTGATTGTATATTACGCACGGTTATGCATGTATGTCAATGA
This sequence comes from Streblospio benedicti, assembly GCA_019095985.1. Lineage (NCBI taxonomy): Eukaryota > Metazoa > Annelida > Polychaeta > Spionida > Spionidae > Streblospio > Streblospio benedicti. Next base: position 30,067,651 of record CM032664.1, on the reverse strand, counting down.
AGTAATAACCAAATAAGTTTAATTCTAATTAAATATATTTGCTTTGAAATTAGTGCTGATCTTTGTACCACTGTACTCCATTGTGTTGAATAGAATGCAAGACAAAAAAATCTTAAATTATTCAAGTGCTGTTTGGATTGTATGTTTGGGGTGTGAATGTTGAAATAACAGTGTTTTTCAATGCTACTTTCTCTAACAGCTGAATTACAATGGATAGATGGATATGCCCATTTCTTTCAATATTTGTTGTCATTCTCGCTACACAAAGAAGACCAGTAGAATCCATTGGTGTTATCGGGAGGGATCTTTCAAAGTAAGACTCATTTTCCAATTTGCCTAAGAGCTCGTGTAATCTTTATCGCATTTGTTCGTTCTTTTTGTCTTTGTTCAGCAATACATTGTACCTACAAGGCATGCCAATATATGTTAACAAATTTAGTGAATGAGATCTCAAACCTGCTGAAGTTCTATTGATTAGGGATATAGCAAAATGATTCATTACATCATGTATGTATACAGTTCATTATTATTTCAAAGCCAACCCCCAAAATGAGCAATATCCAATGGAATTATATATTTACAGTTCGAGTCCACAGACTTCTCATTGTTTTTAAAAGGGGTTTATGGGTTTCAATTTCAATATAAATTTCTAAGATACTGGTCTTTTTCGTTTTAACTTTGAGATAGCAATGAAATACACGCATATATAATATACTGAACCCTGCTAAAATGTTATTATTGATCTTCTCTGTTGAACGTGTAGAGGGTCTGTATGACTGATCCCACCCCCGGGTATAGGCTAAATTGTACTTCACACCATGTTTTTGCGTTTGTTACAGCACATACTATGTATTATGGATGGTTCCATATTGTCATCTACCCACTTACATATGATTGCATACTACTAATACTTAGTCTATATGTTCTAAATTGCAAATATTCTGTATTGATTATGTGCTAATACACGCACTTTCTAAATTAGTAAATAAGTTAGATTGATATTTCATTTATTCTAATCTATTTGAAGAAAAGTTACTTGAGTTTGTATACCTGTCAAACTAGGTACCTGTTATTTGATGTTTTGAACATTACTACATTTTTAAGACTTTCCTTCAGTAAAAGCAAGTTTATCATCAGATTATTGAATATCCTGTAGGTACAGACTCTGAGAGTCTGAAACCACTCTGCAGTTTACATACTAGACCTTCAGAGTGTTGTGAATCGTGCTAAGTGGTGACCTGAGTGATTTCATTCAGCGGATCGTATTTCAGCTTGAGCCATTCTTTGCATATATTACATTCCTGTCTCTCTGCGTGTCCCTCACACATATCATTTTCAGCTGTAGCATTTCAATTTCATAATAACATAACAAACCACCAAGATTATATGTTATTTTCATTTTTACTGACAAACTGAATAGACTATAGTTATATGATGTACACTATTAGTATCTGTAATCTACAGTGGTCTCTTTCAATTGTCAAAACAAATGGTATGGGTTCTTTTGGATGTGTTTAGAACTCAATGGGATGGATTGATATAAATGTCTGCTGTCATGTTAGTATCTCATTAACAGAATAAATATATATGCACCTGTCCTACTGACAAAGCCTCAGTGGAATGCATATATGAAAACAAATGTAAACCGTGCTTATGGATTCATAGAGGCCTTCGAGCAATATTCACAGAATACAGAAATTTATTCAATGTGATGGACACCCAATTGAACTTTATGAGCTCAGATAGCAACTTCAGATAGAAATCTATTACTTTATGCATTGCAGCGCACGTTTGCAAGTGTTTATATTCAAAGCACGCACCAAACAACTATACATAATTATCGTGTATATAGTGCTACTATTTGGACCTATAGCTAATAGATTGATACCAGTCTGCCAATATCAGCTACGCTGTTTGTGATTGCGAGAATAACAGCAAACATTCCCATAACAATAATAGCAATGCACAGAACAATAATTCAACCTAACCGAGTAATCCTGTACTGGCATAACTACATAAGAACTTTCCAAGTACGACCACCTCTATAAATAAACTACCTCTATAATAAGGTCATTTTCACAGTCTCATATCCCCCAAAATCGACCTCTGGAAACCTCCATGAGCAGACCGTCTCTGCATTGAGACCACCCGAGGCAATTCCCCATGACGGTCTAAATAGAGAGCTTCTATTGTGACCCTGCACTGGCACTCTAACCCCCCACCCCCGGGCCAAAGAGACTACCATGAATCTCCACACCGAAGCCACCTCCATATTGAGAATACTTTAGACCTACCCAAAGATGGTCATATTGGAGGTTCTACTGTAGTCGACATTAGTCCCCCAAAATCTGAAACTCTGCACTAGTACTGGTGTAACGCACTCACTGCCTCCTCCTCCTCTGGACCGCGGGGACCATCAGGCGGGTGTTTCTGCTAATCGGACAGTTGTTTTAGTGGGTAATTACGCACGATCTGGCCACATTGATCGCTGTACGCGCCATCGCCCAGCGTCAAGGCCGCGGGCTGCTGTCGAAACTTGGTCCATACACCCGGTCCTTCACCCTTGTGTAATTCCAGTTTATCATTCAATTCGCATATAATTGAGAACTGGAGATCCTTATCTCACGTTGCCCTTTTTCCTAGATGGACTTTAGGCATGTTTTCCCGTGTTCATGCCTCTATAGTTCTTGGAATTCTTTCTTCTGTGCACCCTGTTGTCTAGAAATCTGGATCTGCCAATTAAGACATATAAAATATTGCTTTCATACAGATTCTGGCTTTTGCAATGGACATAACATATGCAGACAATATTTCTGCGTGTCACTTAAAAAATAACACCAGTGTCGATGTCCACCTAGTCTGAAAAGGGCCGTGTTCATGTGTATTTTAACATCGTGTGGGGGACTATGGTGTCCAGTCATTATCTCATCGATTATCTCCATTTTGATTGCTTCACTGTTTTTGGATAGAACACAAGCCACACAAGACTCGTGTGAATCGATTAGGAACTTTCCCGTATAAACGTATTACGATATCACCGACCAATAAAATATATTGCACAGAAAGCGCATCTTGGATGTGGTCCACTCATTTTGGACTAGTATATATATATAGACATATGTAATGTACACATATGCATGATAAACTCTATGTCAATTAGGGCGTTTTATGTACACTCAATCACAGAACTTATAATCTTTTGAGATCATATCTATAGTAAGAGCATTTCTTACAGTTCCGTGCCTTCACAATGAGACCAACTCGAAATATGTTCCATTGCAAAACGTCCCAAGGATATGACAGTATTCGATGTAGAGAGGTTCTACTGCATAATCATTCACACAACCGTCCTTTGTACCTTGTGATGTGATTCACGCAGAGAGGATGACATTTTGAGAACGTGTTTCCCACTGACCAGACTGACCGCATATACACACAGCACCTCCTCTGACAAGTGATTGAGAGTGTACACGACTATCATCACTTCTATTATACCCAGTAGCAACAAATCATAACTATCTCTGTCCATTTATAATTCAAACATTGAGCAGGTGATTAACGCAGCCTTGGGTGCGGCTGTGGCATCTTGTAAATTCAATGTGAACTTAAATAATGTAAGCACCGGAAGATGGTCATTTGTGCAAGTGATGACAAAGAGCAGGAAACACCAGATGCATTTGTATTCTGGCCACAAGGGGCTAATACACTCACAGCCTTCCGCGTAGAGCACGCAGCCTGCTTGGTGAGGCATAGGGCTGATTAGACGCTTGGTCTAGCATGTACTTACATGGTTTCAACTATTAGGACTTAGTTTTTGGTCAATTGCATATAATTTACCTACACGTGTGGTTTAGTTTATAGTTATGAGGTTTCATCTGTTAAAGTTTAGTTTCTGGTTGCATATGCATCGGTTGGCCGTACACTTGTCACAGGACTGAGTTAAGATCTTTGGTTTAGCCTGTAAGGTCTCAATTATAAGAGTCTAGTTTCTTGCCATGATTACGTCTTATAAGTGCCTACAGTTCTTGATCCGCGTTCTATGTTGGATAGCAGACGTGCCATAATGAGTATTCTACCATTATCCCATGGTTGCTGAAAATAATCCATTCGGATTGGCTGAGAGGCGCAGCTAGAAAATAATTAGCGCTGCAAAGTTTTGACCGAATAAAATGATAAATATGCATAGGATAAATAGGTACTTATACAAGAGGGGGTGAGAGATAAGAAAATCTTTTCACTCACAGTGTGAGAGCAGATCGTGTGATGCGTATAGCCTTGGTAGATCCCAAAGAAAATACCCACTGGTGGATCAGTGAGAGCTGAGGAGCCACGTGTCAGAGTGAACAGGCTAATTGCCGGTCGTCTGATCCAGGCAACAACATTGGAATCGTGGTCATCCATAATAGATGGTATTCTCATCCATAGATGATGTGATTTGTGATATTACAACTAGTAGTTTTCGCTTCAAACGTCGTATTTGCCGTGTAGTAGTTTTTTTCATATTATATTAAGAGTATAATTGTCTCATGTCTTATTCAATTACTTATTATTTGATTAAAATATACCCGCATATTCGTTTCTATTCCTAGCATTACAGTATAACAGAAGTCTCCAGTCTACTAACACACGCCATGCTGTACTATTCTATAAAACCTCAACCAGTTTATATCAATTCGTACTTGTATCTAAAATGCACATCATAAGGACATCTATGGAAAAGAAACGTAAGGCCTAGATTAGGGCACTATATAGCAGCATGATCTGCAACTAACCATCAGCATGGATTCATATATTAGATTGTACATACACGATCTAAATGAAATTTTTCATTACAAGAAATGAACTCATACTCTCCTTCACAGCTCCACTTAATAACTCAATTATTCAATTATACAGTATCCTATTTTCCGTCAAATAAATCTTCTTCGAAATCTCAGCAATCACAGCTTATAACATCCCATTAGGGATTTCCATATCAAAAGTAGAGCTCCCAGGTTCAAGGCCTGGGTGATGTTACGGGATCGAGTGAGCTAAGTACCAATGAGTCGGTTTTCCCAGTTCAGGTTGCGCCAGAAATGTGGACTGCATGTCTGTCAAAGGAGTTGAGCTAATGTGGATATAGTATAGAATTTCAAAACATACGTTTCAAATCGTTACTAAGTTATCTCGCTTTTACAGAAACCTGGATTTGGTAAAAAAAAGTGGTACCTAATCTCACAACATTGTGGTCGTGAGTTCTAGTCCGATCTTGGTCACTTGCTGTAGTCAAATGGAAGCTTAGCAAAGAACCTGTCTTCAGCTGTCTGTCGTGGTAGGAATATGATTGCAATAGAGGTGTTACTGTATAAATAAATGCTTTTGTACAGTGTTTATTAAGTACAAATGTAAGCAATGATTTGGTTCGCTAGATACATAAGCATGATCTTGGAAATTGGTTGTACAGACACAAAATGTAAACATAAAGGCGATGGTTTACTATGTATAGTCGAGATGAAAGTACTTTCCTCTCACTACTTTACATTTTACATCTGGTCTGTACCTAATTACAGTGTAGATGTCACGGCGCCCCTGTGTAACTAGTTAGTTATGAGTTTGCTCGTTACCCACAACCAAACCAGACCGGAAATCAAATCCACGACCTTTTGGTCCCGAGTCCAACCCCCTATCCACTTGGCCGCAGAAGCCCATAAGGAGCCTAAATATAAATGGGATTTAGTATTCAAATGGCAAAACAATTTTGATGTAATCTCTTCCTTAGTATCAAGTCTTAGATGCCACTTTGTCGTAGCATTAGTCTAGCAGAATTTAGAATCACTCTGTTTTCATTCTGGACAGAAACATGAAAGTGACATATCCAAAGAACCTTCACCCATGGCCTGAGAACTGCATAAAACATTCATAATTTATTCTGATTCTGATGCAACTTGCAAATTCAATGTGACCGTGTATGCATATGATGCTCATCCCGGAGTGTAACCCTAATACCAAGTGGACAATTCATCCCCATTTCTCCAGCACTCTGGTGTATATGATGTGAATATCATACGCACAGCAGACACAGATAATGCTCACACGACCAGGGTATTGCTAATACACACACACACACACACACACACACACACACACACACACACACACACACACACACACACACACACACACACACACACACACACACACACACACACACACACACACACACACACACACACACACACACACACACACACACACACACACACACACACACACACACACACACACACACACACACACACACACACACACACACACACACACACACACACACACACACACACACACACACACACACACACACACACACACACACACACACACACACACACACACACACACATACACACACATTGTATCATTAGTTGCAGCAGTAAATAATCCAACAATAAGACCCCTGCTACCAATCGTAATTAATAACAGTGCCAAATATATGGCATTCTAAATCACTTTCTACAAACCAAACTCATGTTGTGCGCCTGCAACATGCATGTAATATGCACACTAATACGCCAGACAAGAAGATTTTGCTCTGTATTCAGTAAGGACACGAAATTCATCTTTCATGGCTTAAGTTTTATCACACCAAAAACACATATTTGCATTAGGGGAAATACGGAAATTCAATTGAGCGAGCGCTGATGTTTTATGCATTGCCACAATCTAGGTGCCAGCATATAATTTGAAGGCAAAGACGAGCAGATTACAAGCTTGTCTTCTTTAGAAGTGGCTGTCTTCAATCTTCATGCTCAGCCCCAGGGCACGTCTGGTGTTTACGGGGATGGACAAGTAGAGTTTGGTACGTTGAGTGGTTGTGTTAAACATGCGTATGTGTTAGATGAATGGACTTGTGTTATAGATAATAATCGACCGAGGATACTTAGTATTGTTCTTGTTTGGTAGATAGCATTTGGTCTAATTGCCACCGTTCCCTATTATCAAACCTACATAATATATAGCATGCATATGTATATGCAAAGTATGTCATGATTTTACACAAAATTCCGTTGTGCATTATTAGCTAATACTTGGCCCAAGATTGTACTCTAACGTCCATTTATTTGTATCTACATTTTAAAAAGGAGCCTGTGTGCTCGAAGATGTTTCAAATAAAAAAAACTATATGTTTAGAAAAATATTCATTTTCGAAATAATTAAAATCACTAATCTGAATACAGTCAAAACCAATACAATTCCACTGAGAACAGGTGTCTTTCAATTTTGGGTTTGATGAAAAGAGATTCATTGACTTGAGCATTTTTGTGTTTAAATAGCACAACTCTTATGTAACACTGCAAACACAATTAGCATCAGTCAGCAATGTTGGGAAAAAGTAGAACAAGTTTGAAGAAATAGCAGAAATATGTGTTCAGTCCCCATATGAATCTAATGACATAAAACGTCCGCATAAAGACACACTAAAGACACACTAAAACGCTCCAGACACGCAAGATCAACGTTTCAATTTCGAACGCCAACGAACAAGTTCAACATTACATTGTCTTTCCAATAACCCAAAAGGAACACGCCTTTAAAACGAAGATATCCATCATTGGGTATGAACGCCCACTTTGGGATGTAATTCTCGACTGATATATTCCTCTCAAATCGGCAGTGGCGTATCTATGATTACAGAAGATGAGATGTCTAGACAATCGAGTTACTAGCGGCTGTTTTATACATAGTCTGCTCACGCCAGCCGTGTTAGGTGATAATCCCATAATCTCACGGCAGACTGATCAGACAGAAGCCCCATCATGCCTGATTATAGAAGAAAGATGTGCTCTGCTTATATCATTGTTATGCCTGCATTACATAAATTGGCGATGTGAACATTGGCGTGACATCTGTGGATGTGCAGAGGGCGATGTTTCTGACATCAGTGGAGATGGTGAAACATCTTCGCAGCTACCTGAGTTAAGTTACAATAGTTAATGACTGTGGGTCGGGCCTGGGACTGATGCATCGTTCAAGAAATTCTTCCACAACACCCAAGGAGAAAAGGTTGTGTTACAGATATTATATGCGCATTATTGGATAGTCCTGGCTACATTAATTACATATCCCACTACATGAATTGCCCTAATTTTAGCATTATCTTTAGTGAGCCTTGGGATCCTGTTCTCACATAATTATATAGAGCTTCTCGCCACGGTAACACATGGCGCACACGGTCCAGCATTGGCAGCAGCACCTTATAAGGTCACAAGCTCATTGTAAATCTAGTAACATGTGCATGTAAGCCTTAAACTGAAACCAAACTTTAATTACCAACTCAGACATTAATTAGTATTTCTTGAATGTTAAAAGTGGATAAAGTTTAAAGGAACCCGGAGAGTCACTGCTTAGTTCCTTGTGGTCAATGAAACTTCACTGTATGATATGCAATTTGACTCGCTTAACTCGAACTTGAAAATATACAATTGCAAATTCGAGTTATACCAACTGTTGAGATATAACAGTGAATACTTGTGTCAAATAAGTTAAAAGAAGGGGCTTATTTGTTCGATCCATCTCTAAATTCAAGTTATCGGGGTTTGCAATAAATGGTTTCTACCACATATAATGTATTACCTTTTCCACATATTACAAAAACACATTCCGAGGCAATGGTATTCAATTCCGATTAAAGGAAAAATCCAATCTAGTGACGTCGGCAGATGTGTTGATATCCCTATCGTCCACGGAAACAAGTTCAGGCTGAATTTGAATACCAAGCCCTAATCTTTGGAAAGTGACATGCTCCTATTTCGTTTAACATTACATGCTACCTTTAAGCCAAACACTCGAATCACGCAGTTTAGTCCTCACTCACGTATGCTGACCTTTGCAACCGGAGATGCAATTTGAAATGGGATCTAGATTGCATTTGAAATTATTCCCTGAAGGAATTTGAAGAACTTGCTTTGGTAAAACATTTTGAGTGATCTGCTACATGTGAAGTGACTTTCTGTTATATCGCCAGCACTGTGTGTGAAGCCCACTCTACCTCGTGAATGGGAATACGAACAAGTGTCACCAGTTGTTAGATATCCCCATTAGTAGGCATTTCAGCAACATTTCTCCCGCAAATGATGTTATTAATTAATTAAAAACAACACTCTACAGCAATGTGTCGTGTTGCAATGTGACTCCTCTAACTCCAACTTGAAGGTAGTGAATGGAACATTCGAGTCATACGAAAGTTCGAGTGATTAATAATGTAGAGTAGCAAGATAGATCCGGAATACTTAGTTGAGTTTTCCGCAATTTCGAGCTATCACCACTCAATATGAGATGAACCTACCACTGCGGCTGTCTCCGTATAGAGGTTCTACTGTAATCTTTAGCTATGTATTTTCCCTTCCAATCAGAGTAGGTTGTTTTGTATGGTTTAATCAGCACAGTGTTGATTTAGTGGGATAATGATGTGGAACTGTCGATCTGGGCCTCTGATTGTCACGCTCCATCGCTTGTATTGTGCTGTTACCAAGGACATGCAGTGGCATTATCGCTTCCTGTATCCTTATTGCTTCACTCACTAAACTCATATGAAACTAACAAGACTCCCAATCTATAGGGACTGTCAATCGTTGATAATGGGTACACCTACTTATTGAACACAGACATTCTCGAGTACAGAAAAAAGTGCATACAGAGAGTCCAATACTGAAAAGTGTGGGGAGACTGCCCCTATTTGTGAAACGCTTGTAGTAACATGTAGCAAACAGGAGAGTGAAATAGTGCTAGGAATGTCCCTGTTAGTAATGCTTCCCTGTTAGTTATGTTTCCCTGTTAGTGAGCTGTCATTGTTAGCCCCGTGTCCCTGTTAGTGAAATGTCCGCGTTAATGAAGTGTCCCTGTTAGTGAGATTTCCCTGTTAGTGATATGTCCCTTCTAATGATGTGCCCCCATGAAGAGGTTGTATATAGCGTTATATCCATACTGATAACACATTCTAGTATATATTTTTCTCATCTTATCTGGATCAGCATAGCGATTGTCTTGGCGATTATAACACTGGATCCTGAGTCACGTGATCCTTCAGGGCTCGCATCGGCGAGGCGGTTCGCATTCCCTATAACAGCACGCTGCCTGAAATACACATATGCTTCCCTGCCTCTATCTTTTATAGGACACGGGGGTATAAAAAGTATTTGGGGGAGGTAATATGGGGTGGTGGTGGGGCAGGAGGTGGTGGGTATGAGAACGTAAAGATCTGAAGTGCACTTATTTTGTGGAGGAGAAAATTACAATTAATTAATTTCAGTGGATGTGCGTACAGCGTTTTAAACAAATTTAGGCTGTGCCGGGTAGCGAATGCGGGGTTGGCGGAGGGGGGTAGAAAATCATACCATAATGGTTTCATGTTTTCATACATCCCTTGGGCCATAATAAATGGCGGTCCCCTGAGTGCATACGGTGCTGTCTGTTGGGCATCCAGCGAGCATCTGGACAGTGGACTATTGTCATTGATTTGCCATCTTATGGCATGCTCAGCAGACTGACGCGTGGGGTACCCCATAAATCATAAACCCAACATCCAAGGTCAAGAACAAATAAGACAGTCTGATAATGTTAAAAGCAGAAGTCAAATGTGACGTTGCTGTACATGTAATAGCAATTCAATGGCAAGTTCTCTACCTGGCGAGCATATCACACGACCATAGTGGGGATAAACAGTTTATTGGTAGTTGGTAGTTGGTACATCTAGTTGAAATTGTATTGGTTTTTCATAAAACAATCAGAAGATAGAACTTAGAATATTAACAGTAAACATTGCTATGGGGACACATTACTAATAAGGATCAAAACACATCTGTTTTCTTTCTCACAGTGGGTATGTGTTACCTACACATTCATATAAAATTATCTAACTAATAGTGCAGACAGCTGCATAATAGGGACACTATTTCTTACTGGCGATATTATGATGAGATTTACAACTAAGTGTGTCTACAGTACCTCCCACTGAACGTCGTTTTCTGATCATTATCATTTTGTTGGCTCGCTAATTACATTGCAGAAAGGTCTAATGATGTTTCACAAAGCTAAATTGGCAGTTAGTGTGATTTGAATTGGAGAAGCCATTTCCCAATCCTCCAGTGGCGCATGAACGAGTGATAAAGATGTTAGATTTAGTGCACAGACTGAGGGAGATAGCAATAAAAAGTGGGCCATTTTCGTCAGCCCGCTCACTGAATAGATGGGGCTGCTGATGGCAAAATGTTCACATGTCATGGAACAGTAGAACATCTCTGCCCACCCCACGAACTGACCTCAAGTGGCCTCAATATGTAGGTGGTCTCTCTATGAGGTTAAAATTTTCTCTGAAGGGTTGGTACGTTTAAAATTTTCTTATTATAGAAGTGTTCACAACAGAGGTGGTCTTAAATGGAGGTCAAACTGCACTTTTCGGTTATTCCAATTGTGTTCGTTTAGTACGCAAATTACGTACTAAGTACACGTGGAATCTCTCAATGAGTGGTTTGTCTCCGTGACTGAACTCACTTTTTAGACAAGGTTTAGGGAAGTTTTGAATACTATCAGACTGAGAGGGCCAGCGTAGCGGGCGTATGTTGTTAAAAATAAGAGAGATCGCCCAGTTTGAAATTTCTAAAAGAATGGGTCGTTCAATCAATTTTGAGTGTATTCGAAGAGCTCACATATTCTATATTTAAAATCACCTCGTTTATGGTGTGTGGGGGGGGGGGGGGGGGGGGGCACTTATTGTCTGACACTTGTAACCCTTCTTCAACCCCCTCCTCGTAATAGGTGATTGTTCCCTTGCTGAATGTACCTGAATTTGTGTTTTGGTCGATTTATTTGACAGCAATATATAGTATGACGTCGTCTCGGAAGAGCTTTCGTAAGTCGGTCAATGAGAAATATCAAACAGATTACAAGAGATGATATTTCTGATTCTTAGAAAAAAAATGCAAATCAGTTTCGACCAGAGTAAGTTCCATCTGTACTCCAAATACTGACTGAAGTGAGGATTCTGAGAAGCAACACACACTGTCTTAACATTATAAACACAAATGAATGGTAATGGGACTTTTAAATACATCTTCAGAGAATGCATCAAAGATCGCGTTTGGGCGGTTAGAGGGGTTAAGAAATCTCACATGTGTCATATTTTTTCTTTTAATAGTTTTATTTCCCACATTGCTCATTTTCAGGGGGGGGGGGTCTTTTTCCACACCCCCTTCTTTTTCCCTTGCATCTCACATCATTGTAACCCCCACTCACCATGAAAGTTGCCGCTAATACAGTTCTGGTGGAGCATTGTATGCACATAAAATATTTCTGGTTGGGCATGAGCAGTCACTCGTCCCATATTCTAACCCTCAGAACTATGGATTTGTTTTATTGTAAAATATAACACATCAGAAGCACAGAGTGCACTCGTTTATAAATATTTTAACCCAGTCAGACAATGAGAAGTGCATTTTTCATAACCATTTGTCCTTATCTCCTGTTCTTTCTTGTTTTCAAGGCTTTTTAGAGAGCAGAAGGAGCAAAGGGAATAGAGTTTTGTACCACCATCAGTATGAAGTAAAGGGTTGGAATTGTACCAAGATTACTGTTATTGTAAAACAGAAGATTGTACTGACTCTCACTCTCTTTCTTATTCCTTTGTACCAGTTTTATATTTGGTCCCTAGTTCTGTCTCCACAACTAAAAACGCACTTGTAAGCCCAAAAAGCCGGCATCCAGCACATTTAAATTGTGAAGTAAAAGAACTATACGTATATAGTCGGTAAGTGAAAACGGCTGTTGGACTGGAAAAGCGTGTCTCCAATGAAGTGATTCTCGGAGCTATGAGGCGTGCGCAGATTGTACTTGTTCACTGAATCAATTATAGGAGCCTGTTATTGGTAATTATCGTTGTCCAAAGCTGATTACTCCTGAACAAAAGAAAGATAATGAATTGAATAACCATGTCAGTATACTCTGTGTTGTCAATCATAAATGTGTTTGCACGGAGACTTGTACAGTGGTAGGTATATAAGTTCTACTGCGCATGGCTTCTATCCTGATTGCTTGCTCAAAAACACGTTTCGTATTATATGTCCTCGAGCTCACGATCATGCTATAGCATAGCAGGCTGAGGTGTACACCATAGGCCCAGTTATACCCATCTTAATCGTAAAATGAGTGGAAGGTGGGGAAAATATACACGCATTGATTCACATAAAAGGTATTGGCAATAAGTAAAGGTAGATATTGTAACACTTGATTTTGTACAGTGTAAAAGAGATTCCGGTAGACGGACGATGTGTATATTATTCTGATAGTGCTGCGAATCGCAGCTTCTGTCCAGATAGCAGTAGTACATGACCGTGCATATTACTAAGTGTGCTAATGTCACAAGCGCGTGTCTGTCAAAAGGGTTCTAGCTATTACAAATAATGGTAGCGTTGAGCTCCAATTGTAACGCATTGCCAATGGCAAACGTATTTTCAGAACTATGAACGGGCATTACACCAGTGCCGCAGGTCGCCTAATTTATGCACTTAACCCTAGTTTTCTAATTATTGGTGAGCAGGTAACCTAGTGATTGATACCGAAAGTTAGATGGCAACAGCCAGTGGCAGATGGAGATCCCTGTCATTGTGGTGTGAGGGTACACAGGTGAGAAATCACGTAGATTGCTTTGGACAAGTCTATTAGACTACGGGATATGGGAAGACCCGTACTGGTGTCATTTATTAGTTTTTGGAGGAGGGCTGGACTGTCGCAATTTGATAGTTTTATGATTCAATAATGTCATTATTGCGTAGATGATAGATCATGGTTTTGCATTTGGTATACAGTAGTACCCATGTATATTGAAATTGATATCTCGAATTTAGGGGTAAATTATGCAAATAATACTTCACTTTACTTTTTTATGTTATTGAATCATTACAACAAATCACAAGAATTTACAAAGTTATCCATCAGGAATGCGCACCATTGAGAAAATTAACATTTCCATTTGTTTTGGTAGTTAAAAACTACTATTTTCAATTATAAATCACCATAGTAAATGTAGGATAACTCGATTCTTTATTAGCACCCTTTAATGTAGGGTTGCGAGTCGGGTTATAACCTTACAACTATTATCAATACTACATTGATAATGAGCCTAAACTCTATAATCAGAAAAAAGTGGGGAAAAGATTAGAATAAAAACAAATTACACGCTGTTTGTTACTGCGACATGTGGCCGCATCAACAATAAAAACATAAAACGATAATCAATGACAAATGATGGATAATACAATCACCAATAATCACAATAAAAGCACTGAAACAACATTTGACACCACAATAAATATCAATACCAATGTGAAGAGTGTATCTAATATATGCATGTATTCTAAATTCTAAATGGGGGAGGATGTTGCATCTAAAATCTAAAAACAAAAAGCCTAATAGCCACTCCTAAAGCTCAAGCTGAATACAAAATCAATCAGAATTGTGAATCGATTGCCCTTGGGACGGGCCATCTGATATTCACGGGGGCCTTGGGTTATTTGAAAAATATTTGCCACTGACAATAGCTGAAATAAATATACATTTGCAGACTATGGCGTTTGACATAAAATGCAAAGCAGCCAAAAAGGCTATGTTGAAGATTTTTAACAAAAAAATGCCATTTCTATAGTGAGGTCAGCCCCATAATCATCTCATTTTGGATTTATTTGAATACTTTAGACAGGGAGTGTGGTTAATTAAAATGGTTCACAAACTAAAAGGGAAGCACATTGAAAACGCATTGATATAAAACTCAACTCATCAAATTAATGTCATTAGATCGACCACTGGAAAGAATAATTGTCACGTAAAGGACCTGAACTTTGGTTTGATGGGAGTTGCATTGTGCCAAATGAACGAAATGTCAACGAAATATCACCACAACATGTACTTCCCCACATTGCTTATACAATGCCCTACCTAATCAAATGTCACCACTACATTCTGTACAGAAGACCATTTCCTCTAAATTCTCATAAGAATCCAACTGTTTAACACATGACAGAGTCCGATGTTGTATTTCCCAACCCAGTATTGGGGTGACACCGTGACAGGTAGCCAGTCACAGAGTTCCAACGCAGCCAATGAAGAACAACTTGCTCGGTTAAGATTCAAAGTTTACCCATTTAATACATGCCATTCCACTAAGATGGACGATATATTGACGTTTTGTTTTACAAAGAAGGCACATCCCATCAGGCATTCCACCCAATTTCTGAGCTATCAATTGTCACTGTCTGTCCAATTTAAAGTGAGAAGTATTTGCCATTGCGGAACCTGTGATGTAATATCTTCAAGCTGAGAGTTCGTTGTGCTGCTATCGTATTTCTGTTAGAAGGGCAAAGTTCTTGAATTAGGCCATCCAGAAAACGTATGTCAGTGATACGCACACACTCGTATGTATACATTGGAATACAGTAAATCCTTGATTTGGGAACATTTGATGAATATGGACGCTTCACAATTTGGGACATACTTTTGCAGCCTCCCCTGGGTTATATATTGTTGGTAAAATGTTAACATGTAGTGGCAACTTGTTAATAGTGACACTTTCACCCTGCTCTCAGGACTGTCCCAACTACATTTACAGTAGTGAGATTTTTTTTACTGTGTAAGTATACACGTGTGCGTTATGGATAAATCCAGTTTGTGATTGTGCAATTGTAGACATGTTTGGTGTCTCGATGAAACCAAATATAAGTTCCGTAGACCAAGAGAAGGCAACATTTAATTGCTTTACCACGAGCGATTTGTAAGCACCATATTTTTGTGGTCCATGACTTATCGCACTCGGCTTGTCTCTTTGATCTCCATGCTCCAGCTGGTATTTTACTGAGAATATTTTTCATCTCAGTTTTCCTCTCATCTCAAGCGATTATTTGTTGAGTGTGGTAGATACCTTTTCATCTTCCTGCTCTATGAAACCATATCAATCACGTATAATTATGTTTTCAGGATTCTCTGATCAACATCACCCATAGCACCATTAATATAGCTTAAAATTTGAACTCAACATGACATTGTACACGTATGGTAAGTCCACAGATTCCAAACAGTTTTTTATTTGCAAGATGTAATAGCTTTTGATCAACTACTGCTCTTCGAAGTATGAAGCAACCGTTAACATAATATTGTATCATTCATATTAGCATACTAATATGCTACACATTTTTTATGAAAATACAATGAGAGAAACCAGAGAAATATAATACCAAACCGTCTTCCAAACCCTGGCAGATGTCATCAACCATCACTCATGACTAATCTTCATCACAATCTGTTGTTCTGACATAATGTGCCATATCTCAGGCAGATAGTGAAATGTGGGATACAGTTTTTACATACCTATGTCGCAAATAATAACTTGTTGCAATGTGCGTATTTTAATCAAATCAAATAATTGTATATTTGTTGGTGTTTGTATCATGTACAGTAGACTTAGTTATTTCGATATTGCTTAAATGTCTGGATTTTTTTGTTACCTGCAGAATAGTTTCGTTTTCTTTTAACTACATACGGAACATAAATATTAGTTTGATCTTGAAGCATTTTACTTATTTCCCCATGGCCATCAGCTTCGTGATAGCAAGTTTCAGCTGAATAACCACTGTCTGGAGTCATATGAACAATGACCGCGGATAAGTTATTCAAAGGGGTACAGTTTGGATGCGTCCCCATCTGGAACTATCTCAACTCCCTGGAGAGATGACAACACTTGCTACCATAGCGCATGGTGTTCATCAATTACAATAGTGTTCCCTTGTCTGACATGCATTTGTTTAACCTGATACAATGAAACGGCGTGCAGCCTGTGAGCGATGAGTTTGCTCAACATTCAGTACTAGGCCCGGATTCGAAAGCACGAACTTCGGCGTTCTAATCAAGAATTCAACCACTAACTTGCTATCCAATCTGCCACATATAAAAGGCATTGAGTGTTCTGCCTGGAATAAAACTTCTCTTTACATCGTCTACATGATGGTCTATGTACAAATATACCTCAGTTAATTTTATACAACCTGTCAAGTTGTTTCTTCAGATCAGAATAGAAATTCTGCTGCTGATCACCAGCAAGTGTTGTGGCCAGAACTTGGGTCAAACCGTGAATGCGAATATTAGCCGCCTCATCCCTGTTGAAGTTGTTTGTTTTCCTGATCCAGATGTTCTCATTAATCCATCCACAACACCAACTGATGGTCAGGAGTAGAACTTTTTATTCTGCTCTAATGAAACAGGTTGTGAAACGTTAGCAAGTGCGTGTTACTACTACTAGTTGACTAATAATTTAAGTATATTTTGCATATTACACAAATGAATGAATCTATTTCATGAATGGTGTTCTATATTTGCAGGAATGAGACGACCGCCATCAACCTGATTGAGCGCCTGCTCAACAAGCTGGACAACCGTGTGCGCCCCAACATCTACGGCCCCCCGCTCAATGTCAAGTGCGACTTCTACATCCAGAGCTTCGGCTCCATCGACGAAGTCAACATGGTGAGTCTGAAACGTTGTCAAGATACTCAATTAGGTGCATTATGGTTATATGTTAATTTCTTCTTTTTGGGATACAAGGTAAGCTCGAAACATTGTGGATGTAGTATTGTCCAGTGTTGAAGTGGGTATTAGATTCATTACAGTTTGACTTATTTTTGTAACACAGTAAAACCTCGCTATATGAGGGACATGATTTAGAGTAGAAGGGTGTTCCCATTAGTGAGTGGTCTTCACAAGTGTAACCTTTTTAATCTCTAGTAACAAATTTTGTGGCAAACGAAGACAAAACTTGTTCCCTCTATCAAGGCGTAACGATTAGTGAGTCAACCAAGCTTCGAGCTTTTAATGTACAAGCTTATACAAGTACGTGTACCAACGTATTTTAGTGGTGGGAAACCGAAGAAAAGAGTACATTGTAACCGCTGTTTTATTAGTGCCGATCACTCTATCAACACATCATTGGCAAACTGCACGGGGCCGTTATTACTTCATCCTCATCTGCGTCTTGCCCATAAACACACATTAGCAAAGACAAATAAACCTTGACGCTCGTCTTTGTTGAGAGCGTTTGCTTGTTTTTATCTACGCTTCCTCTTGGGTACATGACTCTACATGGGTTAAAATGATAGTGCCACGGCCATTTTAGGGAGATGTTATATTGAACATCGTTATCTATATACTATGTTCACGAGACACACGCACATTTCTTCTTTACAGACATCATAACAAGAATATATGTTTATGTTATAAAAATCGGCACGGGTGCAGTACACTGTACATTGTGCTTGTTATTCATGTTCTGACCCCGTGTAGGGGTCTATATGTACATGGATGTATCTTCCACAACACATTCAATGGAGAGGTTGTCCCTTTTGGAATATTTCATATGCTATCCTTATGTAAGTTTGGAACTGAGAAATTGTCTCTTAAGAAATTTGACAATAAACAGATTACTCTGCCTACGTTGACGGATGCTTTATTCCCAAGACACTAGTTGAAGAAGCATCTGAAGCCAGCACTTCATTTCATTTAGCGCTATATCGCTTTTATTTGCATGGGATACTCTTCTAAATAAACAGTTGGTTCAGTTTTTATTGGAAACCTCATTCGTCACTGTCAATGTTGTGAGGAAATTACGTATTTGCATTAGAGTTTTCGTCTTTTGAGAATGAAAGTCCGATTGGTTTAGAGGGTCGTGGAACCCAATGCAGTAGAACCGCTGTGTAAAGACCGCCCTGCAAGTGACCTCATTAAAGAGTTCGTCTCTTCAGGGGCGGTCGTGGTTGTACCTTTTTGGTGGATTGGGACAACAACAATGGATCATTTTATAGAGGTGGTCTCTTACCGGAGGTTCATGCGGGTCTATATTGAGACGTTGACTTCAAGTAAGGTTCAACTATATTCCAATCCAGCTCTGAACGATATCCCCATACTTGCTATCAATTGTAAGATATAAAAAAATACACACACACACCAAAAAGGGGGTGGGGGGCGGGGGATAAGAAAGCACGATGCACATACGATGAAAGACAAGAACACTTAGTCCGTTGTATTGTGGGTTATACGGAACTTACTACACAGACAAGCGGTACTTGAGCATGGAAAAGCCTTTACATAGTCTAGCCAAGGAGATTTCTCAGAAAGTAAAAAAAGTTATTATCTATCACAGATAGCTGTTTGCATTGGTAAATGGGGCAGCCAGGATGTGCTGCACAATCACTGATGAGGAGTTTACACAATAAATCTAGCGGCTACACAAGTTCACACAGGCCTACTTGTAGTGCTCAAGTAGTTCCGGCTCCAGCCTTTAATATACAATGTACGCATAACAATCAAATGCAGACCACCCATTGGTAGCCCCGTTTAAATATAATGAGAACACACCAAGGATTTTGTTGATCGAGACTAGCCCTTTGCTTGAGCTGCAGGTTTTGGGGTGGTTTCATACAAGACGGTATGCGTAACATCTGCATGTACATGTACATTTATTTGAGCAACAATTCAATGCAACCAAATCGTGCCGATTACAAGGACTTATATTTGTGATAATTTTTTTTAAAATAAGATGCTTAGGTACAACATAAAACAACTTGATTAAACTTAAAGATTGCAAAACAGCGAGAATAGCACGTAAAAGCTATAGCTACAATAGAAACTCGCTCGATCTCGAATCTGAAGTAGAAAAGGCAAAATGCACAATGTAGCAACTATTCCAGACGTGTTTAAAGGGAAAATAACCTCGAGATATCAGAGAATTCAAGATAATTCGCACCTATAATATTGCCAACAAGATTCTACTGCACCATACACAATCAAGTACACAGTATTATTAATGAGGTACACACTTAATCAATCATCGTGTACATGGTGATGTTGTGCCACTGCAAAGCATGGCCTTGCTCTTGACCAGACATCACAAACTGTCTCTTTTGACTTTAGGAAACTAGCAAAGCCAAATATCAGTATTTTATTTTCATTTTTGCCAACGTCAACAGCTTGACAAAAGGACATTACTGCGTGTTTTATTCTTCTTCTAAAAGTCTTAAAATAGTGGGAATGAGTTCCGGTTTTTTGATCACCTAACAATAAATAACTGGATTTTAATGTTTAATGATATGACATAATTACTCACAACACAATTGACACATCCAAATGCAAATACCCATCAAACACAAAAAAAATAAGGAAAACAGTGTTTAAAATCTAATTTTAAACACAAAAGAAGTACAAGATTTAAAAGCAGGAGCCCAAATGCTTCACCGGTTCATAAAAACACAAGGCGTGAACGGCAAAGCAATAATCATCAGTCTACTGGAGGATGCATCACGGTCACATGTCAATGTACCTTACTTGAACAAGAACTCACTGATAGGGCCATCTTTTACCTCTCTGTAATACTGAGAAGCATTCGAATTCACAATAGGGCCACTCTTTTCAACGCCCACTAGTGTCCACTTACCCCTGTACATTGTACCTCACGAACACCTCACGAACAGGGACATCTCAGTAACACGATCAAATATCTAACAAGGACAGCTCAAATAAGATGGACATCTCCCATAGCATAGACACCTCACTAACAGGGTCATCTCACTAACAGGGACACCTCACTACCATGGGGACCCTACTTGCATAGACACCTCAATCACAGGACACCTCACAATGACCGATACATTCATTGTGATCATAACATTTTCAGGACTTCCAAATCAACGTGTACTTCCGGCAGCGATGGTACGACGAGCGGCTCAAGTTCACGGACCAGGAGGCGGCCGTCGCCGTGCCGTACAGGTTCGGTACACAGGGCAAAAATGAGCCATGATATACCGAAATATGCATAATTTCTCTTCCCGTAGATAAAATGAAATAATTTATACATATTTAGATTGTCGAAAGTTGGTACTTTGTTATTGTATTTGAGTTTCGGTATTAGGATCAAGATACAGATAAGATACATTTATACCACATACCAACATTTAAATTTGGAGTAAGGGCCTTTTGCTCCAGCCTTGAATGCAAGCACTGTTATTGTTTTCAAATATGCAAATTAACTTGTTCTGATAGGCAGCAAACACAAGTGATTTTATGCATTTTGAATGTGGTTCTGATTAAGGGGGCAGGTAACAGATGGCACATTCCCTTGTAGGTACATCGACCGCTTCTGGCTGCCGGACATCTTCTTCCCTAACGAGAAGGACGCCGCCTTCCATAACGTGGTCGTGCCCAATCAGGTGATCAAGATCTTCCCGGACGGCCTCGTCAGATACAGCACCAGGTGGGACATAATCAGCTGTAATCAACACATGGAATATTTCTTAATAAGGAGCCAGGCGGGTGCACTTGAAGTTCGGGGAATGTGTGTGGGGGGGGGGGGGAGTGATTTGACGTGCCATAATTCCTTCTGATACGATACGTTTCAGGGGAATCTTAAGCAGAAAAAATATAAAAAATCTAAACAAAAGTTTGGAGAATAGCATCCATAATCTCCCCGTAATGCGTAATCATTTGTTAGATCATCCTCATCTAGTCCACCCTTTAAGTGGAGCATTTTGATTTTGACCAGATTTTGACCTGTCAGATCACTGTATAAGAACAATTTAGTAAAAACCAAGTCAACATAGCTGTTATCGATCGAAATAGACACTTTAACCCATGGGTAGATATTGAAAACACTTTGTTTATGTGCTCCGTGTGAATGATATACTCGTAGTGATGTTGATCATGTTTTGGAGGAAACAAGCATACATCTGTTCACACTATCAACTAATGAGTCTTCAAGATGCATTTTTCATGTCTAAAATGATACCCACTGCCAAGAGGGAGAGAAATTTGATATTCCGCTTGTCTGATTTTTTTGCAAAAATAAGACAAATATTGACTGAACTCGGTTAACAAGTTTGAACGTTTGACTTATCAGCAATTGATGGTGTTTTTCATAACCAAACTCAATCTTACACAGAGAAAAAACCAAGAAGCATAAAGTGCATATCCATGAATTGAAGTATATATACTTCAGTTCATGGATATGCACTTTATGCTATAGCAGGAATTTATATATTCCTGGCTTTAGTGAATAGGTTTACCCTGCTCAAGTTGCAATTTTGGAAAATGCAGTAAAACATCGTAATGATACTGTCTAGTACCGTATATTCCTGATTTTACGTGCTCCCATGGTAGGATCTCTCTTTAATGGTCTGTTTACTATTCCCTTTAGCAAATGTCAATGTACTCTTCGTGACAAGATTCAACATTGACGAAGCTTAATGTCCGTGATAGTTTTGCAACATTGTCTACTCAATGACGTAGTGGTTCGAATTATACTCGTACATATATTTGCCTGCATAGCGATAATCGATAGGGATTCACATTCGTGACTATGAGAAAGATTTTTGATCAATCTAAAATGAAAGGATCAAATATTACCAAACAGTAAAACGGAAAACGAGTTCAGTATAAAGCAGGTGACCCCTGTCGGAGTTACTGTAAATTGAGCGACATTCCCCTACAGAATGGTCAGAAGATAAATGACCTATAAAATCAATCTCCCCACATTTGGAAATTATACACATTTTGCATACACAGAAAACTGAGTGACTACCACCATAAAAGCAGCTTGAAACTGAATGACACCCCCTGTTCAACCGCACAAAACTGAGCGACCAGCTGTTTCGCTTCACCCGGCCCCACTCCCTGATAACATTTGACCGTTCCCAACTTCTACACAATACAAAGCCAATCTCTTTATATTTAGGTTGACCCTGAAGCTGGCCTGTCCCATGTATCTGCTCAATTTCCCCCTGGATTACCAGGATTGCTTCCTCAAGATCAGCAGCTGTGAGTACAATATAGTTAATGTGTTACCCATTTGAACATATTTTAATATAATTATGCATTGGGTTATTAATATAGAGAAGACATCTTGTTTTGCAAAAATTCGATTGTAATTCTCGCTCAAAGTTCTTTATATCAATTACGATTGTCTCTCTATTAGAATGGCGGGTTTGTTTAATTTAAAGTACTTTTCTTCAGACTCATACACGGAGGCAGACGTGATCCTCGAATGGCTCAATGACGACCCCATGGAGATCAACGAGGGCGAGGTGTCGCTGCCGCAGTTCCAGCTGCTCAACATCACCACGGGGCGCTGTGAGGAGAAGTACACTACAGGTGAGGGGGAATACACCATGGGTGAGGGGGAATACACCACGGGTGCGGGGGAATACACCACGGGTGAGGGGGAATACACCACGGGGCGCTTCGAGGAGGAGTACACCACAAGTATATGATTGAATAGGATGTTTACACCTGCTGGGTTTTCGAATTTCCATTACAATGGCGGCCATCTTGAATTAATAGAAAATGACAGGGATGTCAGGAGTCTTACTTAGCTTACTCTGTGGAGAAAAACCGTCCATCCCATTTGAATACACATACCCCATGGGAACAAAAGTATATCTTGCCACCTAAATGCAAGATGACTTGAATTATTTGTCCTAATTTTCTAAAGTTTCATCCACATTAAAGTCTTTTACTGTTTTGTAGTCAATTGCAAAATTATTGTGCAACTATTACAGCCTTACATAGGCTAATAGTTACCACAGTTCTGTAAAGGGTTAATCCACACGTGTGTCTATCTACTTTCCCATCCCCATATAAAACAGAACCTCCAGTCATTTTGTTTTCCATTCCAGGTCAATTCTCCTGCTTGAAAGCAACATTTAACCTCCGGAGACAGGTGGGATTCTACATACTCCAGACGTACATCCCATCTATGCTGATCGTCTCCCTCTCATGGGTATCATTCTGGATCAGCAAAGATGCAGTCCCAGCCCGGATCACGCTGGGAGTGACCACCGTGCTGACCATGACTACGCAGCTCAGCTCATCGAGGTTGGGTCATAGATTTTATATTTTCAAGAAGTCATATTTACACATTTACATCCATTCATTCTCATTCTATGTCTTGGTCATTGATGATTTTTAATGTATGTTATCATCGCGATTTATGTCTATAAAATATATGTTCGTGTGACTTTTGGACACTGTTTCCGGGCATTCACAATGATATACATTCAATTCATATGTACTCAACTTTCTACTACACGTATCGCTATCATACAGCATTTAATATTACAAACCAATCAAGTATAACTAAACTAAACCTGCCAACACAAAGTCAACTAAAACGAAAAAGATTTCGTCGGAACGGGAACAAACTTGTGTATAAAAATGTCAACATACAGTGGAACCTTTCTATGTTGACACCTCTGATTCAAGAACCCCTCCTGTCCCATGTAGACACAGTTCACGCTTCCCTTTTCCTGTACATATCCTATAACTGTAAAAGTAGCCTCTCTTTTATGGACACATGTCCAACGTGACACTTTTACACTTCTTTCGAATGTGTTCAATAAGACAGGTTCCACAGTACTGGTTATAAAAATATTGACAATGTTATCAAGACACACTTGGTGAGCTCAATATACATGTATAATTCTCCTATCGGAAACCAGAAATTGCAATAATATAGGATGTGTTCGTCTAAACGTATACAATGTATGTATTAGCAGAAGATCCATCCCATTTTAGATGTGACATCAAGTCCTTGGGAGACTAGAGTGGTTGGAATGGGGATTTGTACCCATTATAGTGCATTGATGTCATTTCGTTCAAAGTAGTCATATGGTATTCTTGAGTGTCTACTTGCCCTCTCATTTATTAGATATATGTAGCTGAGAAAAAACAAACATTGAATGATTACTTTTTATTTAGTAAGGCCTACTTCTAAATTCCATCTTAGATGTACATGTGTTTAGTGAAAGACGAAACTATGTATTTAATTTGTACCTCACTGAGGCAAACCAATGTCTATAGGTTGTTTAGGATAGTGTCAAACAACATTGGTTCTATAATCTAATATTTCTCTGATGGAAAATAACATACATATTTATATATCTTTGCTGGTGCTATGAAAACAAGTGAATGTAAGCTCTAGAACACTGGATCCTGATACCATGTTCCTGCTGTTTGAGATGGCTCAGAACTCTGTCTTAATTAACGACTCACACTGTCTGCTGCAACTTGATGTGAGAAAGAGAAACGTACACATTACTATGCTTTTTAGACTAACTTGGTTAATGTATTTTGTAGTATAGGTTTTTGATATTTCTGAACATTATGCTTCAACTCCACTGTATGTAGATAGGTGAATGTCACCAGAATTGACAATCCATATTGGTTTCATATGTAATCATTTGATAGATTAAGAAATGAAAAAATGACAATGCAGTAAGCATATGAACTAAGGGTCTTGAATGGACCCAAATACGAGCCGTTTTGATCTGCCGAATATGCTTTTTGTGGTCAACAAGTTACAAATCAAATTTAGAAAACAACAGTGGCCCAAACGATTTGATCTGTAGACGGACATACGGTCGGCTGGACGGACGCAATTAATTATAAGCCCACTCTGTAATAAGAACTCTAAGTGTATGTACGGGTATTGGAGATGCAAGTAATTACCCATTACATTACAGTGAAAATGAAGATGACGACAATGATGAAAAACTGTCTAACAATCCTGGTATTTCGCTGGAGCCCGGAGCTGGGTGAGAGAATTGCTACACAAGTGTACTAGCATTCGTAATAGTGGAAAATGGTTCTTTTTCATGGAGCATCATTTTCGGTGGAAATGAATTCCATTCTTCAAATATTTACAACACCTCCATATTTCTTGGAGAACGCTGCTGGAGTAAAAGCATAAACAAACATAAGTGAAGGCAAAACAAAATTATAATGTAGAAAAGCTACAGCGCCATTTTTATATTCATTATTCTGAGCCTTACTACTTCACCAGGTTTACCATTTTTGATTCCATTCAAATAAAATTACATATATGTATAACACACAAGTCACAAAGTTATCGTTATTCTTTTCCAACAATTCCTTGAAGGCCCCAACAGCTTATTAGGACGTTTGGCCCACTATGTTTGGTAACCCCAGGCATTGGTGACTACCACCAGGAGCTACATACACACGCAGGTGTGTGTATTAACACATGCTGCACGGAGAACCATTTTGCACACAGCACTATCATTAGATCTGTGTTGTAATAGTTTGCACTGAGAGAGGCATGGGATACACTAGAACGTCTTTGTTAAGATCACCAAATATCAGATACAGGTTTCAGGAAATGGGGGAGCAACAAGTGAAAATATTGAATTGGTGTATGTGCAAAAACTTGTCAAAAATATCAGGAACCCCATGACAATGACATTGTAACCACTGGGCACGATTGGTCCCAATGGAGGTGGTCCCAACAAAGATCTCGTTATGAATGTTTGAGACCATGAGAAGTGCTCTTACTGCAGAAGTGATCTCAATAGAGAGGTGATTATAAACGGGGGTTGTACTGGGGAAAGAGAAAAAAATCCCTTACCCAACAATTTTGGATTGATTAGCGTTTAGAGAAAACCTCTCTCATTACAAACGCTGTAGAAGACGTTTGTACGTTGTGTTTTAGGTTTTCCTTGAAAGGTTTATGTGTTTAGCATGCATGGTCATGATTTTGTGTGCCTGTCTTGAGCGTGTTTTCTGTTTGGCCAGCATAATGACTCTTTGACATAATTATCATTCACAACTATGTTCATTTGAAATATGAAGCTGAATACGGTCTTGTTCAACGCTGGGTCCCCCTTACATTATGGCAATTATGGTTATCAGGTTATGCCTTCTACTGAACATAAGGGATTTACGCAATGCACATGGTACCTGGGATCACAGGTGTCCATGCAGATGCTATTAGACCTGAAATCAGCATTACTGAACTCCCGTATGTGTTGAAATGTTCCATTTTAGCTACAACCGCCGATAGGTCCAGTTTTTTAAAAGTGGGATATACCTACAGGATTCCATAGGTTTCGTACGTGCGGAGGTTCGTAGACATGCCAAAACCCCATGGAAATAGGTAGTAAAAATCAGTAACAAAGTCTGCTGTACACGCGGACCTGCCTATGAAAACAGAATTACATACAAATGTGTTAATGACATGAATGAAACTATAGATGAGGTTGTGGCATCAACACACAGCATTTCCGCGTTGTTCTCCTTTCTTCTGGCAGCCTGGCGTTTTATAGATATGCATGGTGGTCACCGTATGGCGGCCGCCAGCCGACTCCACGAGGCTCCCTGGGCCATCATATACGGTACAAGGAGTAGTAACTTTGTTCACGAGATATAACGGTGCTTCTCGGCGAAGCAGATGTATTTTACAACATGTACGGGCGATATTTTTTTGTTTAATGTAAGTGTTATCATGCAACAAAAAGCCCTCTTGTTGTTTATTATCATCTCACGTACGTACATGTAGTTGGGTTGAATGCGAGCTTAACAATTCATACTTTGCTGTTTATAATGACATTACAACCGCAGGGCTCGGCGTGAAGGCTTTGCCACGTCCATCATAAAAGAGCTGTTTACCAGGAAAAGTCACGAGACATTCACAAATGTTATCCATTTTTGAAATTATGATACCGAAGGCAGGTGTTTGTAGTTTATGACCAATGATTCTAGTGTGGTTTTATTACCTCACTAAACATGCTAGGGCAATGCGACCTGTGCAATATTTACATCTAATGCAGGGTTATTGGGCAGAGTATTAGGAAAGTGCTTAAGGGTAGGTTGTGGCAGCCCTTAATGTTGAGTTATGAGTGCTATAAAACAAAGAGAGCTGAGAAAGTTTTTATTTTCAATAAGCAGGATCAGTATTGTAGGAAAACAAGCATATCACAAGCAAAATTCTACATGCATAGTGGCTACATATTTCATTGAATGAAAATGTTAGACATGTAGATTACTTACAGGTACATGTCGATATTGTAAACTTGCATTACACCAAAGAGCATTAAACTATCTCTGATTACACGTCATCCTGCCATACTATTTTTGTCCATAGGAAGGTATGTTTCTACTGGCGTGGAAAAAATACAATTAGTACTTTCTAAACTCCAAGAACCAATCACCGTAGATTTATTAACCTACATGCACACTTTCACTTCGTTTGTTAACTATAAAAAACTTTGTTGAGAAAAAAACACGCATTCTTAATTGCATAAATATGTGGAAAAAATATTTTTGCTTGTCGTAACTGTTGTCTGTCGCATGTATACATGTGTACATTGTGAGTAAAAAGGCAAACGTTAAAAAACCGCTTGTAGCTTGTTACTTCAAATGTCAGCCTTCAATTGGTGAGAACACCTGAAAAAGATTATATGTTTGTACAATTTTCAGTTGACTATTTTGACCATTTAGATTTTTTTCTTTATTTATAGTTTTATTACGTTTTTGTTGTGCTGTACATGATTGTGTACCACATCATGTTAGTATTAAACGTTCTTTGTAATGGAATCTTATTTTTACAACATATCCATAGTGGAAAATATAATTTCGCTTGTGGTTTTTGGTGGCAGCATTTTCCAATTTAAGAAATAACTTTTTTTATCCTGTTTGTGAAATATGGAGGGTAAAACAATGGTTTTATAAGTGATGGATTGCCTGGGACATAATCATGTATACGAGTAGATATGATTGCACACTGCGTATAGTAATAAACGCATATGGACACTGTAACTGTCATTTTGAGAGTGCCTGTAGTGCTTTGTGCACCACGATAAATGATGGATTACCAAGCAATAACTAAAGAAAAGCAAGCCTGCACACAAAATACTCACCACAGCAACTACAGACAGCTCACATAACCGCATACTACAATTAAAACACACAGACACACACCATTCATATGAACAAAGCTGTTGAAACTGTGAGTGTACAACGGAAACCACAGAGTCCATTAGCGCTAATCATCATACATTGTCCCTCATATGACAGTAAAGAGGTAGAAGCCATTTCTGGAACAAATGGAACAAAGACGCATTCATCACATGATTCACGTGCATGGCAGGCCATTATCCCTACTTCCTCTTTCTCCTGCCAGGTCCGCCACGATGAAAGTGTCCTACCCCAAGGCCATAGACGTGTGGTACGCCTTCTGCATGGTGCTCGTGTTCGGCGCCCTGGTCGAGTATGCGTTCGTCAACGTGCTGCAGAGAAAACGGACGTCCCAGGCCGGACGGAGGAGGACGCTGGCGGCTGCGGGCCGACAGCCCAATAATAACGGCGACTGCCGCGAGGAGGAGCCACTGAACGACAAGGCTGTTATAGTGAGTGAATGCAGTGTGTGGAATACTATGCTAAACTGTCACATAGTAACTACGGCAAATTGATATTTTATCCAAAAGGCATAGCCTGATAAGAAAGGTTTGCAAAAAAAGTTTACGAGACATTTCTTTTACGTGAACTTCAAACATTGTGCCTCTACGTTCGGGGCGATGTTATGACGTCGACGTTTCCAAATCCTGGAAAGTGTGGAATGAGCATGCTAATGATTCTGAAGGACCATGCAAAGGGTTTCAGGTTATCATATCGTTCCCGTCAATGTGTGATTTATAGTAAAAACATGCCAGGTGTACGATTGCGTTATGCATGTAGTGAAATGAAATCCTTAATGCGTCATTCACATATCTGTTCAATAGAATATGATGACTGCAAGAAGGTTTAGCAATGTTTGGGAAACTAGTTCCTGTCGTCTGTAACATTTTCAAACTTATTTTCATTACCTTCTGCATCGTGTTGGTGATTGTTTTTATTTTAGTCTAGATGTACATATTAGTGTTTTGTATATGTTACCTTCACATATTATATACAGTATCTTATGCACCCCTATGTATCTTCCTTCTGAATGCACCACGCCAGCCTACTAGGCCAGCTTTTGAATATTTTAACTATGACACTTGATTCACTCAAGGAGAGAGTTTTCAGAAAATAACTGCTACGATTCCCAAATGTGTGGAAACATGTGGATTGAGAGCCTAAGTGTTAAACTTCTTAAAGGCAGCCATAGTGAAGGTGCTCATCATTTCGTTCCAAGTAGGTATGACTTTGCTCAAAAAGTCCCATGAGCATAGATGTTCACACAGCTGACCACTCTTCAATATCCACAAACTCCGTGACCTGTGGTCAGTATCAGTTCACAAACTTAATCAACATGCCGTTTCCGGTATGTACATATACCTCTCTATTAATGCTATCGTGGGGATTGGTTTGTATATAAGTGATATCTTAAAGGATATATATGTTGGTCTCCTCATGAGAACCGGTCTCATGATAGACTTGATCACACCATAGAGGCTGTCTGAACCGGATGCTCTACTGTATATAAACTTCACCGTAAATGCTCGTCAAGTTGTGCTCCATAATGCCATGAACTGCATAACTCTATAACCTCTCTATGCAAACCACATGTGGGATTGGACTCAATAGAGAGGTGGAAAGTGGTCTCGTTATGGAGGTTTCCAGAGCAGACAGCAAAATGGTCTTATCATGAAGATTGTTTCTTGACAGAGGTAGTCTTATTGTGGCCAATACGTTCACGTGTTCACTGAGTGCCCACCTTCTATATGTACACTTTCATTGCAGTAGCCTCGAGTGCACGACACTGTTTCCTTTCAGAGCCTTGAAGACGGGGAGTCGCCAAACAGCTGTGATACGCTGGAAGACTGCATCGGCTGCACAAAGTCCAAACTGACACTAACCTCAGAAGGACTGGACAAACTTTCGAGAGTTGTTTTCCCGCTTGCCTTTCTCATATTCAACATATTGTACTGGACGATTTACACGCAGCGCTCTGATTTTCGTCCATCTGTTAACATGTAATGTAAGCATGAGTACATTTGCAATTTCTTTTAAAAACAACTTCCTGCTCCAAGTTGTCATTTTAACATTCGATGTTTGTATAATTTTAAGCTGTGTGTAATGTTCTTCTTATAATATTTAGTGTCAAACAAAAACTATGGATTGTTGCACTAGCCTACGTTCACATATACGCGATTTTTCTTGCGATGCAGCGACGGGCCAAGTGATTTTTTTAGATCACATGTTTGTATTGATATGTTCACAGTTCCGTTTATATTCTGGCTGTTCCGTTATGCAATTTCTAAATATCATTCTTTTTTGTCCTTCTTTCCGTCTATCTCAAAAACAGTTACTTGCAAAATCGCATTAAAATCTCTTTTGATGTGAACACAAAAATCATCGGTCGCTACGTTGCATCATGCATAAACGCATACTAAAAATGACAATTTGGCGCTCGAAAAGGAATTCTTTGTGTATTTTTATTCATATGTAGTCTCTCCGTATGTGCTATTATATTCTTAGATATTTTAATTTAATTGCGTTATCATAAAAGTCTCAGACGCTTATCTTATGGGTGATATGCACTTTTATTTCATTGTCTTAATTTCAATTCCTTCCAACAAACTACATATGTCAAAACCGAACCAAAATTGATAAACACATTAAACATATGTGACAAAAAATTGTTGTTTCAGGAAATGGAAGCAGTGTATGAAAACGACAACAACCACGACTCACCGGCCACCACAAGGTTCTCATCCAAGCCCGCCACGAGCGCCCCTAGCGGGCAGCCGCCGTACTACCGGCGTCTGCTGACCACCCTTAACAGTCGCGTGGACATGTGTTGTGGCCGCATGACAGCCGATGGCATGGACAAGTGCGCGCGCATCGTGTTCCCTCTAGCTTTCCTCTTCTTTAACATCTGCTACTGGTCCATCTACACTCAGCGCATAGTTTTCAAAAACATCCACAAACAACCAGATTTATAACAAGCCGGAGTCAATATCCTTCATCGTGGATTTTTTTTGGTCAACTGTAGATTTCTTACTATCATTACTTACATTAATTAAAAGTTCTTCATAATGTGCTCATCAAATGTGGGCAATGCATGTTCCATGATTCTTTATCACATTAGCTGTGCAGTACCTTATAATGCTCTCTCATTAAGTTTGTGATTAAAGAAAAGTGTGGTGAGCATCATGACAACCGGATGTATCGTTGGTCCGTTAACAAATGGAGCCAGCAGTCCTGAGGAACTGCATGCATTTTATATGGGGGGAGAGTCGTTAATGTTCATCATCGTTCATCATCAGACTGAGGCAAAAACTGCATGGCAGCCACTAGCAACGTCTGCTAGGCAGCTATTTAAATATCCGCATGCCCATTACTGCCCCACCAAGGCAAAGTGATGAAAAGAATGCATATCCGGCAGCCTTAACAGCATACGAGCCCTGTAAGAATTTCCACATATACTATCCAACAGATGAATATCATCTTTAAATTGTCTTCATATCCACTTGTAATCTGTACTGATGCAGTGATAGGGAATGGTGTAGTTGGTATCAAGAAGAATAGTTTACAAGTGTATAAAACAACAGCAGTATGAAGGGTAGAACGGGTTAGGTGGGAATAGTGCGTGTTTACACTGGCAAAGGGTGGGTGTGGGGTAGGGATATTAATGATTTTTTATTGGTGGATTTGTGCAGGGTGAATAAAAAATTTAATTATTTAAAAGAAAAAAAAACAATAACATGAAATCACGCAAAAATCATATTTTGACAATTGTGTGCATATTGTGAGTGTGGTTGTTTCTAATTTCATCATGAATGTTTAATTTTAATATTATTTCAGTTTTTTACTTAAGAGCAATTGACATATCAAAGTTTTGTACATTTAGCTACAGTTGTTTATTACCGAAAAAAAATCTGTCAAGTACATATCTGGTCTGAATTTATATGGTTTTTGTTTAAACCAAATGCAATAAATTCATGGCATTATATAGCTTCTAACGCTTCTGAACATGCGATTACTATCATTTGTCTAACATTTCCATGCATAATGTTTTTTTCGTGTTTTTATAACAAATATACAGGAATGATATGGCTATACAGTCAAGATTGCTCAAAATATTTTTGATTTAAATTATGTTTCTTCATTTGCATTCTTAGACCATAGCATGTACATATTGATTCTTTTCATTGTAAGCAAGCAGTGTTATTATAAATACAGACTGTAGCTTCATTTTTGACATGTTTAATGTAACTTTTTTTATATTGTGTCATGTCCGTATTATTATTACTGTGCCGGTTATACAAAAACATTCTCGTAGTGCCTATATTATGTAAATAATTGTATTTCACGAACAATATAAACCATTATGATGTTGTGAAATGAGGATCTTTACACAGTTGGATTTTATCGTTTAATAATTGTTTGGTGACTCGAGATCTGAAAGAATAAAACTAACACGAAGTGGCAAAACGTAAAGCTGTCATTATACTAAAACACACACTCCCAGCAGTAGAAGCAACAGCAGCAGGAGCAGCAGTAGCAGCACACTCTGATAGGTAAACTGTGGCAATAATTTCCTTTTACCACAACAGTCGAAAGTTTATCAGGATATTCTTTGTCAGAATACCCGTATTATCGCACATGAACACAGAAGACTCTGAAACCCTATGCCATCTGAAGTCTCTGTAGTTTGTTTCATTCAATCTTAATATCAACAGCATATGGTAATTAGAATTATATTTAGAAATGAAAAATATTACGCATATAGCCTCCTGTACTTCCTCATTTCTGTTTATCAAATGTGACACATAAATCACCTTGGACTAGCGAAGGCCAAATATTAGAACACTTTTAGTATCCATATATATGATTTCTTGTCCATGAGCAAATATAACAATGCGTCTAAAATCAAGGACTATCGAGTTGTGTGTATTTGTCGGGAGCCATTTAGTTTTTTGTAGGATTTTGATGGCTTCAACCCGATAATTAGACAGGGCAACATTCATAAGGAAAATTGGTAGATCTATCATGTACATGTATAAATTAACACGTATGTCGAAAACCTCGAAACAAAATGCATTTTTTTCTGACATGACTATATATGGAGTTCCTAACTATATCCTTTCCATTATGTATAGAACTAAATTAAAATGGCGAAGATGACTATTGAAGCATGTGCACATATAAAAAATACGTGGGTAATTATTTCGATTGTTGTTTTGCGTTCACTCAGTGACATTATTTATTTTCAAGTTCTAGTGGTAAATAATATAAAATCCGATTGATTATTACACTTTTTTTTAATACCATTCATCTAAAACGTTTTCTTGATTATTACTGGATCTGACGTAAGATCCTCTTCATTCCGTCATTCTGAGATCAAACCGCGCTCTTTACAATCATATAAATCGCATGATTATCAATGTATTACACTTTTTGTTTACGAGCCCGAATCATATTGTCATCTTATCATAAAAAATAGAAAAGAACAATAGCGTACAGTAAAACTCCGCAATGGGGACACCTCCCAATTAGGTACGCATTTGCGTACTCCTGTTTGCTATATAAAGTACAACTTCAATAGAAACGTTTCACAAATAGCGGACACCTTGGTAATGGGGACATTTGTCCACTACTACCCCCACCAGTGTCCCTTATAGCGGGGCTTCACCTTACTTACCAGCATGCACGTGTTTGACTTCCCACGCTTCGTGCACGTTATGAGAATCACGCTGATTGATTCCCCTGCCAGTCCTATCACGCCGCCAGAACACATGCTCACGCCCACAACGCGTGGACACCAGGTAAGTTTTATACTATATATAACGTGAATGAAAATGTGAGTACATTTTAGGCTGATGGGCCTTATCTTTTACATCAAAGTATTTATGGAATCAAGAAAGTTACTTCCTTTATCAACTAAGATGCCATTTTAAGTGGTATATTGTCATCCTGGTATATATCCTAAAAGCTCATAAGTAGGGGTATTGTGGCGCAACCAGTGGATTTCATGGGTAATAAGTGGAAAAGATTTTTTTGTGGAAAGTGAGAAAATCAAGATGAATTAAATCCGCTTCCGTATCTAGACCGACTATTGGTGGCATGGGGTCGGGAGGAGGGTCGGGGGTGAGGGGGCAGAGTCTCCCATGAACCTGCCAGCGTTTATCATGATATAAGCATACTGTATATTGTAGCATGTCCTAATGATATGAGAATAGGTCATTTGAATCTCTTTTTTGTAGATAAATACAGTGACTAAGTTTGAGATAAATCCTTTCTAAACTTACTGTCGTAATATTTTCAATGACCAACGTCTCAGACTAATTGCTGTCACTATATGTGGCAGTAGGCAACAGAAAAAGTCTCAAACTATGGGCACAGAAATTGTCCGAAAACCTAACAGCATTGTGACAGTAGAAGAGGCTCTTCCTGTAAGTCGCCCACAGACGAAACCAACAGCAAATACATCTGTTCTTACTCTGGTGACAACATTTGGAAGGAGAAGTAGAAGCTGGTCAACAGAAACGACGACGTTAATGGGTGTCGAGAAATATAATAAAATAGATAAAAACACGTGTGACTTACCTCCCACATCACCCCACCCCGCCCAATTTCACATTGACGATGATAGGTCAATATGCAGAAGACGCGAAACAATGAGAAAAACAATATTGCCAGCCCATTTATGATGCCTCTTGTGCATATCTTGTGGCCACAATTTATGGGATGATCTGTAATAACGGACTGTGACCTTTCAAATCCGACTGGATGAAAAGGTAGGCTCAGAGGAAAGTTGAGAAAAAGCAAATCATAATACGGGATTTTTCATGAGCATCGACAAGGCCAGCTTTAAGAGGAAATACTTTAGGATACTCGAGTTAGACCTCCAGACGACCCAGAAAAGGAAAAGAAGGATCAACAACTAATAAAATCCACAGGCAGAAATAATCATAATCACTTATCCTACTAATCATAATCACGGAGAATTGTGAACAGCCGTGGTTGCTTCTGTTTCATGCTCCCATTATTTCCTATTGTAGCCGTACTGGCGGCACTTACGGTTTCATCTGTACATCCTCCCAAAGCCGCAGACGATGCCACAGTTAAGCAGAGAGACACAGAACCAGCCCGAAGTGCGTCTTTCTCTACGGAACCAGCCAGATAACACTATCTGACCAAATGACACTAACCTTCGGAGGTATTCTTGAGCATCCGGAACTATCATCGTCTAAGTGAAATTGGGGGTATACAAGCAAATTAGTGTTTAGCTTTTCTTGAATAGAATTTTGACACATAATACCATATATTTTTGTCACCAACTAATTTCTTGATTTCGGTGACTTTGTAGCATTCTCTTGCATGCCCTATTGACATACAAGTTAACATTTGGATAGCAAACGGTAAACCGAGTTCAATGCGCCATGCATCGTATGAATACAATTTAAAAAAAGTCGCAATTAATAACTTGAATGGTGATGTACAGGCGTGATAAAGAGGTTATGTTCACGTGAATATGAAGTAATAAAGGATGCTGCTGCCAATATTATCCCTACCTACTTACCAAGCCATCCGAATCGGAAAAAAGAGCCTAAACGATGCAAAACTAGACATAGTCGATAGCTTTCAAACGCAGCTATGCTAATATAAAATTGGCAGCATTGTACTAGAGAGATATTAGTACAATGTAGTCACCAGATGTTTGCAAATGGATTATAGAGCAGTTTTCATGTTATTTCTGCCATGCTGCTATAGCACAATTACATGTAAGTTATCAAACTATATATATATATTATAGTTAAATTTTGAAGTGTTGTGGTTCAGTTGCATAATGTTATTACTTGTAATAATTTATAGAATTGGATATCCGTATGTATAGGTTTTAGAACAAAACCAAGTTTGAAGTGTTTAATGTTTTGCTTATGATCTCTTTTTCAATGCAACCTAATTCTTTTATAACCATTGCCACCATGATAAGTGATACACCTAAGAACGTATGTAGCCTACATAGTTTGTCTGGACCGTATGGGATTGTGAAGGATGCATCCAACACAAATTCAAAGTTACTGTAGTAGAAACTGCATTGTGTAATATATAAGTGCAGTTGGAAGCGCGTTCAAATACATGTATGTGGCACCCTACATTCTAATAGTCTTAACCTATATATTAGGGTAAAACAAGTAATTTGACAAATCCAAAATGGCGACCAAGATGTCGTTGAATATATGATAATCATGTAAAGATAAATCGCCAAAGTAAAAATGCTCGTTTAGAGTGGTGCACGATCCTGTAAAAAAAATGCAAACACAATGTCCAGGCAGTGCGATTTATGTTCTACACGCATAAACTGAACGACTTCTAAGCATACAATATTTATTTTGATTTGTGTTTCTGTTTGGTTAAAGTAACATATATTTAGTGATGGGAGATCGTAAGTAATCCACTATAAAATAATGACCTTTACCTGCATAATATTTGATTCCGGCTTGCCAACTATTGACAGAGCAAATAATATTAGTTGCCAATGTTAAATGCTGTTAACAGTGGCCATAAATATGGGATAGTCTATGCATGTTGACAATTATCTCTTAACATAACAATCGATGGAATAGTCGAGTGCCATAGTCCACACTGACTACATTAATTTTGATATTTAAAAAAAGTTTATTTTTATTTTTTTTACACATAGCAATCTTATTGGGATTCTAATCTATTGTGTTATTTCGTGATCAAGCAGAGCAGTTGTATATTGAGGCAGGCACGCTAACCATTGGGCCACATGCCATAACCAAACGGTTTGCCATTCATATTGAAGTCGGTCAGGATCATGTCTGTAATATTACTTTTTAACTCACCCGACAAATCACTGACATGTCCAGGTTGTTAGAGATACGGTGGGTGAGACATGGAGGAATTGCATATTATATGTATTATATTATAAACACACACGAACGATGTGTAGTGAAGTCAACAACCCCCTCTTATTAAAAAAAAATCTGGATCTCCAAGCGAACCCTACCTCGAGTATCATTATTGTAAAGGAAAGGTTCGAGCTCATCCCTGGACCTGCCAGTGGTAATGGTAGATATTCTAATCTAATTATTCAAACCCTCTTGCATTCCAACTAAGAGCATTCGTGATCCTTTTCATCATTTAATACACGTAGTTTATGTCCCTTCGGTGGCAAGCTTAATCAAGATGGTTATCTCCGTTTTGATCATATAGTAACTGTGTACTGATATTTAAAAGCCCATAAGGTAAAACAACATACTTGCTTAACTTCTCCGTCCCATCGCGGGGCTGGCTCCAGTGATGTCACCACGCAATACGCAGATCCAGGGTGCCTCTATTCCACCAAAAAGTCTAATCAAGCATACAAAGCCCCTGCTATCTCCAAAACATATAATAAACATGGATACGCTATGGAGCACCACCTAGAGTATCATTATTTTGCGGGAAATTTCATGGGTCCCACCACAATGGGAAGGGTGAGGTGGTATGATTTACAATATCTTCACCACACACATTACTACCATTATATTGAACGCCTATATAACGTGTGTGGTATAGTGTTTGTAAATAGTATCAGTATGCATACTACCTCCACCCCCATCCCATGATGCTTGAGCGCTTGGGAAAATACCCCCTGACCCGACCCCCCTCGCCCCACCCACACAGCGCCCCCGCCTCTTCCCTGGTATCCACCTGTGCAAAAAACAGACGTTCTCTGCCCGCAGTGATCCCGCCGGCGCCGCGGCCCGTGGCCTGCCCGCCCGGCTGGCTGCCGTCCCTCTACCTCGACCACTGCTACTACGTGAGCGCGCACGCGGCCACCGCGGCCTCCGCACGCGACTTCTGCGCGGAGAACGGCACCACGCTGCTGCTGCGGTGGCACTCGCTGCCCGCGCGCGACAACGGCAGGCTCTTCCAGGAGATGTGCGCATTGGTGCCCTTTTATATTTTTTATTAGATTTTAGGAATTAAGATTTTAATACGTGGATTTTTGTGTGGATATTTTAAGTTGACTTTTTGCAGAGGTACATCCAGGGGTGCAAGGAGCGCAAGTGTTCTCTCTATGAATCAGTGGGACTGAGAAAAATGATGTTTTTGTAGAGGTGGTCTCAATAGATAGATTGTCCTGGTGGGGGAAGGATCTGTTGCATGTATCTTCGCCTTAATGTTGGTATATGTAGACAGCATATTATATATGATACTTGTTCTGAGCGTACTTTAAAAGCGGCCTATCATTTAATTTTTAAAGAGGCCAGGGTGTGGGGTAGGGTGGGGTTGGGGCTTGTTTTTTTGTGGTGAGAAGTCTGAGAATCGCTGGAATAACTGATTTAGACCACGATTTCGTAAATTGCAAACGGAATATGAAACGGAAGTTTGCATATTAGATTA
This sequence comes from Streblospio benedicti, assembly GCA_019095985.1. Lineage (NCBI taxonomy): Eukaryota > Metazoa > Annelida > Polychaeta > Spionida > Spionidae > Streblospio > Streblospio benedicti. Next base: position 30,028,456 of record CM032664.1, on the reverse strand, counting down.
TCCGTTTCCTTAGATTAAAAAAGAACCAAGCATCCAGAAGACCCTTCTCACAGACCCTTCCCGCGCCATAAATATTGTTTGTGTTAACATTGGCTACATATTTATTACTTGGCCGGCTGGTATGTAGGAAAACTTGTACATTTCTTGCTGGCTGATTTCCCAGATTAGTCACCCATTTGTTCACCCAACATATCCAGTGGATATCCACGCATTGTTGTGGCAACTAGTGCAGTGAACATCTTAACATGTATATATTATAACAAGCATATAGCTTTTCACATTCAAGTGCATAACTAAACCAAACATGGCATTCTTGGAAAAGATTTTAGCAATGGTTATGTCACGAGAATTAAAAATTAAACCAAGAATTTTTTTTACCGTTTTCACTTATGGTATTGTAAATGGTTAATAGGCCATTAGCACTTTCAACCACACCAGGCCAAGTTAATTTTTATTGGTGGCAAATGTACACCAGCTACGTACTGTATAATTACTATTGTGGTCGATGCAACTGTCACGTGTTTTGCTCAATAAATAAACATTATTGAAGGCATTGGAAGTACAGTAAAACTTGCTTTGGATGAAGTGCCAATGTATGACAGTAACCAGTAGACGGGCAGACGGTAACGCAACGTTACCCACTAGTGTGTATTTTTGAAGATGGATGATTCATGCATGTCGGTAAAATAGGGCTGTCTTATAATAGTACCATCAGTGTATGGCCAATGCCAAGGCCACTGTATGAATGCAACAGGTGACCTAATGTAAAACTGAATTCTACAATGGCAGCTATTAGTGCCACCGTGTGCATGCTGTTTTCAGGGGACAGCTGTGTACATGTATGTGTGTGCTGAAATAAATAAGGGGCTTGCTTTGAATTTCTGCCTTTTGTTGAGAGGGTATGCAATTTCCGATGCTTCATTTTACAGCCCCAAACCGTGAACACAATGCAAACTGAATAATGTGCTCCCTAATACACCCGGTGGTTTTAGAACAATCAAACGGGCCGGGCTTGTTAACTACAATGTATAAGTTAAACGTAATGCTCATTGATACAACGTCACACTAATATGTGATCACATGCACATTCTGGACAAGTTAACACACTATAAACACACTCCAACAGAAAAAAAACTAACATGACTTATGTTTATATTTCGTGTAGTCGTTTGCATCGACATTTCCAGCTGAATTCTGCTAAAGCAAGTTAATACAGTAGACTATTTTTGAAGTGAGGAGTTCATCTTATGTTTCTCAAGCAACAGTCTCATTGAATTCTGACACCCCCCCCCCACACATACACTTCACCAAAATTCACAAAATTCATAAAAAATGACACCCACCATAGAATTTGAGTCTTCATCAGTATTATTATATTTGCAGGCAGCCTGGCAAGGGATACTGGCTGGGATTAGAGCATGCCGGCGACACCTGGAGATGGCTGGACGAATCGCCCCACAACCAGGAAGTACTAGACGAGCAAAATGGCGACTGTGCTATGTTCACAAGAACAGACGAAACTTATGGGAAATTCTATCGCAAGTTTGAAGCTGCAGATTGCGGGGAAGAACATTACTTCTTTTGTCATAATGGTATAAGTTTGTATTCGGTTTATTTCCCCAACACGAGGTGTGGGGTGGGGGTAGGTTTGGGGGAGTGGTCTTCCGTTGTCTGGTGTACTGCATGACTCCTTATCACGAGATGTATTTTTTTCTCTTCAGAATTGTAAGGGACGGTG
>CM032664.1:29972922-30026618 GCA_019095985.1 Streblospio benedicti | reverse complement strand
TTTTTCCCATTTTTTAAAATTTTTGCCCAAAAAAGAAATCATTGTTCTTGCTTACACCTAAGAATGGAAGGCATTTACCTGCAAATAAAAAAAATGAGTATGGAAGACTCAAACTATTTCTGAAGATTTATAAGAACAATCACCACAAGCCATATACACAAAATACAATGAAAACTATTTTTAAATTCATGCAATAAGTCTATATTTCTCGCACCCCACCCCTCAATCAAACAACATCAACACATTGAATTCAGAGATTTTTAACAGGACATGTCACAATCACGGTCAAGTACACCATTCCCTATGAACCAAAATCAGACAAATTCAACACACCTGGATGACATGGTTGATAAACTAAACATTTACGAGAAGCAAAAATGCAAGATCACAAACAATCCATCCAAATCAAATACAAGATGAAATAAACAATGCGCCTATTATGACGACCAAATACACAAGGAGGTCCAAAATGCATTGGGCTTATTTGAAAGACAAACACTTAAGCACAATCTCAAGTGAGTTAAAAAGTCAATGATTTCCTAAGCAGAGAATCACTGGGCCATAGTCAACGAAGTGTACAAACGTCATAGTGAAATAATCCAGTCAAACCGCAAACACACGTACAACTCGACCACGCTATACACAATACAGATTATACATCTCAAAATCAAAATCCAACCAACACAAAGAAACGGTAACCAGTGGTGTAGACTCAATCTGTACCTCCATAACCTGTAAGGTTCATATACCAATAAACACACACCTATATCCGCTGTGTTGCATCAATCCTTTAAGTAACAACACGAATACTGCCATTTACATTTATATACAGATATAGAGTCAAAAGTGGGGAGTTGGACGGAATAACAAGAGGCTGGAAGTATAAAACTTGTCGATCATGCCGTGTGTCCTTTAAGTCTGGCCTCTGATTCGTCCTCACAGCAGAATAATGATAAGGAAGAATATGAATGGAGAACATCACTTTAACCTCCCCTCCCAGTCTGATCGAATACCGACCATGGCACATCTTCTTCAAACTCTATTTTGGCCTTTCCCTCCCACAAAGTTGCTGTGATTTGCACGATCAATGACTCCAGGCTGTGGCGCTGCACCACCCCTGGTTGGTGAGGAACTCCACGCAGACCGCCGTTGGGCTTAGGGAAGTTGGCCTTGAGGACTGGTGACACGATGAGCACAGTCGGAGGGGTGAACGGGAACGCGTCCTGAAGGTGAAATTCAACAGCACGTGATCTTTTGCCTGCCTGTACCTTATACTTGGCCAGATCCCAGATCTAATGAATAATGTATTAGTTTGGGGCTGTGCATGGGTAACATTGCACATATTACAATTACCAGTTTTAAAATGATGTCATGCGGTGTATTGATTTCTATTTGCAGACTGAGATTGAAAATCACCTATGAGTATCGCGAACATGCATCACTGTTAATCTCTATAATCTACAGTCTTGTGGTGATGAATATAAACGTTTATACCAGTCTTAATGACAGAGGTTAGTATATTATTGCATAATTAATACATGAATAATTACTCTACGTGAAAACCTCCATGGAATGGGTTTCCTGTTCCTTTTTTGTGCATTTTGACTTATATCTATTGGTGCTATGGAAACGAAGTTACGTTAAATGCAAACACTAGGTTGTTTTGATCTGAGGATTTGATACATGTGTGGCAATTGAAAAAATAATAATTGCATTAAGAAGTAACGAAAACATCCGAGTAAGCTTAGCAGACGGTTTGGTAGGCCTGGTTACGGCCCTTCTCCCTCGGTCATGATGCTGACGGAGTGGGGGAAGTCGTATTCCGGGGTGGTGAAGTACACATCTAGAAACAATCTGTAGACATAATTCAATAGCTATTTAACTTATTCTCGCATTGCTTTAACAGATGTTGCGATTGCTAAAACTTGAACTACACAAATTCTTCAAGATCGTATACACGATGCTTGTAAGGAAATGAGACCCAATTATAAATGAGAAACTTTAAACTTCACACTTCAATGTGCGGAAACAAATGAGATACTTATCTTTATGCAACGAAAGAAAACTGCATGAAACTTACATATCTATAGACACACAAGAACATTCATACATGAGTGCAGATTTTAAAGTGACCAGGGAGCTAAATTGAAACATTGAATAAATGATTTGTAATTTGTATGCCCTTGCTGTTATGTAATCGTAATATATGTTGAACATTCATCTGCTTGAGTTTGACATAGTTATCAAAGGGTTTAAACCCTACTTTTGAGCTAATAAATTAGAAAGTACCTAGATAGCTTTCAATCTTTTACAAGGTTTTCTTCAGTCTGCTGGTAATCCGCCTATCCATCAATAAGTATGTCAGCGAGTCATCCAAAACATTAAAGACTAGATTTGATCAACACAGGAGACAAAGTAGAACTTCATCAGACGTATCAATCCACCTCCACCAACCAGACAGATAGACATCAACTTGGACGATGTCAAGATCCTGGATGGTGACGCCAACACCTTCGAATGGAAGATCCGTGTGGCAGTATACATCTGTCGCCTCAAACCGCACCTCAACCTGAGTGGTCCATACAACAACATCCTCCCGATCACCGCCGATAACCTTACACCATGATCTTGTGACAAATAGGCAGATGGCGGGTAGACTGAGGAAAACCATGTGAAAGTTTGAAAGCTATAAAGGTACTTTCTAATTTATTGGCTCGAAAGTAGCGTTTAAACCCTTTGATAATTAAGCCTAATAATACGCATAATGATGTATCAGCCAGTTGGAACATTATTATTCTGACTTAACAGTGTGAGGTTTGCACGGTTACAGTAACATAGGCAAAATGGAGAGCAAGGTTTTTGGTTGATTTCCCACTTAATTATCCATGTAATATTGATAATATTTCCCAAAACGTACAAAGCAGGCAACTAATATCATGTGATACATTACCCCATACATTCCTTGTGAAGAATATGCAATTGTGAGTCACATGCATTGGCTTAAATCATCCTTCTTTCAGAGGATTTGACAGTTTCCATGATTTCCACCAATAGATAGATATAATAAATATCATCAGTAACCATGTGACTGCTAACAACCTAGCACATACTGTGAGTTGCACGTGCCACGGATCCGTATTATGGTCAAAGCTTGAATCTTTCTATTACTGTCTCTATCGGCTTTTATCATTTGTGCACTAAAGCATCTAAAGATCTTTAAAACCAATGTTTTCAACCTACGTATCTGAAAGATGGAAACATCAAAATATCTTACATCCATGCAATTTAGGGAGTGGTCATTAAATACAGAGGGGGGGGGGGGTGTGGCGTAAAGAAAAATAGTTTTCTTGACATTTTTTTTCACGCCCCCCTATCTCACCATTCCAGTATTTTTCATGCCCCCCCCCCTGGCACATTGTATGTTTTTCCATGCCCCCCCCCCTTCCCATTATTAAATTTTCTATCGCATACTACCAGACAGAACCAGGATAAACTATCACACCAAGACATCTTATGCAGGGACACCACCTCCCCGGTGATAAGGCTATAGATGAGATGGAAGCTTTATCTATATCAATAGATGACATTAAGTTGAGGGTAAAGGGGGGAAATGAAGATTTAGCTGTTGAAGGTGGAATGATTGGGGAGCAAAAAGGAGGTCATATACATCAACAAGTCATTAGCAATGACGGAAGAATACCAGCAGATTTGTGATCACAGGGAATTACCCTCATTTCAAACTCCTCTAGCCAGTTGGGAGAGAGCAATAACAGGAGCACTAGCCCAATGTTATTAGTGGCCGGATATTTAAAGGGTACTGGCCAAATTCAAAGTTGCTGAAAACGGGAGTATCAAAAGTGGGACCTTGGAAGTGAGCGCTGAAAGCACAGCTGCAAGTGGCGCTCCCCCAGATTTTTTTTAAATGGATGTCTCTAGAAGCTCTCTGGTGCATTCTTTTTCTGAAAAAAGTAGTTTTTTTTTCTTTTTTATGAAATGGAGGTATTTAGATTATGTTTCTTTTCCCTTCTTTTTGATGATTTTACATGTTAACTTTAATACATATTGATTATTCATTGTTGCCTGAAACCGACCTCGGGCTATCTTCCTCACATCAGCCTAAACTGGCCAGGTCATTTTACGTGTTTTGGTGTCAAACCTTTGTCATGCAAGTCATTCATTTGGGGTATAACAGTGGTGTCATCATGATTAAAATGAGATAACTATATGTATAACCGTATAAGGAATCATCGTGCACAACTTATCTATATGTTACTATTTTATTTTTAAGACAATAAAAAAAGGTTTCATTACCGGGCGCCATTTTATGAGCATATCGGACTAAATGTAAAAACCTCAACGTTTGACCGCCTTGTAGTCATACTCATAATTGTTTAATTTTGATAAGAAACATATATGCGTGTTCCTAACAACTTCAACTTTATCATGATATATAAATCATTACCAAAAACATATATTAGATATTTTTAATTATTTTCTTATTACTGCGATGCATTTACTTCAACGCCGTTGCTGCAAAAAAATAAAAACACATTCCCAGCGAACTGTATATAAATTCTTCTAACCATTGGAAATGTGATGGTTGGTTTCAAAACATTGGAGAAATCGAGAATGGGGTAAACTGATATGGTTTCTACACATTTGGGTGAAAAGATGAATACATGCATTTCTATTGAAATTATGGCAGTTTACTGTTGGCCACGCAGCTCTGATGAATGGAAAGATTTTATTCGTGCTACGCTGCAAGATATTGTAAGGATACGAGGGCTGTCATCTCACAAAATGTAAGTAAGAAAGGGTCCATCCACGCTGTATGGCGGCTTAATTTCCAAGTGCACTCGCCCAAAACGTGATAGAAAGGCAATCTCCAAAGTTGCAGGTGCAAATTGAACCCCAGTCGCCAAATGGATTACACACTTGAATTTGCGAGTTGCGAGTATAAGAGTAATTCTCTGCTGATCAGTATGCTAATAATGTGAAATATTTATTTGGTATAATCAAACAAAAGTTCAATGCAATGGATTTAAGAGTTGCAGAGAATAAAAGGATCAAGCTGAGGCAGAAGGAGTGCAAGATACAAAAGAAGGCTGCAAAGAAGGCGGCTGACAAACATTGCACTGCTGATACTGCAATAGAATTGAAAGGCTAAGCCATGTCATGCTCAATATGTAACTGATTGTATAAAGATTAGAATCTTGCAAAATTAATAATGTTTTTATGTGTGTTTCTAAAGTTAAATGATAAATGGTTGTAACTGCTATCAGCTATACTAATATGATTCATGATATTCTTTGTCACAAATTTTAAGTCACTGCCACATAGAAAAAACGGATGAAACACGTATGTACCACGGATAGATTTTTGTCGTACGTGGTTCATCCCTGGTTCATCCGTGGAGATACGCCGACCATCAGTGCCTTGTCCGTTTTTATACGTCGAATTACGTGGAGTGAAACGAAAGTCAGTCTTACTTGTAAAGGGACTTTGGAAGATCGTGGAATCGAACTCACGATCTCCCGGCTATGATTCAGACCGGTCTTATATGTCATAGTCGGGTGTGTTAACCGTTACACCAACCTCCCGTGACGAAGGAATCACACTTCAACTTCGCCTATATGCCTGTATGCTGCGTTGCGCAATCACACTGTCTGACACCTGACGCTATATTTAGCTTCACCAACTGTGCCAGCCTTAATCCGACAGGCTTTCTACTGACTTCGTTTGTTGGGCACTTTGTCAATCTATCAGGATGCATCGTGTCCGAGCCACTTTCTTGACAGAAGTGATTTCACGGGTTTTCATATCATACTGGATTGTACGCGATATTACCGTGATACAAACGTACATTGTCCGTAAAACGTCCGTGTAATACACTATTTATCCGATGTTCATCTGTGCTGTGTTTTTTTTTCAGTACTTTGCAACCAAAATATCATGTTTGCGTGAGTGTACATGAAGTGTACGTGGACAATCCGTGTATCATCTGTGTTTTGTAAGTGTATTGTCCGTGTATCATTCGTGTTAAATCTGCATAAAGTTTTTGTTATTTTTTTCCATGGAGCCCCGCGTATCAAGAAAACACCAAAACATTTGTACATCCTACGTATGTGTTTCATCCGTTTTTTCTATGTGACAGTGACTTTATTCACGAAAACTGGTTTGCAGCTCTCACAAAAACCGTTGATTACAGCATACCACGACGTTTGTAATTTTTGGCCAGTTATGTGGTTTTAAAAAGGATGGTGTTGGTGTTATCTGTTTTCTATCAAGTTGGAGATACATTCTCGTTCATATTTTGCCTGAATTACGTATTTACAGCCAAAATACTCGTCGTTTCTTTCAGATGACCTCAATTTTGAAGGTGGGTAGTCATGTATTGCAGACTTCGCTGCAGAAACCAGCCCATGTGAGTGGCAATTAATCGCATCATTATGTGCCAGAAGTATTTATTCTTTTAGTGCATGGACGACAGAAATTGTGGTCAAAAATTTTTCTTATCATGTTTACAGTGAAAAATCCAAACCGCTAATTTCAAAAGTAAACATTTTCCTCACAAAGGCTCTTGATTTCCGCACCAGCTCTGCTGATAACGCACATTAACTGGAGATCGATTGAACACGTGTCCTTCATTGACAGTGCAAAGTTCATCATTCACACTGACGCGGGTGTTGTCTTCACACGAGATCACTCTTACGGTATATCCTGTATACCGAGTGTTCCCCTGGTGAGGTGCTACAAACTGTGTATACGCTCCAATAAGATTAGAACCATTATTTTGAAAAGGGTGCTGATGTACCGAAACATGTTATAAGAATAAAAAAAGATTTGGGCCAACAGGTATTTTTGTATCTTAAGACCACTTTAGACCACTTATGAAGATAAGGCAATAAAAATAGAATAAAGAGAGTAGAATCAAATGTCATAAACATTGTCACTATTTATTTTTTCAGAAAATGATTGCTGTTAGCTGTTATACGATTATTTAATTTCAAACAATATACATTCATAATTATATTAAAATCCGCAGTCACGTGAAAGAAGTTTTCATAACATACGGTATTCCTCATAAAATATCAACCGAAAACATTCAATGTTTCAATGTTGTATATTGCTGTCCATTACACCCTACAGACACTGCCACCTTTCCTGATCTAGGACCAGCGTGTCTCCCTCGGCCACGAGCTCGGGGCAGCCGGGAGGCGTGGGCAGGAAAGGCTGGCCCCAGCTGGCCCGGGACAGGCTGAAGGTCAGGGCCGCGTCAGAGCAGCGGAAAAACTCGGCAAACGTCACTTCAGACGGAGTGTGGAAGAACTCTGCCAGCACCACGGCCCGTGGACAAGATTTGGTGACTAAAGCCACTTAAAATCTTCTCTTATATTGAATACGATAAGGACGTGTAGCATGTTTTAAATGATAACCTTTTTAAAAAAGATATAGTACAACGATTAACTTTGATGGCCCTTTGTGGTTTTGATATAGTCTCAAGAAATGCTTGGTTCCTTACTGATCATGAACATTTCGAACAAGTTTTATCAAATGAGAGCACACACCACCAATTTTAAGATGATTGCAAATAACTCCAGGTTGTGTAAATATAAAAGTTTGTAATATAAATAGTGTGTGCTCTTTAAAGTGTGATTCTTGTTCGTTTTGTCTATTGTGTATGAAGATGGCACACATAGTTGTGTAACTGACTACATGTACATGTATGAAGCATGTGTCTGCGTTCCCTGAGACGACAGAATGAAGCATGTTCCTGAGTTCCCTGATAAGTCAAAGTGTGTACCTGCGTTCCCTAAGAAGACAACATGTACCTGCGTTCCTAGTGACAAGAAGGAGCCTACATAGTTGATGACCGAAGTGGCCGCTTCCTCACAGAGATCCTCTTCTACTGCCTGGTTGATGTAAGATGCCATGCTGGAGACCTTCCTGGTCCATTCGTCAACATACTTGTCCGCACAGGCCTGGCTAAGCGTTGAACCATCCGAAGTGTCCAGAACGTCGTACACTTTGTGGCTGTACAGCAGAGTGTTGTCGGCAAACACGCCCGCATCTGCTATCATGAAGCATGATCTTTCATTATAGAATGTTGAAAGGTTCTTCTCCAGTATGTGATATTGTATAGCCTACAAATAAACAAACTTTAACCACTCTTTTTAATAGCAAAATGAAAATTTCTTCTTCAGGACATGATATCATAAAACTTACAAATAATCGAACACGGCAGCGTCTGTAATAATGGTGCGTTGAAATTTTTTTTTCTTCAGTGCATGGTACCATATAAACTACATATAATCGAATTTGATGTTATTTATTACATTCTAATTATCTAAGAACACACTCAAATAAAAACAAAAGTATTGTTTATTTAAATGTTTTCAATATAACGCCTCCTTTAAAATTGTAATGTACGTATAGCCTAGATGGCACACATATTGCGTTCATCAAGCAGAGGCATAGGCATCCACCTTAGGACCTGTAAATAATAAAATAATCAAGGGTCAATTACACTGGATAGTCAAGGCACACTGCACTTGAAAGGTGTTCACTAGTACATCGTGCGCTACAACAAAATACAACTAAAGATATATTATTGACTGGTCCGTCATACAGAGCACATCATAAATCTTTGCTGCATTCTTCTGAAGAAAAGAATTTTATCAATTTTTGACATTATGTGAGTACTATTTGGAGAAATATGTGATCTGATCTGTGTCTAAACGTGCTGCTTGAAGAAACTAAAACAACATTTACTCATAGTATCAGAAGATTAACTTTCGCGATAAACTCTGGCAGCCATTGTAACCCCTAGTCTGGGAGGTGCCAAGAGTTGTTCTTCTGATTGGAAGGCGCTCATGCTACCCTCATGCTACCCTGGTCTGGAGCATATCTAAAGCTGCCAAAATTGTCGCAAAACATCTTGTATACCTTCTCTCTGCACCGGGCAGTACCATGAGTTGCCTCGGTGATGGAACTCCTCTGGGACAAACAGTTCCGAGGCAGTCGATTTGGTGTGTCGCCCTGTAGTGGTAGAGGACGAGTCTGGATCGGTAAGTGCGCCCGCTTCGGTGTGGGGTTTCACGTCAATTAATCGCCATTCTGTTGGTCACTGCTCATGGACAGCTTATTGCAACAGCTATGGATTAAGCGCACACCTGTTTTTACTGCGTATTTTAATTATTACGGCATGAACTTTTACTGTGCTCACAACATAGACCATATCACGTAAGCAAGTGTGGTTGGCCATGCAGCCGTGTACATTTTTTTCTTACTATTATCTATGGCTTGCAGAGACCAGATGCAGTTGGACTTAATATATTTCAGACAAAATATGGATCCTGCAGATAATTTGAGGGAGAGAAAGGAAGAGAAGGTGACAAAGAATATAGATAGGTTACAGTGGATGTGAAAGAGAGACCTGTTCAAGAGATGGATTTGAATGACAATGTCTTTGTCATTCGGATTCACAGGAGACACAGCGTCTACGTGTAGCTGGTAATGGCAAAGGGGATAGTACTAAAATAGTACAAAACCAGTGGGAATTGATGTGTGGTGAGGTTTGCGTATGGAAGTAATAGAAGTTGTGTCTGTACTATGTGCTGTAAAAGATGTGAACCTTTAGAAATAATATAGTCAAACGTGCACAAAATTAAAGTGATGTTCTCCATTCATATTCTTTTGTGCACGTTTGACTAATGATTGGTGACAGCTGAGCAAAACTATCTAATAAATATATATATACAAGTTCAACAATAGTTTCTAAACAAGGATAATAATCAGTTCATACACTAAGCTTTCAACAGGATCCGCCATCTTGTTCACAGTGGTTGACGTCATTCGTCGTCACTGGTTATTATCCTTGTTTAGAAACTATTGTTGAACTTGTATATATCATATCAAGGATAAATGAATTTCCATCAAAAGATACTAATAAATATAGTTGTAGACTGACATATGAGTGAGAGTTGAGTCCTTTACCAGCAGTACCTCAGTGTTCGTCTCATATATGATGCTTCTCATCACCGTCAATTGCTTCATATCAACCACGTTCTACGCAACACCAGCTTTGGAGATGACCGCCAACAGTATGAAGATTTGAGACACCGAATATGCAATCACCCTTCTTGAGCACGAGCCATCTCCATTCAGTATCTCTAACTAATGTGTTTGTCATCACTAATAATTTATAATATGACTTATTACAAAATCAATATCATTTCTAAATCTATTACAGCATGACACTCTTTTTCCTTTTATATGTAAAGCCTTCCTCGGCCTTTTGTGCCGATTTCTCTTTATTTTGTTTGAAAAATTAAGACATCGTTCGGTTTTGTAGAATGAAAAGCTTTTCACAGTCCTATTTTCTCAACAAACCAAATAGACCCAGTAAATACTAGCTTTCGTTTCATTTCAAGACCTTCACTTTTGTACAAGAGCTTTGCTTTTGAATTAGTTTTCTGTGGTGTGTGTGGTGGGTGTGAAAGGCACATCTGAGATATGTGCCCCCACCTCTACGCCTCTCCCCACTTAAGCTAAGCCTTGAACTGGATAGTCACTATTCACAAGTGCTTGATTTTTTTTATTGTTTTTCTACATTTATTATTTTGATTTCATTTTTTTCTATTCTCCTTTTTTTGTTTTTTGTTTTGTTTTTTGTTTGGGGTTGGGGGGGGGGGGGGTTGGGTTGGGGGTCTATTGCTTTCACAATTATGATAAGCAGCATTCACAAATGTCCTTTCCTCGCCTCTTACTTATGCTATGCACAATGATAAAGCTGGCATTCCATGTGCCCACCCATCCGCTCCCCCAGTCGCCAATCCATTCGTCTGACCGTCTGTCTGGCACCTTCCATCTCACAAGCCACCCCCTTACCCACCCTCCTTGTTCATTCATGAATAATTTTTGCTCATATGCGTGTCACTATCTTAACCCTATGGCCCACTCCCTCTTCCATAATCCACTTCAGACCCACCACCCCATGTACTCGCCATGTTAAACTGCATTCTGGTTCTGTTGAGGTTCACAGATAAGATAAAAAATGAGTGTGACGTATGATGTCCCCATGCGGTTTAAGTAAAGAACATATGCTACAGTTAGCAAATTATGCTAATTAGAATTGTTTTAATGATCCATTGAAAGGTATGTTAAAAGATCCAGATTGATTTATATGCCATCCTTATAGTAATATTGACCATTTGAAAGATCTTGAAAGTTATCATTTTAATTGACGCCAGAACAAAACCATGAAATATATTCTGAAAAATCTTTGTATCCTCGGCATAGCTAAATGGTACGACTAAACGATTCGTAGGTTGTAATTAATGCTGCTGTACTGGGAATGCGTTTATATTACAAGGTTTAGCCGAGTATGAAGCAGTTTTAATGTTAAGTTGTACTGTAATGTACTGACAATGTTTAACAAAAAATATATGAAAGGCATTTCATTGCAGCTCGTATAAATCATAAATGTGTTGATCATTGCTATTAAACAGTCTTGTGATAAGCATTGGATTATTGGATGTCAATTATTTAGATAATACTACTCTACCTTCCTTCTACATATGTTTTGAATACGTCAGTATATTTTTTTAAAAAAACATGGCGCTTAACAGTGATGAGGTTAATTTACTTATCTATAAATATCTTGAAGAATCTGGTTTTACTCTTTCGGCGAACATTTTTAGAGATGAGAGCCAAATCAGGCAGTTAAAGATCTACAGGGAAGTGGTTCCGGCAAATGCGCTTATTAGAATCATACAGAAAGGCCTGCAGTACATAGAGGTACAGATCAGCATTGGAGAAGATGGTGCTGAGCGAGAGATTGAGACTCTGTCTCTGATCGATGCTGTCATGCCAGAAGTGGTGGAGACGCGCATGGCAACCATCTCAGTCAAGTCAGCCGAGCAGATCAAACGTCAAAAGCTAGCAAGCTTCAAATCAGGTCAGCAAATCAACCAGCAAGGAGCTCCCAGTACCAAGTCGGGTCAGCTAATCACACAGCAAGGAGCTCCCAGTACCACGTCAGGCCAGCTAATCAACCAGCAAGGAGTTCCCAGTACCACGTCAGGCCAGCTAATCAACCAGCAAGGAGCTCCCAGTACCAAGTCAGGCCAGCTAATCAACCAGCAAGGAGCTCCCAGTACCAAGTCAGGTCAGCTAATCAACCAGCAAGGAGCTCCCAGTACCAAGTCAGGTCAGCTAATCACACAGCAAGGAGCTCCCAGTACCACGTCAGGCCAGCTAATCAACCAGCAAGGAGCTCCCAGTACCAAATCAGGTCAGCTAATCAACCAGCAAGGAGCACCCAGTACCAAATCAGGTCAACTAATCAACCAGCAAGGAGCACCCAGTACCAAGTCAGGTCAGCTAATCAACCAGCAAGGGACAGTCAATGTCAAGTCATTGGTGCTATTAAAACAACAGGGGACAGCCAGTGCCAAGTCAGGGCAGCAGATCATAAATCAGGGAGCACCCAGTGCAAGGTCAGGCCAGCAGATCACACAGCAAGGGACAGTCAATGTAAAGTCAGTGCTGCTGTTAACCCAACAGGGGACAGTCAGTGTCAAGCCAGGTCATCTAATCATACACCAAGGAGCACCCAGTACCAAGTCAGGTCAGCTAATCAACCAGCAAGGAGCACCCAGTACCAAATCAGGTCAGCTAATCAACCAGCAAGGAGCTCCCAGTACCACGTCAGGCCAGCTAATCAACCAGCAAGGAGCTCCCAGTACCACGTCACGCCAGCTAATCAACCAGCAAGGAGCACCAAGTACCAAATCAGGTCATCTAATCACACACCAAGGAGCACCCAGTACCATGTCAGGTCAGCTAATCAACCAGCAAGGAGCTCCAGATACCAAATCAGGTCAGCTAATCCACCAGCAAGGAGCACCCAGTACCAAGTCAGGTCAGTTAATCATACAAGAAGGAGCACCCAGTACCAAGTCAGGTCAGCTAATCAACCAGCAAGGAGCTCCAGGTACCAAATCAGGTCAGCTAATCAACCAGCAAGGAGCACCCAGTACCAGGTCAGGTCAGTTAATCATACAAGAAGGAGCACCCAGTACCAAGTCAGGTCAGCTAATCAACCAGCAAGGAGCTCCAGGTACCAAATCAGGTCAGCTAATCAACCAGCAAGGAGCACCCAGTACCAAGTCAGGTCAGTTAATCATACAAGAAGGAGCACCCAGTACCAAGTCAGGTCAGCTAATCAACCAGCAAGGAGCACCCAGTACCAAGTCAGATCAGCTAATCACAAAGCAAGGGACAGTCAATGTCAAGTCAATGCAACTGGTAAACAAACAGGGGACAGTCGGTACCAAATCAGGGCAGCTAATCAACCAGCAAGGAGCAGCCAGCACTTTCCCAGAGACACCAGCTGGTGCCCAGAACGGTGACCATTGTCATTCAGCTGAAGCTGCAGTTAGACAAAACGGCACAGTGGCTACCCAAGGTGGTGGCCCTCATCCAATCGATAGAGACAGCTCCAAGCAAATCCCTATCAGCAATGTTACTATACTAAATGGTAACACTGAACATGTGTATGTCTGCGCATGGAACCCTAGAAATGACATCCTCGCATCAGGATCTGGTGACTCAACATTACGAATATGGGACATGAATAACTACAGGAATAGAACAGGTCATTATAGCACGCCTATAGTATGCCACTCTGTCAAAAATGGAGACAACAATTTTACTGGCAACCAAGAGATCATGGCGCTAGATTGGAGATGTGACGGCCAGCTGTTAGTGACAGCTGCATATGATACCTGTGGGCGGATATGGTCAAAGGATGGCATTCTTATCAGCACACTTATCCAGCACAAAGGGCCTGTCGTGGCGTCTAAGTGGAACAAGACTGGTGAGTACGTCCTCACTGCCAGTGTCGATGGAACAATAATATGGGATGCAAAATCATGGAAATGCAGACAGCAGTTTGCTTTCCACTCACGTCCGGTGTTAGACGTCGACTGGCAAAGCGAGGACATCTTTGCCTCCTGCTCTTTTGATAATAACATTCACATAGGCAAGATGGGCTTTGACAAACCACTGAGAACACTCCTGGGCCACACCAAACCTGTCCATTCAGTCAAGTGGAATCCGATGGGTATGCACCTAGCCAGCTGCTCCGATGACATGACTGTCAAAATCTGGAGCGTGGAAAATGCCACATGTATGTATGACTTGAAGGAGCACGACAAAGAGGTCAACACAATAATGTGGTCACCAACTGGGCCAGGCACTGCCAACCCCAACGCAAACCTCATACTCGCCAGTGGCTCGTTTGATTCAACCGTGCGTCTCTGGGATACAGAGCGCGGCACATGCATCCACACACTCACCGGGCACAAGCACGACATTCTATCGGTGGCATTCTCGCCTGATGGAAAGTATCTTGCCAGTGGCTCGCAAGACACGCACGTCCACATCTGGAGTGTTCAGACTGGTTCACTGGTGCATAGTTACCAGGGGACTGGTGGCATCACGGAGGTGTCTTGGAACCATCGGGGTGACAAGGTTGCCGCGAGTGCCAGTAATGGATCTGTGTATGTGTTGGACTTGCGAAAATACAAAACAATGTAGCTGGATTATGATGACTGGTTCCACAGGTGAGTGGCCGCCATCTGCTGTGTACAGCATGTGTCTGGTAGTAGTGCCCAGCAGATCTAGAGGATGGATGCTCAGTGAGCAACAAACGGCTGCTTCTCCATGGAACACAGTGCACATCAAATCCAATGCTTCGCATAACTGCTGTCGCCGTTGTAATAGCGGAAGGTTTTGTCACCAGGGAGAATATGTTGTAGAGTTATTGTGTTGGCATGTATGTGTTTGATGCTGGCAGCCATTGACACGATGCTATGGTGCAGGATGTTAATAGTGAGGGAGACGGGGGTGCACTAATACAGGACTCTGAAAGAGGCAAAGACTTACGTCAGTCAGTCACATCAGGTCTCTGTTTTAAAGCGGACCATTTGATCATAACTAGTACTGTGGTGAAATTAGGAAGTGTTTTTTTTAAAGAAATATGGTAGCCCAAGGACTACTAGCACTCTCTGCAATCAATGGCTATTTCAACTGAGTTATTGTAGGCTAGCGCTTTTATTATAGATATATGATATGAAGTGTCCTAAACAATCGTCAGTAAAAGCACAGAAATTGGCGATATTGCTACTTGCAAATAGTATTTCTAATACCGTCGTTAATTTCACATGTTTTGAAATCGAGATTTCCCTTTGTAATTTTACTAAATGTTGTATTTTTAAGCACTTCCCCTTTTGTGAGACCTGTCCATTAGAGAAAATAATTGTGGCTGATTTTAACTTGTTTTTAAAAGCATTCCGTTTGTGTACTTTGAACCTGTGAGCGTTAACATGTCCAAAGTGTATGTTTTTTTCTGATGTTTTATAGTTTGAATCATATTGAAGTTTTGTACAGCGAGGCTACAGGTAGTTTTCGATCGATGATATTTTTTGTGTGACATTTTCTGGTGATTGTGTTAACTTTCGATTGTCGTTGTCAATCGCAAAATTGAGTTGACGTGATTTACCAACAAAGTGAGGGTAAATCAGACGTCAGCATTTTTTTTGACACGACAATCGAGTGGTCAATCACCATTCTATCATGACTAAAATCCATTTTCATTATTTTATTTTAAAATAAATCATATTATAACATTCAACATTCAAGTCAATTTCGTTTGTTTTGAGCGCGCGGAGACGTCAATTCCTACAGTTTTGAGCGCGCGGAGGCGTTAGTCTAAACTGTTGCACTCCGCACAGCATGAACATGCCTTACTACGCCAGCGGCTGTATTGATGTTTTTAGACTAGCGCGTGGGTTTTTTGAGAGCATTTTGAGCTTGACCAATCAGTGGGTTATTGTGGAATGATAGAATGTATATTTTATAAGAGCAATTTAAAAGTTGTATTCTATTCGTTATGTAACCTGGTGAAAGCATCTTTAAGAATGCATTTACTTACATTTGTAAGTGTGTGTTATGTATGTCTAATTTTATACCTGGTCTAGTAGAGCTACATGCTTCTATGTACTAGTATTTCATTAATCTGAAACCAGTTCATACAACAAAAATCCCTATGAGCCTCTCGATTGACAATTTATTGATTAAAGTTGATAGGTATTTGGTTTAAAAAAAATTCTTCTTTGAGACAAATCCTCGCGTTACGTTTTATTGATGATGAAATTATGGACACCACCATATCTGTCTAGTAATAGCACCCCGTGTTCACTAAATGCAGAAACTTAAGTCTAAAAAGCTTCTAGATCTGAACATATATGGCGTTCACATATGGGCCATGTCGCCTTAATATGATCAACATATAGTGCGATTGTAACGAAAGTAGTCCTGTCAGTTTCCACTGGTGCAATATTGTGATCTGAATAACAAGCCCGAAATCCCAGCAGCTTGCGTTTGGTTGATGACCAATGGCTTCAATGTAAACCCGCCATTTCACATGGCCGATCTTCGCTCCAGATCCTCCAAAAGACGCCCGATTTGTCATTTCGGGGTGGATTAGCGGAAATGCATCAATACTAATTACGTAACAGTTTGAAGACGAAGCATGCCAAAGTCACCGAGCCGTACAAGCCGTCAGAGACGTTGTAGGTGACGGGACACGGCCGAGACAAACGGAGAATGACTAAGAATTCTGCAGCCACTTCTCGCTAAGTATTTTCATCCTGAGGTAAGTGCTTTGCAAACTTACGGCAGGAACGCCGTGATGGTGTGACGACTAACCCTGAAGTCATAGGCCGATATGGAGTATCTATCACCTGCTGCCAACTGACGGAGGGTAACAGCCAGCTTCAGCCCGGGAGTAATACTTCTACACCATCCAGTGTTTTGCTTTGTTATTCGTGGTTCTATTCCATGGAAAGGAGGGCAGTTGTCATCCTCATGAAATTAAAGTAACTATCTAGGTCACCTATGTCCTATTCTTAGTTAGGTCATCGGGTTTGTGAAATGACCATACAGCAGACAACGAGCATGACTGACCCAAGGCCGTAGCCAAAATCTCTTCTGACACTATGGTCGTCTCTGCTGGCCAGCATCAACTTAAGAACCTTCAACGACACCTTCTGAAGCTTCCTCACCTTTCTAGTCTACAGTCTCCTGTAGTGTTCGCTCTCTTAATTCATTTTACTGACGTTGTTGTGCTGCAGCAAGATGAAGTGCAGCGGCTACCATTGTTACAACTATTAGATGCCTTACCATCGTGAATATGTGCACGTGTTTGAGTTTAACCCTTCAGAGACACAAACAACAAAAACAACAATGACCCCCCCCCCCAACATTTTCAGCCTTTTTATATATTGCCTCATTGCATGTGCCGTAGGCAAAGGTTACGGGATTGTCTGCAATTACGGTCTGTGACCTTTCAGGTGGACTGGATCAAAAGGCAGGCTAATTGGACCATTTGGAACTAACACAACATAAAACGGAAACATCTTTATGAAAATCGTCAGCAAACTCACTGGTTGGAGAGAGACCTAACGACGAACAAGTTAGTCCTCCAGACGAATCAGAAAACCAAAATTTGACCCTGATCAACAACTCACTAATCCAAAACGCGATCCCACAGTCAGAAAAAAGTCAAAATCACTTCTCCAGATAAGTGATAACACTTTTTGCACCCGAAACTGGCAGAAGTGAGTCGTTTTTTCCAGGTTGACAACATTAATATTAGAGCATCATGCTTTTGAAAAAGACGCTTCAGTTCCATGCTTCTATTGCTTCTGATTGTAACGGTAGTGGCGACACTTACGGTTTCATCTGTCACCATACATATCCCCAATGCTACAAACGAGGCAACAGTTCAGCAAAAAGACCTAAGGATGTTGCAAATAGTACAGAAGCCCACCAGACAGCCCCGAAAACCATGGCTATGGTGTGGTTTGGAGCACACAAGCTAAGATAAGAAAATCGAATCCCGAATCCGCCAAAAACGCCCCATTCCCTGCCGAACCAGCCAAATATAAATGTAAATGTAAATGTAAATGTGGTGGTTTATAGTCCTGATTCCAGTCTGGCTCTCATGACTTTACAATTTACACCAGGTCATTGGCACACGTATTGATCATCATTCGATCAGTGCACAATGCTAATCACTCACACACTCTTCCAACCCAATGGCCTGTACCTATTTAACGTGTAGGTACCACGGAGCAATGTGCCACCTGTTAGGGGTAAATTTCTCAACACTTACCATCAGACCCGACCGGGAATCGAACCCACGACCTTCTGGTCACGAGTCAAACTCCCTAACCATTCGGCCACGGAAGCACACTCCACATTTGATGCCAGATCACGCACAATCCACCCCGAAGTGACAAATCGGGCATCTTTTGGAAGATCTGGAGCTAGGATCGGCAATGTGAAATGGGGACCCAAGTGGGGTTAAACCCATACTCTATTTCTGCCGTGCGGTAGCTCCCGGCCACCGCACGGCTGATTTCCCATTCGCCTGGGCTAGCGAATGATGCGAATCAGACGCGAGGTGCTGCGCGGCCCCCGTATGCTGCTGCTTTCGTCAATGACTTCTGTAACGCAAAACCCACAGCCCCGAATGGCAGCCTAACAAACTACTCACCTTAGCACACATGTAATTAAATCCATTTGATCTTTCCATTATTCTTACCGACTTTGCAGTAACTTATGCCTAGGGCACATTACGCCGCAAGGTGGGTCTACAACCAGTCTACGACCAAAAACGCATGGAGATCGTAAAGATCCGTGAGTGCTAAGTGCGACAAACGCATCATTTTTAAGCCCGTACAGAGGCCGCAGAAGAAGTTTGGCTTGCCAAACTTTTTCTACGGCCACCCTACGTCATGGTCTGACCGTAAGGTGGCAGTGCGAAGATCTTGCGTTAAACACAAAGGATTTACCCGCACGTTGTTGGCACAGACACAATACTGGGACCGTGCGTTCCCTGTACCATGCACGTGCGGATCCCGTACTTTTGTAATCACACAGTGAGTAGGACGTAAGTTATACGCGAGTATACAACGCACGTTATATGCAAGTTCATAGCACGGCCATCTCAATAAAAAACACTCCCTGTGCCGACGCACTCATAACGCACGGAGCCCGTGCATATGTGCCCACAACTGTACTTTTGTCAATGCATGCGGAAAACGCCGTAGACACCGCAGACCTCAAGACACCTTGCGGCGACCTCGCCCGCAAGGTGGAATGTGCCCCTCGCTTTAGCCTTCAACATTAAGTAGAGACCTGGCAAGTTGTTTAATTATAAAATACAAAAACACAGACTGATTGCACAGGTTTTATTGTTATTCTTCATCATGCACTGAATTCGAAAGGCAGACGAAGGGATTCTTGCTTTGCTGCTGTTGCTGCCGTCGCCGCCGCCGCTGCTGCGGTCACTGTGTGACGGCGAGCGGTGCTCCGCGCACGCTGATGACCGCCGCCCCCGTGTCGCCGCGCTTGGACGGCTCACCGGCGCAGGGCGTGGCCTGGGGAAGAACGGGTCAATGCGCAGTTCATACATATACATGGTGAACATAGTAATGTGATCTGTACGCCTGTGGAGCTTACATTTAAACCGTGCAGGCATCCTAGCTGATACATGCATCCTTTTTCTCAAAGGCTTTCAATAACAATGCACAGTGTTTTGATTAACTCTTTCAATTGCCCTATGTTTACCTATTGAGTGACACCTCCAAGGGTTCGTCGTGGGTTCACGGGGGATGTTTTTTGCACTGCATCTAAGCAGTCTTTCCATATTATGATCATTATCCAGGGGTGGGTGGGGAGAGGAACTGGGTGAGGGAATACAGTGAACATTTTCACTAGATGTTGGGCCTTGTGGTTGGTCAATACTTGCATTCTGGCGTGCAAACCTAGTCTGGAAATCTAGCTTCTAATATAATAAAATAGCAAACACAATTCTAACATGACTGATTCAAGTTTCTAAAACAAACGTTTATACCGGTTTACTAAATATCAGCCGGTGTCTGAACTAATTCCCTGTGTAATAATCTCATTATGAAGGGTAACATGCTCATGAGTTCACCGCTGGACCAAAAGAACAATTTTCTAAACATAAAGAAGGCCCTTAGAAGAACATACTTTAATAATTTGCATATCAGAACAAAAATGCATTAAAAAATGTTGGTAATTGATATTTAAAAAACGGCATGACGCCTCACGTACGGGCATGTCGCAGGCGTCCCCCTCGCACGTCTCCACGGCGCACTCCACCAGGATGCGGGTCTCTCCAAGGGGTCGCCCGGTCCACAGGAAGGCGCGCAGCTTGAACACAAAGCTCTCTTGCGAGGCCGACACGAAGGTCACGCCCGCGTCCCGCTCAGACACGCACCTGCCCGAGGGAGTTGGTACCGTAGTGTTATTTTTTATTTTTCATTTTATCTTTTATTTTTGCATGTGGGTGGTGGGTTTGGGGGGGGCGATACTGAAGAGAAGCAGAGCGTTTTAAGGGTATATCATCTCGGAGAGCATCGTCATATCTCACGGTTATATACGCAGTTGCTATGAACAATGACTTGTAAGGGCAGTGTGAGTGATCATGCCGTGACAAGCGACGATGCTCCGAGAGTATGGCGTACATTTGAATGAGGTTGTGTCAGTATTTACCTGAAAACCTGTCCTACGATCTGTGAAAGTTTTGTAAGGATTGGATACAGAAGATACCCCATATAGTTTCCCACACAGCCTTCTCATTTCACCTATATGGTATATAAATGCTTTACTACTTGGTTATGTGGTGAAACTATGGGAAATACTTTTGGACTGCCTGTATTTAAGTGCGTGAGATGTGATGCAACCTATTCAAATATAATTCCCGGTGATTGATGGAAGACAAAAAAAATATATCGGTGACTGGCGACATAGGAAAACAATCTTGGTGAAGGGATTTTCATCAAGGCTCCATAACCCCCCCACCCCCACCACCCAATCCACCCCAGCTGATGAACACGAACTCTGAGTAACTCACTGGTTGTCGTAGTCCAAGGCGAAGAGCGTGTTCGTAAACTCGTCCTCGTCGTCCGATGCCGTGCAGCTGACGACCCGGAAGCCCGCGTCTTCCGGCAGCCCGGGCGCGAGCTCCAGCTGAAACAACGCCATGGCCACGTGAGGCTCGCCCAGCTCAAGCACACACAGTTGAACCTCCACGTAAGACCACCTTTACAAGGAGATAATTTGATAAGATCACTTTTTCAGCCCCAATCCTTCAAAGTGATTCCAAAGGGAACCTCCATATATGAAGACCACCTCTCCATTTGGACAGCTTTAAGTCGGTCTCCCACACGTGATCATAATAGAGAGGTTCTACTTACATTCAATTTGCAGGGTGATTTTTGGGAATTATGGATGACTTCATGTGTGGGGAAAACAAATAATTTCTCTGCATACATGTAGAATACACGAGCCAGACATTAAATCCTTCAAACAAGTAGATAAGGTATATGTGTGACGACATAGAGGCCTATAACATCTTCAAAAACCCATGTGCGCATCAACTAGGGCATAACAAAATAGTTTTATATGGGACAATATTAACAATACCAACCAATCACAGCACACGTTTGACACAATGGTCGTGGACGTTGTGTAATGATAGAAATAGCATGACTCAGCAGTTACCTACACATGGCAATAACATAAGACAATCACTTCCTACTACCTTCCAATTGGTAGTCTACCGGCCATGCCAGTCAGCTATGACTATTCCAGTTGAGAACCACACGAGAGAGGAGTATACAAATCAGTGCACGAGTATAGAAAGCATCGTATGAATAGATAGTATGCATACAACCTGGCATTACTCCTGCTTATTATGTCACACATGCAAAAGCTGACATGACGGTTGGTGCGTGGGTTTGTGCGTACTCACGGTGACGGTGACGGTCTCCCCGAGGTGCGCGACTCCCGCAGGCACCGTCGTCACTGTGATCGGCATGTCCTCTAACTTCGCCACGCCCGCTCTACAGAGGGAAGTGCGGGGGTTGGTAGTATAAATGTATTCATGTATTTTTCCCCCAATTTCAGTCTCTGCAAAACCTGCACCCCGTATTTGACCACATAGCAGGTGTGAAGTGTACTCGTGGAGAGCACTGATCACAGCGCAATAAACCATCTAAATGATTCTTATTTAGAGCTCTTCTTAGTTATGGTGTTGTCATGTTCTGTGGATCTAAGTTAGAATCAAATTCATACGGCCTTCATTTTCATATTTCACATTCAAAATGTCCATGCTATAGATTTTGCATTGACGATCACCACGTTCAATGTCAATATAAGGACATTGGTTCATCTGGCATATTGGTTGCATATAATTTAATATTGAATGATACTTTATTGTGGTTATAATAGTTTTAGAATACACACATGTTTTATTGGTAATGCTATGGTAATACTATGGGCTTTTATACAAATGAGACAAATCTGCTTTTATCTAATAGAAGCCCATAGCTATTGGATTGAAGGTGCTTTCTAAACATGGGTCTATTGCATCATTTTCATATTTCACGGGATAGCCGTGATTCAAACCCGTTAATATTCGCGGAAGTAGGTCACAAAATCTAACCAATCAAAAGCCCCACTATTGAAATATTCAGCGGCCATAAGCTCAATGATAAAAACACAATGTTCATATTTTTCAATGCTGTGAACTGTTTCCTTTACTTCCACAAAAATGCGTCTGTTTATCCCACGGCAAGATATGATACATGGACTGTTAAAGGCAGTGTAAAGTATAAAGCCGTGAAACAGACGCTGCTATTCCCTATGAGTCAACATCATTCATGGGATAATGTGCTCTCTGAGCACTCTTGATCTAATATAATCATTGTACTTAATTTTTATGGTTGAGGTTCAACCAGTATTAAAACAGGAAATTATAATACTGACTAAAATGCCTCTATGGTAGACAAAGTGCCAAAGTCGAACACATATGATGTTCATTAGGCATGCAAGCATTTTATCAAGTTTGATCATATTCTTTCAAATGCTATCAAAATTGTTGCAGAAAATGATGAAAATGGACCATAAGTAGTGCAATAAATGGCCCAGTGAAAAGCACACTTTAATTGGCAAAGTGCAAAAAATTGAATCACTTTGGTGTCACGTTATTAAACGTGTAAATGAATGGAATAGATTCATTGGGTTTCATTAGTACATGAAACATTTATTTACATACATACATACATTTTTATACATACACATATTTTACATACATACATTGTCACACAGACAGTCACACACATACACACGTCACACACCCACACGTCACATCCTGCCATCCTGTGTGACGTCAGCTTGAAAAAAGACTGTCTGACAGACACGGTCGAAACATATATTTGAAAATGTAAGGGGTTTTTCAAAATAAACATACATACTTGTGGTTTTTCAAAATAAATGTTGTCATAGTTATTAAAAATATTGTTCATAATACATACATACATACATACATACATACATACATACATACATACATACATACATACATACACACACACACACATACATACACACACACACACACACACACACACACACACACATTCACGTACACACACACACACACACATCACACACACACACACACACACACACACACACACACACACACACACACACACACACACACACACACACACACACACACACACATACATCATACACACATACACACCTACATAAATACACAAAATACAAACATACATTATATTTACATGATTTACATATATACTAAGTTCTCAGTTAATATACATACACAAACATACATACATACATACATGCATAACATAAGTTTGCACCCCCAACATACATACATATTTAATGTGAAATCCGCACCCAAGTCCGCACCCCCATGATTAACAAAAAATGAGCTTGGACCCACGCCCAGTCGCCCACACCCATAGTTACTAATGAACAATCCGCCGCACATAAGCCCACATATTTTATAAATATTTCCAGTTATATCTAAACAAGTCGTAAATACATTTATCACTCATTTTAACCACAGTTACAGAGTTATTGGCATTTTCTTGAATAAACTCCACCCATAATCAATGTGAGTAACAAGGAATGCTTCTCAGATAGTTTACGTGTGCCTATGATAGTGTGTGAATTGCAAAGGAATTTAGTTTGAAAACATCCAGATGAAGTATTATTACAAAGACTACAAATCCAGTCATGTTCCTTGGCGAACATTTCTTGTCACAAATATAAAATAAATATTCATCTTTTCTATTCACATATATTTACTTATATGTTGAGACAGTCTGCAAATTTGCTGGAGCAGACACAATCAATGCCTTCGGGATGGGGGGGGGGGGGAGGGGGACTGGTGCAGTGCTCTGGTCCCTACTGAAGTGTGACACGGTGGGAGGTAATCATAACTGACGTAGTTAAACGGGGCAACCTACATGTACTCTGGGAGTCCTTTTAAGAGAGCTGCGAGCCAGTGACATATCACTAACAGGGATATTTGTCACACTCTCCCCCCGTTTTCACTTTACAAGGTCATCCGCTTGTACGGGACTAACTTGTGCAATGAAAACTCACCCCTCAAATTATCCATGTTTTATCCATGCGATGGTCTTGTGATGTCGATCAGTTTCTGTTAGTCATACCCTGCGGAATGGACATCTGGAGTGGGCTTCAGCTGAAAAGAATGAGTAGTGATCCCGAGGTCTCAGTCTGAAAGAAAGTATGATTAGAAAAACATCTCACACAAAATCAACACTAATGCAGGAAGTAAACTCAACCACTTCACACTCACGACCCATTAATAAGTCTCACAACTGTCTTCGGGTTACCCCACTTGGAACCTAGACTGTGTGGGAACTACCACACAACCACGTCTGGGGCCCTGTTTCACTAAGCTATTTACGTTTACGGACATGCTGAAACGATATTGTTACAGTACCAAGACTTAATTTTTCACTTTCATTAAACATTACGTTTTCTGTACACAAACTACGGTGACACATATCGTTAAAATCTGACGATGCTCGTTGATTTTTCTCACCCGTAAATGGCTGTGAGAACCGTAAAACCAGCGCCGTAAGTACATAAATTCACTACAAAATGTGTTTCTAACGAAGAAAAGAAGAGGGTTTATAAGGAAGTTGGATGATCAACATGACCATTATATGAGGCGATCGGGAGAACATCACATCCATTTCTGATGTCTTTGTGTTTACTACATGTGCATGCAGAAATCATCAACATTATAATCCATGGTCACTTCGTAGGAACCTCTGTGTGTACATCCTGTGTGATCAACTACACTGATAAAAAATAATGAAATAATAAAAATCTCTCACGTGTGCAGTGCACGTCTGCCCTGCTTGTTTGTTTTTCATGCCAGACTCACCGTAGAGTACATAAAACATGACCGACGCTGCCTCGATCTTATGGCCACGGCACAACAGGATGTGTGGACAGTTTGGCCGCACGCTTTGTTTCAGCCATGCGGTGGCTAGTTGATTTATGCATGGAGTGACAAGGGATCATTCACAAATCACGTCATCGTATTTTGCGGCAATTCTGACAACCACACCCCTCCGGTCATTGTGCGTCATTACCCCCCCCCCCTTCCCCAACTATGAAGCATCATTTTACAGACTTGTGCGCCCCCCCCCCCCCAGTCATTACTACTACCCATATAAATGGCAACTCTGCAAGTAGCGTCGCGTACATTAGCATGCTGTGTAACTAAACAACAGCAACAAAAAGAATATTCACACCATTTCTCACTCTTGATATCTGCACCCCTCCCACTGGTTCTGTAGTTCACGATGACACAATTTTACACTGGTCCCCCATTTGCCTCACTGAACAGTGAACACTCACTGATCGTCAAGATCTCCGTGAGATTTGGCAGTAGATTAGCGGTAGACTAGCCGTGCAGCCTAATGTGTCCTAGGCATTACTCAAATCACATGAAATGTGCGTCACCCACACAGATCTTGGCAAATTCTAAAAGGACGTAGAGGGCGCACGTTTAGTGCAAGTCTAGTTCTGACATTGCCTTATAGAATTATAGGCAATTCATACAGCCCTCAACACCCACCCACACCCACACCCTCTCACCCACAACCACCACCTATAATACCCACCCAGAACCAATCCCGTTTTCAAACATCTTTTAATCACAAGTTTATTAGTTAAAAAGCAAAACTCAACCTGGGGAAGTAACATCAAATATGTGTGCAGTGTGAAAGAGATTCCCACACACCGACAATGGTTTGGAAGTCAAGAATGGTATGTCCGTGTGATATCCAGGGTCTAACACCATTAAAAGTACTGTATATTGTAGCCGTAACGCCGACGGGGTTTATGCTACAGTCACACGGCCACTTACGGTAGATGCGGATGCTTGCGGATGACAAATACGTAAGCATGCGCAAGAATACTATCTTCCGTAAGCATACGTATCTATCCGTAACTCAATACGCAGGATACGTAGACATGCGCAGACATACGCATATTCGTCACCAAGATTTTGAAATTCTCAAAACTTTGTTGTGGACCACACATACGTAAAATATACGTAAAATACGTAACTCTTACGTAAGGTATGTAAACTCACCCGCGAGGCTCCGTATCGTACGTAATCATCCGTATTCATCCGTAACCCAATACGCAGGGTCCGTAGTAATATGATGATATATATCTTTACTGTGAAGTCAGGTTGACAACTGGAATTCTGGGTCTCTTTGCAGCGTATTTTGATAATATTTACGTATTTTCATCATGCAAAAATCCGCAGGTCCGTATCGTGCCGCAAGTGGCCGTGTGACTGTAGCATTACTGTTCTTAAGGACATCAAAAAAGGGGTTCGTGAAACACCCGTAAATAGAATCAAATCGTACACGTAATCACTTCCGTAATCGTTACTCGTACTCGGCGTAAAAAAAAATAGTGAAACAGGCCCCAGGTCACAGACTGAAGTGATACCTACAAATGTTATCCAAGGCGCTGGCAAAGTGAGTTCCGCTTGTAGACATTCCTAGAAATGTATGGTTTTAGTGAACCCAATTCGAGCTCACTAATACTTAGAATACTGTCACTAGCTGAGAAATGCTGAAAAGCATTTAGTATCCTGCCTGTATAGTACTTCACTTGAGACCTGAGACAAGGTGAGGTAGATGGTAAAGGGAACAGGGTGCCAATTTCCGCACTCCAGCACTGGCTCGACTTGCTCAACATTGAGTGTTGCTGTGGCTGTCCACCGAGTTACTAGGTTTCCGGGTGCCACAATCCCACAACAATAAGCTTTTGTTATTGTGGAGTGAATTTATGTATAAATCTTTTTTACATATATTTTTTTAATAATATAGAATGCAGGTGGGTATCTAAATTTAGTAATCCATGAATAGTGCCGAGTCTTGTGTGGCAGCTTGCCGGCCTTGTGTCTGAACCAGCAAATCTGTGGGCCGCTAGCTGAATCGTCAATTATACTGCGGGTTTTAATCCTCAAATTAATTTGCATCTTTGGCTCTTTACGGGCTTGCAATTATGAATAGAACCCGCAGAGAAACCCTCACGTTCAAACTATTGCAATATATTGCAAACATGAACATGATTGGCTTTTTAGTAATCGTTCATCTGGAGGTTTTCAAGCTGAATTAGTTTGCAATTCACATAAGACACACTTGTTTCCTTTACAGAAACTCCCTAAATGTATTTACTATACATGTAAATATTTATAAAATGTGTGGGCGTTAGCACAGGCTTTTGTGGGTTTTGTGCAGTACATCCATTACTATATGTGGGTGAGAGTGCAGGCTCAATTTTTGTTGAACAAAGGGATGTGGGCTTGGTGGGGAGTTTCACATTAAACGTGCGGGGCGGGTGTGGGTGTAAGTCTATCACGTGGCTCTGGACTAGCGACTGTGTTGTTACGTAGGCCCCTATAGCAGTAGGCCTGCTTTGGTGCAGTTCATTACTATTAAAGCATCGTAAGCCAAGTTGTGGCTCTCCGAGCTTAGATTTCGTGCTGAGCAGACATAGGGCAGACAAACCAACTCCATTGGAGTTGGGCCCTAATTCTCTATCCGCGACTAGCCTAATCCTTCCCCACAAAGATACGGCAGGATGTGGCCCATCCATAGATGCTCTGTCCATCCATTCGTGAGGTAGGTGAGAGTTTAGCGTTATATGAATGCACGCGTAGTCTTTGCCACTGGAGAAGGCTGTTTCCAGCTGCTTGCTACACACGTACGCATGTGCTAGCCATCCTCAGAGAATCATCTCCATTTCTTTGTCACCTGGACTGGGTAGGAGCCAAGTACGGGGCCTGTGAGTTTGCGTTGACATGCGACTCTTCACGCACAGGCATTATTAGGGAGTAATAAAAACACACGAACTTCAGATGTGTATTACCTGCTATCACTTCTTGACCGAAAACACGTCAGCGGTAAAAAGTTTACAGTTTTGATGCCGTGATCAGGATACCAGGCTTCGGCCCAAGAAGATTCACTTGACATGGAAATGAACGAGGTTCTTCAAGGATGCAGGGGCCACGAGGGGAACCTGCAGCCGGGACACCAACAGCTGTAGATCGCGGGAAGGGTGCACCATAGGAGTTATCTAGTAATAAGTGCCTGCCGGCATTATCTACAGAAAACCGGATGGTTTCTACATGTGCAGCTCACTTAAATTCCTGTCTGTGAAATAGTCGCGCTATATGACTGTTGTAATACAATATGATATGATGTAATGCGATGTAATGTAATGTGGCACACTCACCCGATGGCGACGGTGTCGTCTGGGCTGAACTCGCACCTGACGGTCTCGGGTGCACGATCGTACTCGCCCATACCGTTTCCGATTTCGCCGAACTCATACACCTTCATATGGACCTTGAACGCCACCGCCAGTGCGTTCTCACCCTCCTGCTCCGCGACCTGGCAGGTGAATGGGCTAACCAGTTAAGAAGTTAGAATGTAGTAAGAGGCATCGCCAGGGATAGGTGGGTGGGTGTACTCCAGACTGTTATCGGATCTTATTAGTTGAGGATGATCACCAAGAGCGGTAGGTGAGGGTACTCTAGACCCAAGTCTGATTGGCTTACTATATGTAACAGTATATGATGGATATTTGGGGGGGGGGGGGACACAAACTTCTGACTTCTAATGATGCTGATGTTTATTCAAAATGTGCCATTCTATCATTCCGTGCATAAATCACCGCCAATAACCCGCTCTGATTGGTCGGCCAGCATGCGTTAATTATGCAATTTACACATTGCTAATGATTGACTGCACGTTGCTAAGGACTGTAACGCGCATGCGCGGAAATCAGCACGAGTAAACATTTTGACACATCTTCCGATTTCCAACTAATATTTGACAAACTTATAGTAGTTGGATTTATTATTTCTTGGTGTCAAATCAATCGCATGTTGGTCCTTTATCATTCACAAATGTTTTTATCGTGGATAATTTCGAAGCTATGCTAAATTCAAAGGTTTTAACTGAATAACACCCGCAGACTTGCATGGTCAAAATGGCAATGACAACATTATGATATGATTTATTTTAAAATAAAAACTAATCTGACACTCATTTAGTGTCGATTTTAGTCATGATAGAATGGTATTTGACCACTCGATTGTCGTGTCAATCGTTAAATTGAGCATACTGACGTCTGATTTACCCGAACGAAGTGAGGGTAAATCAGATGTCAGCATGCTCAATTTACCGATTGACACTCCAATTCGTGGTCAATTCCTACAATTTACAATGACTGGAATAGTCAATGAATACCACAACAATGTAGATTTCAGTTTACCTGCTCACGAAAGTAGTTAGCAGTGCAATGACCGTGGACGTTCATAATAGCGACTTGTTATTAGTAATAAAAAAAAATCATGGCTAGTTGTGTATGGAATACTAAAAGAAAATGGAATGCTAAAGGGGAAAAATACCTCGAGACTGGCTCCACACTTGTCAAAACCCACGGCGGTCCTCACCATCCCCAGCTTAGCACCGCACTCAGTTAAGTCGTCGTCGTCCAAGGAGAAGTACCCTCTGTACTTTGTGTAGGAGCCCCAGATTCCCTCGCCGTTCAGGCCATCGTCAGTGAGCCCCTGGAGGCTGATCGACAGACCTTCGGAGGTGCACGTCAACTCCCAATCTAGTCAGGCAACATTTACACACAGGTTTTAGTGAGATTATATAATATTGTTGGACTCTGAAGCTTTATTTTGTTAAAAATGTCATTTTATTCGTGAACATGTTTTACTATTCCGGTCATTTCCAAACATTATGTATATTAAGTACATATGTTAAACATAATTTATATTTTTTTTATTGAATCAGTGTTTTAAAAATATGTAAGAAAATGCGTTTCAATAAACAGGAGCACTACGTGGCAGTAGTTCTTGAACATGAGGAGGTTAACGCCGAGTATAAGAAAGTTTATGTTTTGGAAAATAATAATAATATGACAGTTTTTTAA
Organism: Streblospio benedicti; assembly: GCA_019095985.1. Lineage (NCBI taxonomy): Eukaryota > Metazoa > Annelida > Polychaeta > Spionida > Spionidae > Streblospio > Streblospio benedicti. Next base: position 29,996,120 of record CM032664.1, on the reverse strand, counting down.
CAACTTTATGTTAAAAGTATATTGTGAAATAACGTTACCATTATTCAGCCATTCTGGCTGCCCTGCCACGCAACCTGGAAAACAACAGTATGGCAGTAGCTACAATTGAGGTACGAGAGGCAAGTGCCTCATATATGGTTGGGTGGCTTGTTGTGTCAAACCCCAAATGAAACTTATTTTTCTGTCTGAAATAGCCTCAGACGCTATAAAAAAGGGTTTAATTCCTAAATTTTCACACCATAGAAAATGTGTGCGCCTATAGCGTTTCCTTGACCTTGCACAACATATTTTGGTTCACATTTTTTGCAATCCTGGCAACGGCCTTGAACGGATACGTCATATTTCATTAACGTAAGTGGTTTTCTTCTGTATCAAAAAGGCAAATAAGTTAAATGTCCAGAAGTTAAAAATTAAAAACATTTTATTGAACTGAACTCACTTGGCTTTATTTGACCAACAAGAAAATACTTTACGCACGTAAATCCATTTGCAGTTTACAAACTAAAAGGAACTATTAACTGATGTTTTAGGCTGTTTAATTCAAATAGATAATAAATTTTAACCATGTTTTAGCATCAACGAGTATTTAACTACACATACCCGTCATCCACAGCAGAATTAGAATCCCACAGGTTATCATCAGAGGCTTCATGTTGTTCTCTAGTACCTCGCACTCGTTTGATGTCTGAAGTCGCGCTACCTCTGAGTAATGCTGCTGTTATTGATGTCACCTGCACGTAATGTTCTCACCCGCAAAATAGGCTTAATTTCCTCTCGACCTGCAGAAAATGCCGCATCTGCCGCGCCGATGTGAAGCAGGTAGGCCTGCTATTGATTATGCGCGATTATTTTTTGGACAGTTGAACATAGTCAACAGCACACAAAGGCCATTCTCAAATATGGATGGCTTTATGTCGCAAGTTAGATATTATAAAGCAGGAGGTTGAATCAGTATGTGCTAATTCAAATCACAATTTTAATAATAGAGGATGTGGGCATGTATATTTCCTTTATGCATGTTGTTTGAGGTAAACTACAGTTTCAGTCGTGGAGGCTTCGGTGTTTAGAGGGCTATGGTTCGAACAGAGCTAAGGGGTCGGTTAGGTTAAAGAATTTGTCCACAGACAAGGTGTAACTATAAACATATCACGTGGTGGCTGAAAATCATGGGAGATATAGAGGCTATTACTCGATAATGTAATATTCACTGCAATGGCATGTAGCCTGTCAAATCATGTCAATTCTAATTGATTCTTCTCGTCAGCTATTGGTTTGCAAAAGCCAAGCGCATAGTTGGCTGTGCGGACATTTTGACAGATCGGTGTCTATCCCAAGAAATAACGCAAGACCCGATGAAATGGCTCCATTCTGTCTACCTGAGAATAACCCACTGCAGAGTTGGCCATAGATAAAATTTAACATGTCAAATTACTGTCTCCACAGAGCCACAGAAAATACTTTTGCTGCACTTTCACCACGCTGGACACGCTCTGGATACGCACTAATCCCCACTCTCTGTATGAGGTTTGGCAGTAGAGAGGCAGTACTCTCGGTTGTACCCAAGGCTTTATCTATGTATGTAAATTCTGACCCCATGCACCTTAATAATCCTAATCCCTCTATATATACATATATTCTGACACTGCGCCACTTGGCGCGGCATATAGCGGTAAACAACATGGAAATACAGACTTCACCATAAAGTGACTGTTGTAAGTCAACATTTATGGACACAGAAAATAACATGATTTGACCATTTAACTGCCAGTATATTGAAATATAGGACTTTATTTCCATATATAGCAGCCCTTACTACAGGTGATCGCATTAGCGCCTTCAAAAAGATAAATAGGGATTCGTACTGGCTTCATAGCACATGAGTCTGATTCTTGTCAAACAATAAGAATAATTGTTTATAACACTCGGAGGATTGGGGGGTGGGGGTGATTCCCACTTTTACTTTGTGTTATACTCTGGTTAAATTGTGGCTTTTAAACTAAAAAAGAGAAACTAAAAGGGTCCAACACATGGAGTTGTCTTTATCACTAAAGAAATAAGTGTACACCAAGCTCACACAATACAATAGTTATTGAGAAAAGCTATAACTAGGTGTGCTTTACCAGTCAGTCTATTTTTACCACTGGCATTGCCCATTTGTCTTAGTAATAGGCACTTTACAGGTTCGAGACTGTACTCGCGATGAGATATACGAGACAATGGTGATGGCAGAAACAACGTGTGCAGCGCAGTTGAAGGCTTCAAAATCAATGATGGAATGGGCATAAAATCTTATGTTGGCTATCCTCATCTATCACAAATTTTCAAACTAGATGTTCAAAACTCTACTTAATAAATATGTAGCATATTGACTCATTTAAATAGTATATTTTTCTGGTATTTTGTTATAAACTCTAAATGTTTCCTACGTTCTGTAAGATATTTGATTTTTAAGAAACATTTAGATTTATAATAAAGTAGTAGAAAAGAACAGAAATACTATTTTGATAAACTATACATTGTTACACTAGATGGTGTGCCGTGTGAACGAGATCGCCGTAGACTGATGAGGGTTGTTGGCTATCTTGCTATAAATCACACACGCGCAGTCGCACACGCACCCTAACACGCACACACGCACTCACTACAGTACACAAATTTTTATACTGTATTACAGTGTATTTTATATTCTTTCCGCTACAAAACGTTATTCACATATACACTGCGTTCAAAAGATAAAAATACCACAACCTTTCTAGCATATTATTGCAAGCTATGTGCGCATATGAAGCAGGTGGTGATAAGATATGAGATAAAGTGTGATTCCGGCGAGGATGGTGGTAGTAAAAAGTAAAAGTCAATATTGATTTTAAAAAAAATTGTAACGAGTGCATAAGCAATAGTTTTTGAGTATGGGTTTCCAAAGATCACAAGCTGACGCATGTATTTATGTAAAAAGCTCTGACCAAGGTAATGCCATCCTACTTGTATGGGTAGATGCCGTACTAATTGCCTCGAACAATCAGGCTTTATTAGACGATGTAAAATCAAGATTGTGCAGTAAATATGATATGAAGGATTTAGGACAAGTTATTGGTTATCTAGGATTAGACTTCACAGTAGGAATAGGGGAGATCAGTATGTCCCAGGGTAAATATTTTGAGAAGTTATTGTCAAAGTTTCACATGTCTGAATGTAAACCAAGATCTTCCCCTGTTCAACAGATTTAGATAAGAACGCTGATAAAAGTTCACCATTCAAAACGTCAAATTATATCAAGAGTTAAAAGGAAGTTTGATCTCTCATATGACAAGCTAAAGGCCCGATATTAGCTATGTGGTTACAAGATTGTCTCAAAAAAATGTCAAGCCCGAGTAAACTTGATTGGGCAGTAGCTGAAGGAGTGTTAGACCGCAAAACATAACCAGCCGCAAAATATAACCAGTTGTGTTTTGCGTTAACCCAAAACGTAACCGCACACCCGAAAATGGACCTGGTGACGCAAAAATATAACTCGATGACTAATGCTGTCTTCCTGAAGGAAATGACACACTTCTGCCTGTTCTAGCCCAAAAATTGTTATCACTTCTCGGGCGCTTCAGCTTCGTGCAGCTTGCTAAACCCTAGCTGGAATGTTAGGTGGTTACAGTCTTCATATATTAAGCTCAATTAGGGCTGCAGATAGTCCTGTGTCTCATCACATTCGAACCACAAATGCGCACACCACGTTTGACCACAAGACACCCTAAGATCAAACAAGATGTCTGCATATGTAAAGGCTTCACATTCTACAGATGTGTTGCCAATGTTTTACTCACAAACAACCCACAAAAATGCAGCAGTAACCTTACCTATTTTAAACCAACTTTAGACATTATGCACTCGAGTCTACCCTCTGCTCTATGAGCATGTGCCGTGTAAACTGCAAAGATTTGGTTGCAATAGGGTGACGTTTGGAATCAAGTGTCCGCCTTATACATGTAGGGCAAAATAACGTATGTGCAACACTTTAGTACAAACCTAGTGTCATTTGGAGCGTTTTGTGCACCCCTAAATGACACCCAATTTACTTCACTTGATGATAGAAGACAACCAGACATTAATTATGTCCTTCCGTGGTCGAGTTGATAGGGAGTTCAATTCCCAGTCTGGTCTGGCGGTAATTGTTGAGCAAATTTACCTCTAACAGGTTGCACACTGTTCTGTGGTACCTAGTACATGTTAAATAGGTACAGATCAGGCGAGTGAACGCAAATGTGAATGATTAGCACGACGGTAGCAACTGTGCTGTATGCTCCCCGGGGAGTTGAGAAAGATATAGTGTGGCAAGGATGCCAAGAAGTTGTCTGATCTTTCAAAAGACTGACCTTTACATTTAGATGTAGAACAAGTCTGATCTTTCACCATGGAAAAAAAACTGACCAGAAACCAGACATTTACCTTTACATTTTTGATAGCTCTGGATGGGGTCAAAAAATCACATATAATAATATTTCATGCCATGTATTGATTGGTTGGACTCTGAGGCATTTTAAGGGAAATATGTTATGAATTTCATCATGATCTTCAGTATATTTCATTTGTATAGGCAAAGAAGTTTATATCTCTTCAGAGTAGATCCAGTATAACACCCTTTAGGTGGTGCTTGTCCAAAGGCGATTTGACCGGACATGGCCATGGGGGGACGAGGGGGGATGACGAGAGACAGTGATTGCCTGTAAGTCTTATCCATTCACCAACTGCTGCAATTGGACTATTTATTATCATGTAAATAGTGTAAATTTAGTTCACAAATAACATATGTGAAATACTGCACAATCATTGTCAAATGTCAACATGCAAACATTACCCATATTCATTTATTGTAGTTTATTTTGCACTTATGGTCACGGTTATAATGATAAGTACAACCAGAAATCTAACAGTATATAGCCTCAATTTAGTTGATTCAATAATTTGAAAACATTTAATTCAATAATTTGAAAACATTTAAGAAATCCTTACAATATAAAAGTTTCATTGAAACATCAAATTATTTCAATATTTCGGTGAAAGTTACAAACTGAGTGTCTCTAACTATTGCATTATATTCGAATAGGTCCATTGTTTGCATGAACAATGCATTTATTGTTATTAGATTATTAGATATACATGATGCATTACTCTATTTTCTTAAATTACAGATGTTATTTGTATTTATTACATGCATGTTGGATCATTATCTGTATATTTAGCTTAATTCATATCCAACTAATCTAAGCTATAATTTTAAAGTGTATCATACAATCTAGGTCACTATTATAATGATAAGTACAACCAGAAATCTAACATCATTTCATTGACATGCCATCAACATGTTTAACCTAGTTCAGTGAGAATATATGATAACAGAGCACAACAAATGCCACTTTTCTTAAAGAGTACTCAATCCAGGCTCAGCTATTTACCACAGAATATTGCATAATTGCATAAATTCATAGTACATAGATATGAGAAGAATGTGATATCTTTTTGGAAATCATCCAGTCAAAATTTGCTAAAGTTGAGTATGCCAAAGGTCAATGCCAAATGCCTTTAATTTGAAAATAAAAATCACAAAAAGAGCCAAATGTTTTCCTGTAGAATTCGTATGGCGTTCAAAAGACAAATGTACATGTATCATTAATATCTAATGCACATGAAATATGCCTGGCGGTACAATGTAATACAATGTGGCATAAACATGGTATCTAGCTTGGCCGTGTTTTAATACAATTTTGAAACAATAGATCCGAGTAAATAACTATTGGCATATTAGAATTACATGTTTTGAGACATAGCCGTTGACTCTCATTGTATAATGTATGTACATGTACAGCAATCGTGTAATATGATATGACTATAAAGCAAACCCTAGTGATCATGCAGTATATTGTTTACACTGTGCTATTACAATGACAGTTTATTATGGTGTAAGTTCATTGTTCATGTGAATATCCATAGTATGTATCATAACACTTTACACCAACAGTAAGTGGAGGATCACCAGATCACACATGAGAATGTTAGAGTATCAGGAAATCAAGGAGGCCATGGCCATTTACATACGCTGAATGAGCCCCAATCTCAACAAAAACGTTGGAGCCTCGAACTCCAGCATATTTGGGACAATGTTATAACAAAAAAAAAAGATTCTTAGGTAAATAGCTTCAAGAAGTAATTCAGTGTAAAATGTAAAGACATGTACTATAAATAACGGTTTATGCTAAGATAAGATGCCCAATAAAACTGCAATAAGAACTATGAGTGTTGTCAGTTTGTTTTAGAAAAACATGTAAAATCTACATGTTTGTACATTATGCATTTAACCATGGATGTACATTGTATTGCTGTTGAAGTCAATTCATAGACATACATGTACATTTAGACACACATACTCTAACAGTCTTTAATATGTATAAGTAGTTCAATATAGCTATGTGCACCAATATATGCGCAAGTGAAACCTGTATATTGCAAAGTGTGCACGTTGCATGTCCAAAATACTCGCCAGAGTCGTCACCAGCATTGCAGGGGTCCGATGGTCACAGCACCAGACTCATTTTCATTTCCTGCAACAGCCAGCAATCAGAGAGCACTGATTCATACAATACTAGTAATTGGCACAGCCACATATACATTATCTAGTCTGCCTAGAGTGTTTGTTTTTTGTTGAAAGGGAACAGTTAATTACAGCCCCCTATGACCACCCCAGTCTGTGCCATTTAGTACACAACAAACTAATGTGATGACCTAACCTTTGATTGGATGACTATGCCAAACAGCACATACATCGTCATGGGCGCACTCAACAACAGTTACTATACTGCGCTCAAATGGCAACTTGGTGTTTAGTAATGGAATTGCTACACAATTATGTTCCAAGCCATAATATGATATGTGAGGACACTCGATACTATGGGGTCTAGAGTTAGGCATTTAGGCTATAATTTTGCCATAGCCTCTTCTTTCATCATTCACTTTTCTCATACACCCAGGAGTCTCACCTTCCAGGCTATGCTTGTAACTGATCCATTTCGACCTCCTGCCCTCCTGTAATAAGGAGGTAATGGATCAGTTACAAGCATAGCCCATCAACTACAAACATTGGGACTCAGTGATCGTGGTACATATAAAGCCGTTGCAGGTTTTCATTCAGTTCAATTACATAGAAGACGAGTTAAAAAAAATCTGAAAAATTACGGCAACATTTGCTTTGGAAACTTTTTCCTACCAAATGTTGACATGCACACAATTTTTACAATGCTCATTCATAGGTACTAAATGTGAACAAATTTATAGGTTAGCGTGCGCCGCGGGCCAACACTGACGACGCGCTCCTTCGCGCTGGCGCGAGTCCACTTCGCGGAGTGAACCCGCCTCGTCGCGGCCGGGGCTTGTCACCAACCCCGCGTACTTCTCTTTGTTGTGCTACTTGAAAGGACGAGACCGTTACTACTACAATGTAGCAGTAGCTTCTACTTTTATATGGCCAGTGATCTCACCAGGTTTCACGAAGGGCCCTTGCCTACACAAGGGACTTCGCACTGATGCTGTCACGTGACGCACGTATAAGCGAAGGCACCGCCACACCCACGAGCGTGAGGTGTACACGACGAGGGGACCTAGCCAGCGACTAGGCCCCGAAGAAGATGGAAGATTGAGAGCCTTTCCTCACAGAGGAAAGGTTGCCAGCCCTAAACTGCCCGACCAGTGTCTAGAGAAGAAGTGAGCTCTATCAGCTCTTGCGCCAGTACTTAAGCGCACTGGTTCCCTAATCAGGGCTTATAAGAAATGAACAACGAGCAAGGTGAGTGTGACTAAGGGGATTATCTATCCTAATCCAGTGAAAAGCAATATTGTAAACTACTTTAACCCTTGCAGGGATGCTATAATCCCTGCGCACTGGATGGCCTAAACATTAACTCCTTTTTGTCACACTAACCTGAATCTGGAAAAAATGACGTTTATATTTGACGTTGAAATGATGTGAAGGACAACACTGGGGTTCAAAACCTGGTATAATTAAGAGTATAATAAATTAGACTAAAAAATTGATGTTACAAGTACAACGTAATAGTAGAGATGGCACAAAATTGGTCAAAAATACACACCAAATATTTTCTACGGTTGCATTGTTGCAGTTTTAAAGTCGTGAAAATTGCTAATTGCAAGTATGCAACTGGAGGAAACGTGTATACAAACTGGGTACACAGGTATATATGTAATGATAAGACAACGCAAATGGTAGTTGTACATACAGGAGTTCACCATAACATTGCAGAGGCCCAATGGTGACCCAACCTTCTTCGTCGACGCCTTGGGGGTCAATAGCTTTGGTACCTGAAAATGCCAGTGTCGACACAAACATAACAAACACTAAAACCAAATTGAAGTCCTTCGTATATTAGATTTTTATGAGTAGATGAAAATAATGGTCATATACAACAACCAAGGAAAGTACGAACTATTTATGTAGATGCGAAGTTATGGACCAACTGGAAGAGGCGGTTCATTGAACTCAACAATCATGTTCATTTAATAAATGCGTCTTTCTCATAATATTTGGACAATTATAAGGTGAAAATCTTAAACAGTGTTTTTGCAGATGACTAGATGATTCCATTTATTTCCTTTATTAATCTACTCAATTGCATACCAAATACTGGTGTTCCATTTCTGGACACAATTTTTTGAAATGGGGCACTTTACAATATTTTGTATACTTATAAATATTGGACATTTTAGATGTCATTTATCCTTATAGATATTGAACAAAACATGGAGGCCGAACCTCAATGTTACGTTTAGTGGAAATAAAACTATGATGGAGCAAGCTGCCATAAGTTGTCATGGACCATGTTGCTCGGAATAGAAAAATGTGAAGGTCAAAGATTCTGTTTTATACGTATTTTCAAATATCAAAATTCAATTTTATTCATATGCATTATGTGGATTGGTTTGAAGAGTTAAAGACAACTTTAAACACTACAAAATTGCAAATCCACTTACTATACAAAATATTACAAAATCATTACACACCTACACACTTTTTCTTTTCAGCATCATGAATCATATATGAATGAAATGAGAAACATATTTAATAGCGTAGTACTATCAACATGAAGTGGCTGGAAAATAGAACTGCCCATCGTCGGACTATGCTAACTTCTTTTACACTGCGTTACAATATTTCATTTTAAGCTGGGAATAGATGAGGATGTAAACTGCGCAGTCATCGGACACCGTACCTGTATCTCCCGCCCGGAACCCACTAACGGGTAGGTCGATCCAGTTGGTGATGTAGCCGGAGTCCACGTTCAATTCGTCGTTGTTGATGTCACAGTTGCACTTAGTCCCATCCTTGAGGCACGAGTTGGTGTCCCCACACGCGCAGTTCTCTGAAATACATCAGTAATTACACTTAAACGTGCATGCGTTAATTGAACACACACTACTTGATGCTGTGACCAAGCCGTGTTTGCTGTAACGTACATGTATCTGCCAGTGTCACACCAAATCAAACGATAGGGTGAAATACATTATAGGCTACTCTACACCACATTATCATCTTGTGTGGATATTCTCAAATTATCAATTAATATGAATTGTTTTTATAGATCATCTTTGGGAGAGTACAAAACGTTTTGTGTCTGAGCCTCTGGATCCCCCCCAGTGGGTGTTAAATCCCCAATTTCACATTACCGATGCTAACTACAGATGAGAAAACAATATTGCCGCCCTGCTTTACGGTGCCTCGTGTGCATATTTTGTAGCCAAAACGTACCGGATTGTCTGAATTAACTGTCTGTGACCTTTCCAGTGGACTGGATGAGCAAGCAGGTTTATGGGACCTTTAGGTAATGCCACACCTGAATACGGGAACATCATTATGAACATGTCAGCAAAGCCGTATTTAAGCTGAAAGACTTTACGACGAAAACCTCCAATATATCCAACCCATTTTCCAAAACGGTGCCTCAAGCCTAAAAATATCAAAACAACTTCTCCGGAGAAGAGAACTATTTTGGGGTCAGAACCAGGCAGAAGTGTATCATTTCCTCCAGGATGGTTTCATGAATAAACGATGTCTGTTTCCTTTTGCTTCAATGGACTGGATGAGCAAGTCAAATTTAAAGGGACAATTGATGCAAAACGACCCAGAACAACACCTTACAGGGAACATCCTTAGAACATGTCCATTTCAATGACAAAGCCACATTTCTTCAGCATCTAGAGCTAGTATCGGCCATGTGAAATTGGGGGGTTATTGGCGTGCAAGGCGGGAAAAATATATCGGCTGCTTCCAATCTCGAAATACGTATATGGCAATGTTTCGCAACTTTATAATCTTTTCACCGGAAGCTTTAAAATTGTGTTTGTCATTGTTTTGTCGTTACACCTGCTCTCATTTGAAGTGCTAGAGAAGATTCAGTTTCCTTACATCCGTTTGGATCGGCACCGCCCCAATAATACATATCTAGTCGATCCCTGTTTTTCCACCAGGTCATCATAATATCGGGATTAATGGGATTGTTGATTGCTGCTGCTATACACTCCCACATGATGAACTGCCTGTAAAATTGAATCGGAGATTTGGAATTCAGATAGGTCAAAGGACATACCACTTGTATATCTCCACAAAGAGATCCAGGTTTTTGTAAAAAGGACGGTATGCGCTAACAGTGCATTTTGTAAGCTTAGCAGGGTCACGGGGTAAGTCTTGATCAAGGTATAGGTTGGGTGGGTACCAGATAGGGGTACCTTTTTACCCCATCCCTTTTACTTTTGTATCATAATTTCCATATCAATTATATTTCTGTGTCATAGTTTATCAAACGTTGTGTAATTTTGAGTCACATATATTGAGTAATAATTGTGAATCAAAATCGTTTAGCGAGATAACGAATGGGTGAGCGGGATAACTATCCAGAATGGAGAGAGTTCATGGCAAAAGACATATAAAGGACGTTTGATCACCATTCACAATAAGAACACAAACTGACCGGCAGCCCCTCCGAGACCGCACCAAGATGGTATAGGTCCTCTTGTTCCGTACGTTGTACTCAATATCCATTTTAAAAGTGCCTGCCTCCTCGTAGCCTTTAACATGTGTCCTGTCCATATGGTTGTGTTCTGAAAAAGATATAAAACCAAATCACATAGAATCACCCAGTTTTATCAATGCCACAGTTCAAATACATAAATTTACTAGTGTATTTATACAGCCGACCAAATGAAGTTATTGAATTTGTATATTTGTGTTTGAAAAAGCGTGCATGTATCCACCCATAAAAAAGAATAGGATGACTGGGGATTACCTTGAAGTGATGTGATTCCTTAACCGTTGATTGCATAAAAAGGACAAAGTGGTGTGACTACCTAACCTTTTGGTTGGATGGGCAGGCCACAGGGATGGGACTTCTTAATATTTGGTTGGGTGCTTAAGAGTGGCAGTGTTAATGAAAGTAGATGCATGACGATGTGTACCGATATACTCATAGACGACATGTTACAGGCGCATAAAATCAGCACTAATGGTCAGTTTCAATTCTAGTGAACTATGTTTAGCTTGGGTCAAACAATCCTAAATATTAAAGCCAAATTAGTCCTTGGTCTTGCTTCACCACATACCTAGTGCATTAATGGTGGGATTATTATTCGGCAAATTTATTTGATTTCATCATATACCCATATGATACAGTAACCACTCGGGAATGACCATTCCGTGTGACTAGGGCATTACCTATTTCCGTCAGCGGCCGGTCCTCTGTGAGGTTGCACCTGGCCCAGAGGACCTTGGCGCCGGACGGGTCGATGGGCATGCGCACGCTGTCCTCCAGCCCGCGCTCGGCCCAGGCCGCGCACGTTGGCGCCACTGAGGCGGGGAGAACGCAGAATCGGGTTAGTTTGTCAGACACCACAAGTGATGCCATCAAAATTTCGGGCATTTCTGACACACATACCCCCTACTCTCTCTTCTCATTTGAGATCTTTTGACACACACCCCTCCCCGGCTACATCCTTAAATGTTTATTTCTACCTGCGAACATTACTGGTTACATTGCTATATGGGCAAGAATAATAAAAGTTTTTTCATCATGATGAAAGAAGTGTTACTATGACAATTGAAACAAAATTCACTATTGACATATTTGTTTGCTTGAACAATCTCTATCTATGAAACCTTTGTATAAAAGTAGCAAAGCACCACGAAAAAAATGATTCAAGGGGCTGACACACATTATGACACTATACATACAAAGAAACTTAATACTTACATGCTCACAGCAATGATCTCCCAACCACTACATCCAAAAGTCCCCACTTACCGGGCAGACAGTCGTAGTTGTGGCAGGCCTTGGCCTCAGTCTCGTCCCCCTCGCACGGCGCGGTGAGGTCGGCGCCGTGCGTGGTCATGTTGCAGTCGCGCGTCCGCTCCCGCAGCCCGTCCGGCCCGCACGTGGCCGAGCACAGCGACCACGCCGACCACGACAGCCACTCGCCCGGCTCTGGGGGACAAATAACGTCCGCGGCTTGTACAGAGGCAGGGTCTGCACACGGCGGTTCGTGTGCCCATTATCGGGACTAGGATAAGGGGATAACCTGTCCCTGCTATTGGTACATTTTCATGTACATAAAATTGACTTATTCGGTATTTGATACTGAGCTCTTCGACACACACTAGCAAAGTCGCTTGGATTTATTTAACGGTTTTTAAGCTCCAGTTTCGAAGAAGTGCACGTTGATGGTTCAAAAATGTTTCAAGAGACCGTGCATGCACGGTTGTGGTCACATGCATACAGTTTTCTTGGAATTATATTTTGTGAACTCCATCGTGTTATTCTCAATTTCTGCATTTACGTGCTTTGTTCATGGCATCTCATTCATTGAAAGTGTTTGTTGTTCTTTGTTTTTACATTCGAATTAATTTCATTTTGCCTTCCTGGGCTATGTTCTTTACTTAATAATACAAAAGGCCAAGCCATTTCGCAGCGAAACCGCCAATGAAAACAATCTCTATAAAGTGCCCACCTCTGCAATAAGACTAATTCTCAAAATCCAAGTTGTTTAATCAGATACCATCATGCCCCTTTGTATAAAGAAGCCATTTAAGGCCAGACCCCAGGTATAGTACATGTACGGCTGTTCTTCTGTATAGAACACAAACCATGTGTATTCGTAATAAAAATGATTCTATTATTAGCTAACTACGACACAGCACCATAACAAATGACAGCTCCTAAACAGAAAGGTTCTACTGTACATCCAACAAACATCCCCTTACTGGCGCAATCGATCTCGCACGGCCTGATGTCCTCGCTGTCGCCCGGACAGTCGCGGCCATTGTGGAAGGGCCCGACACACACGCGCTCGCGTATCTCGAGGCCCGGCCCGCACTCAGCGCCCTCCGCCGGCTCGCACTTGCCCCAGTCAGACCACACGCTCCATACGCCGTCAACTGCAGCAGCAGGAGAAACCGTGTGTGGATATTACTATGATTTGCATACAATATACCACATATATTACCATTAGGTAAGAGTAATGGGCAGTACACAGACGAGGGGAACTACCTTTTCCTATTATGTGTATAAATGCATGGTAATGGGTATGGCATAGTGTTTGTTAACTATACACATTCCCCTTTCCCCTCTCATGGCTATGTGAGAAACGAGCATTTGGTAGAGGGCGTGCAGAATTTACCTAATTCCTGTGACGATATTAGGAGGCATTACATTTCAAATATCTTCTTGAAATCAATGAGTAACTTACATCTTATTAACTTTCATAACAGTGCATATATTATTCGTGGACATTAATTTGTGCATGTCAAGACCACCCTGTATGTGTAATGTGTGTGATTGACAATAAATGAATTCTGCTAAATAAAATGTCCAAATCGCAATAATTCATAATCGTGTTCAGTACTAGCGCAAATAGGACATTGTGTGTTTGATTTTGTTATGTAACAAACCAATTATCAGAAACCCAATGAAAAAGCAACAGAACCGCAGAACCTCCCCAACCCAAACCAAAAGTAAACCTACCCGGATGGACATATTCATCTGGCACTCACACTGACCAAGCTCCTCTCACCTGGACACGGCTCCTCATTGCACGACTGTCTCTCCTGGCCGTCGCCCTCGCAGTCCTTGCCCCAGTGCGCCCGGCCCATGCACTGCCTCTCGCGGCCCTGCTGTCCTCCCGCGCATGTCACGCTGCACTCGGCCCAGCTCGCCCACTCGCTCCACACACCGTCCACTGCAACATGCACGTCAAACTGGATGTCCCACCAAAACATTTCATTGTCATGGGGTTTTGGTCATGTTCGCCATCGATCACGAGATCCTCTAACTGCGCACCCGTTCTCCAAAATACCTGGATCTGCTAGCGCGTGATACAGGCCTATAGACTTGTAGAAAACAATCACTTTATGTCATCATGGCCTTTCACATAGGCAGATCCAGGAGCTCCCATCCCCCTTTTTCCACACCAAAAATTTCATTTACTATTTTTTCCCAGCTCTGGAGCCTTATCTCGAGTACAAAACGCATGAAGATCTGCGTATCCACATCGTTTCAGGACAAACTGTATCTAGTAGTGTACACACGGAGATTTAGATGCTTGGTCATGCATGCCATAGTGATAGTTTGTCCGGGGTTCGAGTCCCAGCTGTGCTTTTATTTAAGATAGCCCCAAATCCTCGCTGCCACGCTCTATGAGCTCATGAGGCAGGATCATGACCACCCTAGGTTGGAATGACAGATCTTCATCTAATTCTGTCAAGATGTCTGAGAGGTCTACTGCGCCTGCTATTAGTGCTTTGCCCATATGTGCTGCGGTGTGTCAAACAAAAGCACTGTAATATCGGATAGATATACCTTTGTATTAAAGCGTATTGTCCTAGTCATGCTATAGCAATGTTCGTGAATGAGGTAAGAGCTATCGAGCGAGCTGGGACTACCAGTTGTTGTTGCTTTTTTTTTTTACCTGAAAATGGTTTTTGTTAGCGGAATGGTGCGCTTAGACAAAATGTGTTCATAATACATTCTAATTTGAAATTTCATGACTTCCACAACTATATATCTTTGCAATGTACAACAGGTCATTGTCATCATTGATGGCTTGTGCTCTATTTATTCCCTAGTGCCCTCTCTATTCTTGCAGCCATACAATCATGCACCTACACGGAAGCGTGTGAAAACCTAATCAGTTGATAACAGAGGTACTCGAGTACTTAGTGGCCACGATTGAATATCCATGTCAACACTATATGTTTAAACTGAATTCCTGTTAACACATAGTGAATCACTTATCACGGATGCACAGTACCTGTCTTGAACTACAGGAAATACAGTATTACTTTTTTCTATTAAGAACACCCCCCCCCCCACACACACACACTGGAGATTGACCTAGAGTTGTTTCAATACAGAAGTGGTGGAGTGGTGGTTTATGACGACAAGAAACTGTTTATCATTCACATGGTCACAATAGAGAATTGGTCTTAATTGACACTGTCAAATCCAACCACAAATAGTTTCAATCCGTAGCGCCCGTACCATAAGGTTGTGACTGGAGCGCGGTCAAATCCCAGGGATTCATAGCACCGTTCAAATGAAATTGGAGTATAATATAACACAAACAAAACAGTTGAAAATGAAACAACTCAAGTGGGTGGTGATCCTTGCATAATGTGTTGGTTATAATATTGTATACCACGATCACGCGTTATCAAATGAACGCACACAACCCCATTAAATGTAAATTGTGGTGGTTTATAGTTGTGATCCAAGTATTGCTCTCGCGATTTTACATTTTACACCAGGTCATTGGCACACTTATTGATCATCAATTGATAATTTTACACAGAATTGCAACAGTCAGTGCCCCCATTCTGCGGCGGAGTGCACTGCCGGCTCCGCGAGCGTGTGCCATTTTCACAGGTCACATTGCATAGTGACCACACTGACCAGTCGCTAAGCACCCCATCAACTGGTGGACCACAGAAAACAGCTAATATCAATAGATTGTTATTATCTCATGGTCAATAATGATGAAAAAACCTTGACATGAAATTGTTGCAAAAATATATCACTGAAGACTGCACACCGTCCCTGTCAGAAATTTCCACATAAACTACCCCTACTGATAGATAATCCTTCCGTATAGTCTCTATTGCGGTTTGTAATAGGTTATGACCATGCGGAGATACGAAACTATGCCGTTTTTGTCAATATGGGATACTGCTTATATACAGTCATTTTTTATTCACAACACGTAAAACTTACAAAAATATTATGACACGAGGGGGGCCACCAGCTCTCGCGAGTGTATGACCCATTTCTCGGAGGCGGCGGCGGCCAAGATGATTGACCGCCTGTCATGCACAGTCGGTCATTCTTAAGATGTCAGCAGAAGCTGATGAAAGTGCTAATGATATTTTTCTAAGTTTTACGTGTTGTGAATAAAGAAATGACTGTATATAAGTGAAGAGTCATTTTGACTTTCTAGGGGGGGTCGTTTGGTTTTAGGGGGGGTCGGACTTTTGAAAATGATTTTTTAGGGGGGTCGGACTTTTAAATCTCAACTAATAGGGGGGGTCATACTTCTGAATTTTTACATTTTGAGCCCCCAAAGAATTGATGCAAATGTTTTATTTTTTTTTAATTTGTTAAATTTTTAAAGATATATATCATAATTATAAAGACATTGTACTAACTGGACTATAGAAACTTTATTACATAAAAATCATAATGAACACCAAACTTTAATCTATCATATATAGTATGTACTCATGAAATTTAAAGTTGAATACTAGGCATTTATATGGTGATCAAACTTCACTGTCTCATATAAATCATAATGAACATCAATGTCCTATTAGAATATGATCAGATATCCATGAATTGACGGGTGCGCCAATTTCCTTGGCGTCTACCATATCTGCTAACAGTTGGCTGATTGCTTTCCTCGTTGGTTTCATCTTCACTTTCATCTAAATCTAAAATTTCAGTCTCACTATCATCACTTGAAGAACTTTCATCACTACTCTCGTCAATGTTTGAGGGTTTATTTTTAGTCTTACGTTGCATAAATGTTGATGCCATCTGCTTTGCAAGCTAAGCTTCAATCACATGGATTTTTTCATTTTTCTTTATATTCGTATCGATCCCACACTTAATATGCTTTTCAATAAACAAGTCCAGTTCATTAACACTAAGCATCTTCAGTTTCCGTTCTGTATATAACTTTTGCCACTCAATATCATCATATGTGTTTAGCTTTCTAGCTGCTTGCTCCACTTGTTTCTTGGTACTTCTTTTTTGCTTTTTATACTCTAAGTACTCAAAGTGTTGAAGCTGCTCAATCACTAAACTCCTGTCAACAGTAAATTGTTTACAAAATTCATCAATATTTTTTTTTACTTTTGTAGAGATATCTTTGGAATTGAAAAGTTTTCTAAGCTGGGCCCTTGGTAGAAAGTCATCAGGTTTCCTCCAACTTAGCAAATCAATATCTTCATATACTGGTGTGTCATTTAGAGGAAGAAAATTTGGAGAGTCTACCATTGGTTTTGGTTGAGGTACTTGTGTGATTTTGGTAGCTTTCCATGGATTTTCTTTACAGAAAGAACACTTTTCATCATTACCATTCTTCAGAGTTTTGTCCAGAGAATTTTGTTTGATATTCATGAAGAGGACATGTTTGGGCAATAAAATCACGAAGGTAGACTTTTTTCTACCCCGGCACTAAGGGAGAAATTCAAGATGGCCGCCGAAAATTCATCAATTTTTAAGAACATGAGGGAGTCTCTTTAACACATCAGTTTTCTACTTAAATTCCTAATTTTGCCAACCAAAGTTAGGTTTTCATGGCCCAGAAAGGTAGTAGTGTTGAGAAAATAAGAAAATACCTACTACCTCATGATAGATTTCAAGATGGCCGCCATAATAACTGAAATTTTGTGTAAAAATCGCCTATGGAGGCTATGTCGTTTGCTCTATTTCCAAATTATATAATGATTTTGGTCATATTAAGCAATATTCCAATAAAATACAGTATAGTGCATTTAAAAAATGAGGTTAGGCTTCATTCGACCTTGTTATCTTAGAGAAATCCAAGATGGCGCCCACAACCCCCAAAACAGCAAATTTCAATATTAACGGTTTCCTACCCACACCACTCAAACCCTTTTGAAAGTTTAATTATTTCTCACTTGATTTTGGAACAAGGATAACTCATAGTGAATTTGTGTTGTTATTTCCTTCTGTCACCCCCTGGCAATTACAGATATCCAAGATGGCCGCCGTTGGGGTGTGAGGATTATCAGATTGTCTATAACTATTTTAATATTTGTGATAGAGTTATGGTTTTGGTGTCTACATGTAGGTTAATGAAGTGAAAGAATACAATTTTAGCCATAAAATGTAGATTCGCCATCTGAATGTAGTGAAAATCCAAAATGGCCGCCAACTGGATGTTAAGAATCACAGATTGCCTATAACTTTCTTCATAGTTGTGATAGAGTTATGGTTTTGGTGTCTATAGGTAGGTTTTGTAGGTTAAAATATCCAAATATAGCAATCTGATTAACATTTACCAGTCAAGAACTATAAAAATCAAAGGTTGCCACTAAGATGTGACATATTATACTGATTAATGTGTAATGTCAATAAAACTTTACGAAAAGTCGATAAATTTTGACTATGAAACATATTCAACAGCTAATGATGTATATAAACATTTATTTCACCATTCATTTAATTTTAAAATCCTTTTCATGTTTGATTTTTTAACTTACATCATAACAATGTTTGTGTTCTCATTCATAAAAAAACTTATCTTAACACAGTGTTATTTGAGTATTACTACTTGCTTTTGTGCTAAAAATCAGCCAAACCTGGATAGCTTTCACCAATTCCATTGGCTTCATCAGTCCTAATGACTTGCCGCCAAAAGGTTAATCGTCACGTGATAGTGGTGTGACGTCGTCGGCGGCTGGCAGGATGTTGCTGTAGATTGCCGGCAGTTCCGCGGCCCCCACATTCTTGTTGAGGTCCGGTTTGAGGCGTCTGATATGAATGGCCTCTAATCTTCCTCTCGAATGTGCACGGATCACGGTCCAATATCTTGATGTTGTCCATCGTGATGGTGTGGCTTTCTCTGTCCGGTTGATGGAGGTGCAAAGATACATGTGATGAAGTGCTGCTGGGGCGCCTATGTTGGTCAAACCTCGTTTTCAATGTCTTTGAAGTTTCTCCCACATAGGTGCTAGTGCATTTCTGGGTCCTGGTTCCTCCACAGTTGATCTGATAGACCACACCACAAATCTCTTCTTTCTTGGCCGGGTCCTTAGGAGAACAGAGTAGTTGGCGTATAGTGTTTCTTGGTTTGAAATAAACTGTACAGCCGTAGTCCTTCATAATTCTCCGTATTGCCTCGGATAGATCTTTGATGTATGGAACACCCACCATGGTTTTCTTGGTATCTTCAGTATTCTCGCTCTTCTTATTGGTCTTATCTTTCTGTGTGGTGGAAGCTCCTCTTTTAATTGCCCATTCTGGATACCCACACTTTTTCAGGGCCTCGTTCACATGTTTGCGCTCCTTTTCTTTGTCAGCATCTTCGGTTATCACTGTGCTGGCTCTGTGATGAAGGGTGCGGACCACGCTGAGCTTATGTTCCAAGGGGTGATTGGAATCAAACTGGAGGTATTGGTCAGTGTGAGTAGGCTTTCTATAGATCTTTACTTTGAGACTTCCATCTTCTTTCTTCACAGTGGACGTGTCCAAGAACGCTAACTCCCCATTCTCTTCTCCTTCCGTTGTGAACTTGATATCTGGGTCCAAAGAATTCAGGTGGTCAGTGAATTCTTGTGCATGTATTGAATCCAACTTTGTATGAGTGTCGTCCACATATCTGTACCACCAGTAGGGAGGATTTTTAGCACAAAAGCAAGTGGTAATACTCAAATAATTAATTAGATCTTGTGCAGATGAGCATTCAGTATTAACACAGTGTGTACGAAAAACAGTCCGTCAATTTGGATTTTTACAGATGTCTATATTTTCACCTTGTTGGACCACAAATTTACATTTACAAAATTCACAGCATGGTACATAATTCTTTCTACATGCACATCGCACAGTAGAACAATTTTTGCAAGTACAACTAGGAAATAAATCATCTGGGACAAGCTTCATGTCCCTCATTCGTTGTTTTCCCAAAATGTTCTAGATATTTTTCTGGTCCAACTTCTAGTTAATGTACATTCTAGTTAATGTACTTTTGGTCTTCATCCTGTAACAAATCCAAATTGCAGGTGTAATGCTTGCTATCATGAACGGGAACTCAAGAATAGTGATTTTATCTTCAGATACTGATGTATTTGTAGTTGCATTATACTTTTGGAATTTGTTTCACTCTCATGGTCTTAAGGAATTTTGGATGAGAGCTGTTGTGGGGGATACAACACACTATGTTCCACTACACATATTAGGAGGAAAAGTACCTAATTTGTGTAAGGTTCTACCTGCTGCACATGCTTTGACAGGATGCGATATAACTAGCAAAGTTGGTACCAAGCTTGCTGCTTTAAAAGTTGGACCAGAAAAATATCTAGAACATTTTGGGAAAACAACGAATGAGGCTGAAATGAGTAATAGTATAGAAGCTGCTGAAACATACTTGGTGAATGTAATTAAGGCAGGAACACCTTGCAAAACAATGGACGAACTTCGTCATTGGATATATCACCAGGGCAAAAATGTAACAATTACACAGTTACCACAAACTTCTCGTGAAATTTACAAGCATATTCTAAGATCTTACTATGCCACATTTATGCAAGTAAGCTGCCTATCAGGAGAGACAATAGACCCCAAGTCTTTTGGTTTTGAGAGAGTTGATGAGTTGATGATGCCTGTGAGGGACATGAAGCTTGTCCTAGATGATTTATTTCCTAGTTGTACTTGCAAAAATTGTTCTACTGTGCGATGTGCATGTAGAAAGAATTATGTACCATGCTGTGAATTTTGTAAATGTAAATTTGTGGTCCAACAAGGTGAAAATATAGACATCTGTAAAAATCCAAATTGATGGACTGTTTTTCGTACACACTGTGTTAAGATAAGTTTTTTTATGAATGAGAACACAAACATTGTTATGATGTAAGTTAAAAAATCAAACATGAAAAGGATTTTAAAATTAAATGAATGGTGAAATAAATGTTTATATACATCATTAGCAATTGAATATGTTTCATAGTCAAAATTTATCGACTTTTCGGAAAGTTTTATTGACATTACACATTAATCAGTATAATATTTCACATCTTAGTGGCAACCTTTGATTTTTATAGTTCTTGACTGGTAAATGTTAATGAGATTGCTATATTTGGATATTTTAACCTACAAAACCTACATATAGACACCAAAACCATAACTCTATCACAACTATGAAGAAAGTTATAGGCAATCTGTGATTCTTAACATCCAGTTGGCGGCCATTTTGGATTTTCACTACATTCAGATGGCGAATCTACATTTTATGGCTAAAATTGTATTCTTTCACTTCATTAACCTACATGTAGACACCAAAACCATAACTCTATCACAAATATTAAAATAGTTATAGACAATCTGACAATCCTCACACCCCAACGGCGGCCATCTTGGATATCTGTAATTGCCAGGGGGTGACAGAAGGAAATAACAACACAAATTCACTATGAGTTATCCTTGTACCAAAATCAAGTGAGAAATAATTAAACTTTCAAAAGGGTTTGAGTGGTGTGGGTAGGAAACCGTTAATATTGAAATTTGCTGTTTTGGGGGTTGTGGGCGCCATCTTGGATTTCTCTAAGATAACAAGGTCGAATGAAGCCTAACCTCATTTTTTAAATGCACTATATTGTATTTTATTGGAATATTGCTTAATATGACCAAAATAATTATATAATTTGGAAATAGAGCAAACAACATAGACTCCATAGGCGATTTTTACACAAAATTTCAGATATTATGGCGGCCATCTTGAAATCTATCATGAGGTAGTAGGTATTTTCTTATTTTCTCAACACTACTACCTTTCTGGGCCATGAAAATCTAACTTTGGTTGGCAAAATTAGGAATTTAAGTAGAAAACTGATGTGTTAAAGAGACTCCCTCATGTTCTTAAAAATTGATGAATTTTCGGCGGCCATCTTGAATTTCTCCCTAAATGAAAAATATGATACCTGCTGCTAATTTACTTGTTTTGATATATCTGAAATTTTGTCAAAAAAAGAAAATCCATCCAAATATGCTTCATTGAGATTCTTAACTGTCCATCCAAAAAGGCATTGGGATTGATCTTGATGGTGTTATTTTTTAGATATGCCTGCTCTATTTATTTGTTTTGAAAAAGTGTTTTTACCCATAGTGCCAGATGCTTCATTCTATCTAACACTTTTTGTTGCTTGTTATTTTTTTAGAACACATGAAAAGGAATATGGAATACTATCTCAGTGAATGATAGTAATAATAATGCCAGTTTTGTATTCATTTCATCAATCTCCTTTTTCAAATGTGACTAATTTGTCAACTCAAAATTAATGCATGTAAAATGATCAATCAATATATATATTAATTTTGAGACATGTTTTTTATTTTAGATAATTATATGAATGTTGTTATTGGATAGTGTTTTTGATGATTGCGATTTATTTCTCTTTGAAAAAATCAAATGGTGATATAAGTAGAGCATAAGTAGAATATCATACATTCTATAGTTGCTTATTAAAAGTAGGAAAAGATGTTCAATCTTCTATTTATTGAGTAGATGAACTGTAAGTGTAGATTTGTGTAAGACAGAACGACAGTTATGGATATAGATTTATTGAAGTGCCTAATTGGTAAATACATTAGCCTTGCAAATAAATGATGAATAGGACTCCCCGTTCTTCTGATATTAAAATGCAATACATATAAATACATAATCATCATGTCAACTCATATTTCCACTTTTACAAATTCATTCGTTATTAATAGTTTACAAAACCTTGTATGGATTATTCTGTTACCATACTTACATGACAAATACCAATCCTAACATAACATATAACGATACTAAACCTGTGATCACAATAACTACGAAATAGGTTGGGCATTTTTGGGTTATCAATACATTCATTCAAGCAA